>VONZ01000238.1:600000-900000 GCA_012976165.1 Labeo catla
TCCGGTTTTGGATTCTGAGCTCTGATTGGCTGTAATCTCTGAAATAAGGAGGAGTGGTTACTGGAACAAGAAAATGGCTTCCTTCCTTGAAACGACAACATTTTACACTGTTTAACCAAGTCTTGGTTTAATAGTGGAAAGCAGATAGTGTTATCATTTTATTCAACACTTTGCTGTTTTTTTGCAGATAAACTGTCAAGACCATCATATACTGGTCTTTTTTGAACATAATTGTTCATGTTCAATTATTGATCACTCAAAATATCTCCTATATGAAAATATTAGCTAAAATAAAAATATAACGCCCCTTACATGCACAGAGCACTGATAAGTAGGTTAGGAACCAAAAATGTACTTTTTTATGACCGGCTGAATTTTTTTTTTACATCCTGTAACCGATTGGTTTTTAAGATAATCCCTTACAGTAAGGGTTCTCCAACGTGGTTCTTTCGCCAGTGTGGACGAAACATCGCATTGCAGTTTTACTGCACTACTGTTCAGATTCTCTGAAAGGCCGTTACTGAATATACAGCACGAAAACATTCGACACGACGGGTGAGGTCCGATTCCTGAACAAACGACTCTTATGAATAGGTTCTTTTTAATGAATCGAAAACCTACAGTGTACTACGAGTACCGAACAAATGACTCTTCTGAACCGATTCTTTTTAGTGACTCATAATCATTAGAATGAGTCAGAAGGAGCGGTTATCGACTTCACAAAGAAGTTACACTGTAGTATTCTGCATTTAAGGCTCGTAGGTCTTAAATCATTGCAATTACTGAGTGGTTCTTTACATATCAATGTGTAATTTAAAATAAACCCAGAGTTTTGTTGTAATGAAACACATTTTGGTTTGTTTAATATTTTAATTTATATGTGAAAAATGAATTATTGTATTGCTCTTATGTCGCCTATAAAACCATGAAAACTCATTACGAAGTAAAAACCTTCGGCAAGAAATTGATTCCATTTATTTCTGATGTGAAAGCATTATGCAATACATCACTTGTTTCAATAAATGTAGTAAAATAAAACAGGAATTCGAATCTAACTAGAAACTGGAACGATTACTTACTGTTAAAATATGTCTGTACTTGAGCAAGAAAATGGCATACGAAGGGGCACACACGACGTGATATTGAAAACAAAACAAGAATGTGATGTTTCATCATTTGTCAACAAAAATGTGTATCATTTAAATTTTTATAATGAGGTCTACTGTTCTTTTACCCCTGAATATTAAATCTACCAGCAGACTGCTAATATTCATTCATTAAATGTATTTTCTTATTGTGAATAAACGTAGTTTTATAACATGGATAAATCTGCTGTTCTACATGTTTATGAGGCGCGTGATCAGCCATTTGGGGAAGCGTACAGCAGGTACTAAGCTGTTGTTTAAGTTGCTTAAGCCCTATAAATAGCTTTCTGAACAGAGAGGACACACTGTGACATCCCATGTTTATTCTTTATTTTACAGTCATTCATGAGAGATGAGGGATCAAGTCACATCAGAGGATCGAGTGAATTATAGCGCTGTCATCGCACTGGCGGCAATCTGTAAGTTATGTGTATTGATATCGATATAACTTTTATTAGATTCTTTATTTAAAATAAAGATATTCAAGATATTCAGTATTTTCAACACTGATAATAAATGATTCTTGAACACAAACCAGCATATCAGAACGATTTATAAAAGATCATGTGACATTAAAGACTGGAGTAATGACTGCTAAAAATTAAGCTTTTCAGGAATAAGTGATATTTTATTAAAATAAAGTGTAATAATATTTAACAGTTTTACTGTATTTAATATTATTATTCATCCTTGGTGAGCTTAAGAGACCAACCAGGCTAAGTTACACATATACAGTTGAGGTTCAGTTGAGGACTGTATTAAAAATCACCCTGTTCAAAAGTTTACATACACTTGATTCTTAATACTGTGTTGCTACCTGAGTGATTCAAAGCTGTTTTTTTGTTTGTTTGTTTTGTGTAGTGAAGTTGTTCATGAGTTCCGTGTTTGTCCTGAACAGTTAAACTGCCCGCTGTTTTTCAGAAAAAAAAATCCTTCAGGTCCCACAAATTGTTTGGTTTTCAGCATTTTTGTGTATTTGAAACCTTTCCAACAATGACTATGATTTTGAAATCTATCTTTTCACACTGAGAACAACTGAGGGACTCATATGCAACTATTACAGAAGGTTCAAACACTCACTGATGCTTCAGTAAGAAAAACAATGCACTTAGAGCCGGGCTTAAAACTTTTGGAATTTAAAGATAAGGGAAATTTAACTTATTTTGTCTTCTGGGGAACATCTAAGTATCTTCTGCAGTTTCTGAAGGAAGCATCAGTGAGCGTTTGAACCTTCTGTATTAGTTGCATATGAGTCCCTCAGTTGCCCTCAGTGTGAAAAGATGGATCTCAAAATCATAGTCAATGTTGGAAAGGGTTTAAATACAAAAAAGGCAAGAATCTGTGGGACCTGAAGGACTTTTCTGAAGAACAACAGGCAGTTTAACTGTTCAGGACAAACAAGAGACTCATGAACAACTATCACTAAAAAACACATCTGTGGATCATTCAGGTAACAACACAGTATTAAGAATCACGTGTACGTAATATCTTACTCAGGTCAGTACTAAATAAAAAATAACATGCATTTTGTATGATCCCTCTTATTTTGGTAAAATAATTAACATTTTGCAGATTATGCAAGGTTTATGTGAACTTTTGACTTCAACTGTATGCCTATATCAAGATTCTAGAGCTGTGTGTGTATTTTGAAACCTTTTATTAAGCATTGTGTTTGTAGCTTAAGTTCTGTCTTCCATACAGGCTTAATGCTGTTGCGGATATGGATATCTGGTGGTGTCTGCAAAAGCCGTGTTCGGTTAGATGGAAAGACGGTTGTTATCACTGGTGCTAACACTGGGATTGGCAGGGAAACTGCAAAAGATATGGCTCTTAGAGGTATGGCATATTATATGAGGTCCTCATCTTGAAATTCCCTTACTTTTAGCATGGAAATGTGAATATGTATGCATTTAGGGGCTCGGGTAGTGATGGCCTGCCGGGACCTGACCCGTGCTGAAAATGCTGCGGAGTATATTCGACGCTCCACAGGCAATGGCAATGTAGTTATCAGACACTTGAATTTGGCCTCTCTATATTCTGTCCGGGAATTTGCCAAAGAGTTCATAGCAACAGAAGAACGACTAGATATACTTATAAACAATGCAGGTGAGTCAGACAGTCACCACAGTCACCACTGATTTTACTCTTAACTTCAGAGACATATCTTAAAATCCTCTTTTCCTGACAGGTGTTATGATGTGTCCAAAGTGGATCACAGAGGATGGTTTTGAGACACAGCTGGGTGTCAATCACTTGGGACACTTTCTTCTGACCAATCTACTGTTAGGAATCCTAAAGAGATCGTCCCCCAGCCGCGTAGTGAATGTGTCCAGTATTGCACATGTTGGTGGTAATTTTCTTTTGATTAAAAATCAGAAATACAACCTTAAGATATTTTCAGACCAGGACCACAAAACCAGTCATAAGGGTCAATATTTTGAAACTGAGATTTCTACATCATCTGAAAGCTGAATAAATAAGCTTGTTAGGATAGGACAATATTTGGCCAAGATATAACTATTTAAAAATCTAGAATCTGAGGGTGCCAAAAAATTGAGAAAATTGCCTTTCGAGTTGTCCAAATGAAGTTCTTAGCAATGCATATTACTAATCAGAAATTAAGTTTTTATATATTTACGGTAGGAAATTTACAAAATGTCTTCATGGAACATGATCTTTAATATCCTAATGATTTTTGGCATAAAATAAAAATCGATAATTTTGACCCATACAATGTATTTTTAGCTATAGCTACAAATATACCCGTGCTGCTTGGTGCTGACTGGTTTTGTGGTCCAGAGTCACATATTATTTCTTTGCTTGTATTTATGGAAAATACACCATTATTCAAAATTTTGTTTTTTTTTTCTTTAAAAAGCAGCATTTATTGAATAAAAACACAGTAAAAATAGTAATGTGGAAAAAAAAAGAAGCACTATATATATATATTTCTATGATGGAACATTACTCTAGAATCACATCACTCTATATTACTCTAATATACTTATTAATGTCATAAACAGTTGTTCTTAGTATTTTTGCAGAAACTGTGATACATTTTTTTCAGGGTTCTTTGTTGAATAGAAAGTTACATTTAGTTCATAATTTCAGAATAAAAGTATTTATTACTTTACAAAATAAAATCTTACTGACCCTAAACGTTTGAACAGTACTATAAATGTTAAATTAAACATGTCACAAGTATGGAGCCTTCTGAGTAAAAAAATATACATATTTGTCACTGTTTTCCCACAGGAAAGATTGAATTTGATGACCTCTTTTTTGACAAAAGGCCTTACAGTCCTTTGCTCAGCTATAAACAGAGTAAGCTGGCAAATGTGCTTTTCTCTAGAGAACTTGCACAAAGAATGAAAGGTAAGATATACTGCAGTTTTGGTATAGCAAACAATTTTCAAGCTAGTTAATAAACTAACAATGCTTGTTGAGGAAAAAAGTAAGTTTTAGTGTCAGACTTGGTTGATTTTATCACATACTGTCAATAGCCATGTGTAATCCCATCCATATACAAATAAAGCAATTACATTAATACGTTTTGTTGTTTGTGTTGTTTTATATCTCAATGGATACTTCCATAGGTATAGGAGTCTCCTCATACTGCCTGCATCCAGGAGTGATTCGAACAAACCTGACTCGCCATGTTCTGTCATGGTACCCAATGTTGAAGACTATACTGTCTCTGCCCTGTATGCTCCTGATGAAAACTCCCTGGCAGGGCGCACAGACCTCTATCTACTGCGCTGTCACTGAGGGCTTAGAGAGGAAGTCTGGCTGCTACTTCAGGTAAATGCAAATGCATGAAATTTGTCGCATTGTCAATAATTTTGTAAACTCAGACTGCCTTGTATATGTTTTCTGCAGTGATTGTGGTGAAAAAGACCCTGCACCAGAAGGAAAAGATGATGAAGTGGCAAAAAGGTTGTGGGAGGAAAGTGCTCGGTTAGTTGGACTAAACAACCAAAACTGACACGTCATACTGCTACTCTCTTCCTGATTGTAAGCTCTCCCCCTAGTGGTGATACATGCGACCCCAAACTCTTACCAGTGAGGTGGGCACAGATACAAAGTCATTACAGAGATAGTGTCAAGGCAGATTACATGATTTGCAACATAAGATTTAGGTTTCAGAACAGATTTAGGGAAAGAGCAAAGAGCAAATAATGGTTTGTTAGTAAACCATCCAACAATGAATTAGGTTTTTCAGAAGCTTTGCTCTCTGGAAGAATTCTTGATGATGTGATAGTTCCCATTATAGCACAAATTCACTTTGTGCCTATATCTTATTAAAACAAACTCCTGTACGAATCTTTAAAAAATAAACTAGAGCTAAAGTGTGGCCAGTATGTGAATATCTATTTATATATATTATATTTATTATTATTGATATATAATTTAACCACTAGATGGCGTTAAAGATGTGTCTTTGGAAGCACTTGCTGTGCTATGCTTTTCCCCCTACCTAAATTATGATACTGTATCCTTCCACAATAGAGCACTGCAGGCCAATTTAAAGGAAATATGTATGCCCCGGACCACAAATCCAGTCTTAAGTAGCACAGGTTTATCTGTAGCCAACAATAGCCAACAATACATTGTATGGGTCAAAATGATCGATTTTTCTTTTATGTCAAAAATCATTTGGATATTAAGTAAAGATCATGTTCCATGAAGATATTTTGTAAATTTCCTACCATACAAAACTTAATTTTTGATTAGTAATATGCATTGCTAAGAATTTTATTTGTACAGTTTTAAAGGTGATTTTCTCATTATTTAGATTTTTTTACACCCTCAGATTCCAGATTTTCAAATAGTTGTATCTCGGCCAAATAATGTCTTATCCTAACAAATGGAAAGCTTATTTATTCAGCTTTCAGAATATGTATAAATCTCAAAAGTTTATACAAAATTGACCCTTGTGACTGGTTTTGTGGTCCAGGGTCACATATATGATGTCACATAAAGAAGCAGAGTGAATCACATGATTGCCTTGTGATGTGGTTGTAGGTTACATTTGCAGTTACGTAACATGACTCTAAAATCAATATAAAATAGTCTAGCTCCTGTTTTTTTCTTTATTGAATTTTGCTTAATTTTTTTTGTTTATATCAACATTAAAAATGTCTCTAAATTCCATAAATTCTATTATGTTCGAGTTGCCTGGTTATTTTGTTTTGTATTAAAAAAACATTTGTAGCCATTTCATGGATATTCATGTCTGTTCACATTCACTTATTGCTATGATTTCAATTGGATAAAAAAATCATTATTTTACTATATTACCGTTAACAGTTTGGGCACAGAAGGTTTTTTTTTTTTGAAAGAAATAAAGTAAAATTAATACTTTTATTCAGAAAGGATGATTTTTAAAAATGATTTTACTTTCTATTTATCATAGAATTCTGAAAAAAATACAAACTTTTTTCAACATTGATAATAATAAGCAGCAACTAATCAGCATATTAGAATGATTTCTGAAGGATCACGTGACACTAAAAAACTGGAGTAATGGCTACTGAAAATTCAGCTTTGCAATCACAGGAATAAATTAAAATTTGTAATATTATTTCACAATATCACTGTTTTTACTGTAGTTGTGATTAATTAAATGCAGCCTCGTTGAGCTTAAATATTCAAAAATATTACAGACCCCATACTTTAGTGTTGCATAATGTTAGCCAACTGTTTTGGAAATAATTGCCTGATTAAGACTGAAAAATTTTGTTGACGAGTTCCCTGCCAGCAAACAACAAATCTATTCAATGAAGCCTCTGTCCCTAAGAGTTTTCTCCAGGAAATCATTTGTGTGTGAAACTGGCTTCCAATCAGCTGAGTCATTGTCTGGTATTCATTTCTTTGTATGCCCATTACTGATAACAAGTGACTGGTAATAATGTGTGTAGTGTTGCAGATATCGGGCAGAGGATAAAGTTTTCACGTAAACATGATTAGTCAAAAAAAGTGATTATTCAAAGACTTCAAGGCATGACAGTGCACAGCACCCTCAGTCATTTCTGAGTGCTTTGCGACAGAGAATAAAGATGAAATCCAATTAGAAATCCATTGCTGGGCCAATCAAACCATCCGACTCCCAACGCAATTTAGGCTGTAGCATTAGCACATCGTTTATGGTCGACAAAGAGCATAATTCACTGAACTTGTTCCATCATATCCAGCACCGTAATGCTGTAAAGAGCTGAACCCAATCAATGAGCGTTCTGCATGTGTGGCCCCTGTGGGCAATGCCCGGCGCCTGCCTGTCTGCGCTGGCCTCACACAAGAGGAAGAGCATTAAACGGAGATGTGCTGTTTTGTACATTATTATAAGAAAAAGCAGCATTAAACCAAAATGTAATGTTCATATAAAGAAAATAACTCATTTTTCACAAATGGAATAGATTTGCATGTGATGCATGTGGATGTAGTACAACGTGATATTCTTGCAGGTTGCTCTAAGTATAATTTACATGTAACCAGTATGAATTTTGCATTCAAATGTGTGGTCTGACATTGAAATTATTTTTTAGGGGAATTTTACAGACGGCTTTCATATCTGACATCATTGTATGGAAGCTTATTTCCACAACAGAATAAAAATATAGAAAGGTAATTGCTGCATCTTTCTTTTTTTTTGACACAATTCACACTTTTATTAGAATTCTCCTTTTCTCAGAATTCAGAGAATTTTGACTTTTTTCACTGGATTGAGTTTACAGCTCACAATTTGTTCAATTTATCTACACACCTGACCTGACCACACACACATGCAGAATTCAGGGAAATAAAAATACAGAATTGTGAAATGTAAACTAAGAATTCTGGAAAAAAAAGTCAGAATCATGAGATGTAAACCTACAACTCTGAGAAAAAAAGTCAGTCTTGAAATATAAACTCAGAATCGCTAGATGTGAACTCTGAAATCTTGAATAATAAATTCGGAATACTGGGAAAAGGTCTGAATCGTGAGATGTAAACTCAGAATTATATAAAGAAAAAACTGAAAATCATGGAATGTAAACCTAGAATTCTGAAAAAAAAAGTCAGAACACGAAGTGTAAACTCAGAATCATAAATCATGAATGTAAACTCAGAATTACGAGATAATTATAAACTTGAAATTGTGAGAAAATAAGTCGCAATTATCTTTTTTTAGATTCTATTCCGTAGCAGAAGTAAGCTTCCGTAATACTGGTCAGCGAAAACAAATACAAACTTACACACTAAAGGGATAGTTCATCCTCATGACGTTTCAAACCTGTATGACTGTCCCTATAATGTGAGTCAAAACTATGATGCACTTCATTAACAATACAGACATGAGCAAGTCTATAAGTCTGAATGACTGTGTTCTTATAAAACGGCGTCATCATGGCCATCTCTGTTTGTTTTGCCCCAGGGGTTAATGTTGTGCACAACCCCCTATCCTTTATGCCCTGATGAGGCTTTTGGAGGATTTGTGGGAACCGGGAGGGCCGTAGTAGAACCTCAATGGAGACCAGTTGAGCTCTGAAAGGATCATAAAAGCTTCATGTTCCTGAGTCCCAGTGTGGTTGGCTCCAAGAGTCGAGGGGTCATGGCAACTGCTGACCCTTTCGGTTGACTCAACTGTTCGGGGCCCCATTAAAGTCAGCCCTTCACTAGCTCTGAGGGAATTTGATTCAGCTTAACTGCCGTGTTTTTCGGGCCAACTTAGTGCTGGAATGCAGCAGACCCGATTATAAGTGTACACGGAGAGGTCTTTCATTCGAAAGAATGGACTAGTGTACAGGACACCATTCCGGGAAAGCCGGTCTGATTTGCACTGCCTTAGGGGTCATTGTCGGTCTCTCTGTTATTTATGAGTTTCCCTATACACACACACACACACACACAACCTCGAAAGCTGAACCATGGGGTGTTGGCACAAAAGGAACTACTAATAAAAATAGCCTAGGGACAAGTAGAGGGAGGCATAACATGAAAAATATCTCACTCTGTTAGTCACAAAGGAACTGTGTTTATCTCAGGAGACAATCAGTTTGGCGAGAACCGCCATGCATAACAGTTCATTGAAACCTGAGAGCTCATCTTCCTGATCTTGGATTCAACAACAGTAAACATGCTGCGACCGTGAGGGAAGGTGGAGGGCATGTCGGGGCGGTGGGTCAGGGGCGAGAACAGGTGAGGGAGAGTGAAATCTAAGAAGGATAACCGGTGGTTATCACCAACAGCTGATGGGATAGTCTACAGGCTGCTTACTCAGCGCAACACCCCCTACAAATACACCTGCTTAGGGATTTTAAGATCTGTGAGGATACAAATGTGCGTGTTTGTACTTGTTTCGCTAAAGCTGTCAGGGCCAAAATGTCCTCTGATTCTCCAACAGCAAGCCCCCAAATTTGAGATAATATCTGGCATTTAATTAACTTTGAAAATGAATGCAATGTACACTACAGGTCAAGATTTTTCATGTTTTTTTTTTAAAGAATTCTCTTCTGCTCACCAAGCCTGCATTTGTTTGCTCCAAAGTACAGCAAAGACAGTAAAATTTTGAAATATTTTTCTTATTTAAAATAACTGTTTCTATTTGAATATATTTTAAAATGTACATTATTCAGAATATTAAATCATTAAATATCAGAAATCATTATAATATTCTGATTTGCTGCTCAAAAAACATTTATTATTATTATTATTAAGTTGACAACAGCTAAGTAGAATTTTTTCAGGTTTCTTTGATGAATAAAAAGTTCCAAAGAACAGCATTTATCTAAAATATAACTTTTTTGTAACATTATAAATGTCTTTATCATCACTTTTGATCAATTTCAAGCATCCTTGCTAAATAAACATATTAATTTCTTCCAAAAGTAAAAATAAATAAATTATGGTATAGTGTATATTGTTACAAAAGCTCTTTATTTCAAAAATAAATGCTGATATTTAGATTTTTCTATTCATCAAAGAATTCTGAAAATGTTCTCAACTGTTTTAAATATTGATTATAATAATAATAATATTATTATTAATAAATGTTTCTTGAACAGCAAATCAGCATATTAGAATGATTTCTGAAGGATCATGTGACACTGAAGACTTGAGTAATGATGCTGAAAATGTAGCTTTGATCACAGGAATATATGACATTTTAAAATATATTCAAATAGAAAGCAGTTATTTTAAATAATAAAAATATTTCACAATATTACTGTTTTTTGCTGTATGTTGCATCAAATAAATGCAGGCTTGTTGAGCAGAAGAGATTTCTAACTTTTGACAGGTAAAGTTAAATATTAATACGTAATAGTGCTATATTTATATATATTATATATAGTGCTATACTCTACTGGTACAAAAGAAAATATTAAGAAATTTTAATACAACTACCACGTTCAAGGCCCAGAAAGATACTCTCGTGAACATTTGTCAAAGACTGACATGGAAGAGAAGAAATTTAATAAAGTTGTTGTTTTTTTTTTCTTTGCGCACAAAAAGTATTCTCGTTATCATAAAATTAAGGTTGAACCACTGATGTCACATGGAATATTTTAGTGATGTCCTTACTACCTTTCTGGCCCTTAAAAGTGGTAGTTGCGTTGTTGTCTATGCAGGGTCAGAAAGCTCTTGGATTTCATCAAAAATATCTTAATTTGTGTAAGATAAACAAAGGTCTTACAGGTTTGGAGCGACATTAGGGTGAGTAATGACAGAATTTTCATTTTTGGGTGAACTATCCTTTAAAAAAGAATATTAAACTAAATTCTTAAAACTTTAAATTTAAACTAGTTTAAAATATTAATATAACAGTACTGTATATCAATGACACTAAAATAACACTGATGCTTATACATAAACTGATAATACAACAAATTCCAACTAAGAGGTATCTTCCTTAAACACCCTTCTTCCTTGCTGTTCTTTGTGAAGGATAGGTTACAGAGAACAATAGGCGTAATCATACCCAGCACTCCAGCAGCTTCTCACATGCCCTGAATCTGCAGTGGTCTGATGGGAGTTTAAGCTGGGCTCTTTAGAGGAAGGCAGCAGATCAGGGCTGCTGTGTAATTAACGCTGATCTCTGATGGCAGCTTGCAGCTGCTGGGGTACAGTAATCACTGCAGACTGCTTTACATTGTAAAGTACCAATACAGTGTGAGTGCTATAGAAACAGCTGGCTGCTTTTACAAATGCAGGTCAGTATGCCTTGACAAACGCACATGGTTTCATGGTATCTGGTGGGTGCATTTCTTCATGAAACTAACGGATGTCCCAGCAGTTGTCTAGAAACAGACACACGCACACTACTAGTAAGACTGTTTAATGTTTTGAAAGAAGTCTCACCAATGCTGCATTTACTAAAAAAAGAAACAGTAATGAAGTTGTGCAGTAAATGCTACTACTTTTTTTTTTGATAGATTGCTGTATGCTGACTATCATTATTTTGGAAGAGTGATGTTCATTTATAGTGGTATGCTAACAGTGCTTTATTTTTTCCCAGCATCATGATCAATACTGATGCATTTTAAATCCCATCCATTTAGACTTAATCAACCTCTCAGACATCTTTCAAATGGAACAGGAAGTAAAGCTCCTGAAAAGTAAATCTACATTCCTTTTATTGTGGTAATTACTAGAGAACAATCCCAACAATAGTGTACCACTAACTACTAGTAACTTTACCAATTTCACTACTAAAGTACGTGCTGTGGCGTTTAGTGTTTAGAATAGGTGCTGAGTGCTAATAATTAGAGCTATGCAGTGTGCATGGAAAAAAGTAATGCACCAATAATTAATAATTTGGAATTAGGGCTGCCACCATATCAGATTTTCACTACAAGATTATTGTGGCCTCAAAAACACGACATATATCGGAAAAATATATGGTGATATCTATAGAAATCTTGAAAATAAAATAAAATAATAATAACAATAAATAATATATCAGTCAAATAAAAATTTTGGATTGTTTTTTGACCAGTGAATCACATCATTGCACTAATCAGAAGAGACTAAAATGCTAAGTTTAGTTTAGCACAGTTTAGTGTCAATGTAAAACAATTTATGAGAATACATATTTTTACCTTAAACTTGCATTATAGCGTTTGATGGGAAAAAAGTTGCAAGTTTATATCTCACAATTCTGACTTAATAACTCACAACCAAGAGTTATAAACTCGCAATTCGTAGAAAAAAAGTCCGAATTGTGAGTTTATATTTCGCAATTCTGACTTTTTCTGAGAACTGTGTGATATAAACACAATTGCGAGAAATAAAGTCAGAATTGTGAGTTTATATTAGAGCTTAGATCGGGCCCAAAAAATTAAACCCGATCCTACCCGAGCCCGACCCGGTCCGACACATTAACTGTAATTATGAGCCCGAGCCCAATTTAAACCCGACTATTTTTTAATACGTGAGCCGTTATAACAGACGTTCTCAACTACAATTCTAAGTTGTTTGAACTACAGAAATTAGTTTAGATTTATCTTAATGAAAAATGCAACAAGGACGAAGCATGTAAACTGCATTGTTTGTTTATTCAGAATGGATCGCAAATAGATCTGAATGAAAAAAAAAAATAGCCTAAAAAAACGTGAACAATGATAAACATAGAATATGAACAAGTAATTAACTTTGGATGGCATATGTAATAAATATAAGTTTTAGAATATTTTTAAATAAAATAAATATTTTAAAGCCTATTATAAAACGTAGTGCAAAACAGCTTCATGACCCTAAAAACTAGATTTTTAGCAATGATCTAAAACATGCAAAACGAACAAGAAAGAACTTGACCTAGTCTATAGGCATATAACAAAATCAATATAAATCGAATAATTTGAAAACACAACAAATAGGCCTATTTTGATATTTTCAAATGTAGGCATTATTGCAAAAACGCCAGTGGAGGAGACGCTGTCGCGGGAGCTAGAGCGTTGCTGCGCATAACACGCGTTGCAAATTGCGCAACTTTGTAGACTTACACGTGTTGCTCAGGCCGACTTTGTTAAAATATTAGATGTGTCTGTATGGTATGTCACACACAAATGGCGATCATGTGGCCCATTAGCCGGCCCGGCCCGGTATTGAAGATAATTGGCAGGGAAATATCGGGGCGGGTCGGGTCAAGTCTGGGCTCGGCCTCGGGCAGAGAATCTAAACTCTAGTTTATATAATTACAATTCTGACTTTTTTCTTGCAATTCTGACTTTTTTTATATGAAAATATCATTATAACAACTGCGAGATATAAACTCGCAATTCGTAGAAAAAAGTCAGAATTGTGAGTTTATATTTCGCAATTATGACTTTTTTCTCAAAATTGTGATATAAACTCAAATCAAATCAAAGTCAAATGTTGAGGGGAAAAAAGACTGACGTTCTTAGAATTGAAAGTTTATATCTCACAATTCTGACTTACTAGCTCACAACTGAGAGTTATAAACTCACTATTCTAAGAAAAAAAGACAGAATTGTGAGTTTATATTTCGTAGTTCTGACTTTTTCTCAAAAATGCGAGTTTGTCTAGCAATTCTGGCTTTATAATTCGCAACTGTGAGTTTATATATCACAATTCTAAGAAAAAAGTCAGAATTACGTCATGTAAACTTACTATTGCGAGAACTGTGTCAGATAGTCAGAACTGTGAGATAAAGTCGGAATTACCTTTTTTAAAGTTTTAAAGGGGTCATCGGATGCCCATTTTCCACAAGCTGATGATTCTTTAGGGTCTTAATGAGAAGTCTATAACATACTTTGGTAAAAATTTCTCAGTGGAAGTGTAAAATCAGCCCTTTTCAGAGCGAGCCATTGTATTGCATGTTCCTTTAAATGCTAATGAGCTCTGCTCACCCTGCCCCTCCCTCTGCTCAGATGTTGGGCATAAATGACTGCTATGATCATTATTATACATCCAACAACAGAACACCTCAATCGCTCAATCTGAGACATTCTTGTCTTCCCCTGCACCGGAGTCGAAACAATGGCGGTCGGAGTCGGACTGTTTACAGCTCAGTCAGGGCGGGTCTAAGGTAAGACAGTCATGTCAATCAATTATCGTGGGAGCGGCTTGATTTGAAAAAGGGGATATTTCTTATAAAGATTACAAAAATACCACTGGGTGGATTTTTTTTTATCATAATGGACACATTTATGTTCAAACAACATGTAAAAGTGAGTTTTGCATCCCATGACCTCTTTAAGGGATTTCCTGGAAAGTCATTCGAGTCTCGCTTGTGGACATTTTGCGCAAGGGCGCCCTCCGGTGTCGAGTATGAATAAAACAATAACGTGAGCGTTTATCACTTCATAATGACGCTGGCAATGGATTATTACATGTCATATTATGGTATGTGTACTATTCATTTCCAAATATTGCGGTATATTGTGACACCCCTATTAACATAATAATGATATTTCATTATTTAAATAATGAAATATCAATATCAATATCAATCGTATCAGAATTAGGAATTTGATGTAGGACCACAACCTGCTAAGAACATCTCAGAACACCTTAGCAACCAGACTAAAACACCCTGCCAACATCCCATAAGATCCAAGAATCATTGTAGATATTTTCAGAGGGGGAAACACTAAACTTTAAATCACATAAAAATCCATCTATTTTTCTGTCATGTTTTCTTTTTAAAAAACGACGAAGATCAATCTGTTTGACAACATTTATTTTTACATTTTACCATCAGCACCACACAATTAATTACAATACTAAATATTCAATTATATCCTTGACTTATAGTGTCTACAAACTGAATCTAAAATGAGTGCTTTTGAAATTAAAAACTGAATCCAAATGATGCTGAATCTCATTCATCTTTTTGCCAGATAGAGGATAGATTTGTTAAAAAATTGATCTCAAATGTTATATTTTGTGTTTGATTTCAACATCAGATGTTGACTGAATGTCACTGTGACTTTGGTGCATGATCACAGGCCTTGTGATGAGTGAGAGAGAAGGCTGTATTGATCTGGAGAGCTTCGATTGCGTTATCTAACCTAATGTAGCCGGCAGACATTTTCAAGTGACCACACTGTGCTCTAAATGGAAAAACACAAAACTGTGTCTGTCAGTGATGGAGAAAGATCACATGGCACACAACAGTGCTGTGCTGCAGTGGAGCAGGTCAATATCTCAAACTCACTGACCTGGTTTGAACTGACTGGACAAGATACAGTAATGACAATGTAACAATATTGTATAACTGCTCTTGCAGAGTCATGTGACGTCTTGTGATTGGATTCATTAAAAATTGCATGTTGAGTAAATAAAAATAATTTTTATTACCTCTAGCCAATTATAAAACACAGTGGTTTAGCTAAGTCCAATATGTGGGTCTGTGCAGATAATATAAAAATGTTATAAAAGTTTGGGGCCTTGGATTTGATAAAAATGGAGTAAAAACAGCAATACTGTGAAGTAATGATGACTTTACAATTTTAATATATTAATTTATTCCTGTGATGGCAAGGCTGAATTTTCAGCAGCCATCACTTCAGTCATCTGTGTCACATGATCCTTTAGAAATCATTTTAATATGTTGAAACATTTATTTTTATTATTTTTGTGGAAACCATGATACAGCTTTTTCAGGATTCTATTTAAGATTAAGCGATAACTTGATTTAACTTAAAAAAAAAATGGAGGTAACCCATTGCCTTAAAATGATAAAGTAATTAATAATAATAATAATATTATTAGTGAATTGTAAAGTTCACCTAACTTATTTTTTAAAATTATTATTTACTTAATTTTGTATAATTTTAAGGCAATGGGTTTCCTAAATTTTTTTAAGTTAAGTCAACTTATCACTTTTTACAGTGTATATTTTGCACTGTAAAATGATTTTCATTATAATATATAAAATCATCAAAAATAAATTCAATATAGTAAATGATATGATAAATTATACTTTACAAATGTCCTAAAAATAAATAATTTTACTATTATTTTTTTTCTTTTTTAAAGACTTTTTTCTCCTTTTTTCCATTTCATAGATATTCATTCTGTGCTGACTATTGTTGCTCTTGTTCAATTTTCATGTCATTTCTAACTGTTTGAGCCTTGTAAATAAATAATCAGGAAACTGTCATAATCTAGCTTTTTGATATTGGTTTGCTTAGAGTCCCCTGGTCTGCGAAGGTTAAAAACCCCTGCTCCAAATAGTAGAGTTTTATTTCTGGTGTATAATGGATTGGTCTAATGACAGGACAGGATCTCTAAAGGATGAGTGAGAGGGCGCAGCTCCCTTTTTAAAGCTTATAAATAATGTGAAACCCAATAAAAGATGCTTAAATAATGAATGAGGGGCACTCAGATCACACATAAACCTCAGACAACCTGCAATGCTAAAATACAAGCCTAAAATGACACCGTGTTGAACAGGATGCACTATAGATTTCAATAACAGCTCCAGATCCTCTGTAAACCCTGAGGAGAATATAACAGAAAATACGAAGTATAAGCATGAAAAGAAAAAATAAATCTGATGCTTATGTCATAAAATGTTGATAGGCCTTTTACAAGAAAAACAGTTTTGCCGTGTGCTTGTATGCATGAAATGTGATACTGTTTCTAGAATATTGCATGAGCAAATGTTCCTTAATGGTACGTACTGTTCAGTGATGCAAAGCATGTAGAAATCAGAATTAACAAACCTGTGCGCATTTCTGCTATTTCCTGAAACCTCAGTGAGACTTGGAAAATGAAACTTCCGCTATTCTTCTATTGTTCTAGACAGTGCCGAAATGTTTTCAAGAGAGATAGCAGGTGGGAGAGAGTGTCACTAAAGGTCCCTGACGTTGGTCTACTTTATAATTGATAGGTCTCCAGAGTTGAATTTCATGGCTAGCATTACAAGATCCAGTCGTATCTCACTCAGGTAAAGGTATGCTAGTGTCAGAGTACAAGCAATCCATCTTTTGTCCAAAACCTTCTGTAAAATACCAGAAGATTCTCTTGCACTGACATTGAATATGTAGTTCTAAGAATGAATTGAATTAACAATCGATTTTGCTTGTTTGTGTACATTTTGACATATCTGGACTGTTGTAATGTGATACTTCAGATTGCTAATGACACTTTGCACTCAGAAGTGCTTTTCGCAGGTTTTCGTGTTAACTGGAGTAAGGTATTACAGTAACGTTTTTCCCTGAGACTGAAATACTGTGCAAAAAAGTTTTAGCCACTGAAAAAAAAATACAAAATAAAATAAAAGCATTTGTTGTTTCATACAGGTTACAGGCCCAGGGGAAAATAATAAAATAAAATATTTTTTAATTATTGTTAATACTTCAGTGGTATTTACTAACAGATTGTGCAAAAAAAGTTTTAGTTCCTAACAAAAATACAAATACAATAAAATATTAGCATTTGTCATTTTATACAGGTTACAGGCCCAGGAGAAAATCATAAAATTAAATTAAATAATTAAAATTAAATTAAATTAAATATTTGTTTTTATTTTTGTTAATACTTCAGTGGTATTTACTAACAGGCTCTGCAAGAAAGTTTTAGTTACTGAAACACACACACACACACAAAATAAAGTAATAGCATTTGTTATTTTATACAGTTTACAGGCCCAGGGGAAAATCAGCAAATAAAATAAAATAAAATAAAATAAAATATTGTTAATACTTCAGTGGTATTTACTAACAGGCTCTGCAAGAAAGTTTTAGTTACTGAAACACACACACACACACAAAATAAAGTAATAGCATTTGTTATTTTATACAGTTTACAGGCCCAGGGGAAAATCAGCAAATAAAATAAAATAAAATAAAATAAAATATTGTTAATACTTCAGTGGTATTTACTAATAGAGAAGTTTTAGAAATAAAACCCACAAAATAAAATAAAAGCATTTGTCATTTCATACAGGTTACAGGCCCAGGGGAAATCAGCAAATTAAATAAAATAATATAAAATAATTATATATGTATTTTTAAATTATTGTTAATACTTCAGTGTATTTACTAACAGACTGTGCAAAAAAAGTTTTAGTTACTGAAAAAAAAACAAAATAAAATAATAGCATTTGTTATTTCATACAGGTTACAGGCCCAATAAAATAATAAAATAAAATAAAATAAAATAAATGATTAATAATGCTTCAGTGGTATTTAGTAAATTCATTTTTAAAAACAGCATAATTTTAATTGGCATAATGTTTTCCCCCCAGGGAGCATAAAGCAGTAAATATGGTTGCATAACTGGCTTGATACATGAACCTAAGTCAAATACAGAAAGAATGCTCTGTACCTTTAAAAGACAGCACCAGTTTTATAGCACAGCAGCCTGGGTTACACCCTCCCGAATCCACCTGCTTTCATTTATAATCCCAATAAATCTGAAACATTTGCTCAAGAGTCCATTCTCCATCAGATTAGCATTACGTGACCCTCTGATGTAATGAATGGAGTGAAACAACATGCTGTTACGGTACATTCTGGCACTAAATGTAAAAGCAGCTGCTCCTTTGTGTGCAACATCGGTCATATTGTTTCCTCCTCAGTGCAATTTTGAATGAATCCAATCAATCAATTCAAGTGTCTGTCAGAAAAGAGAATGCGAAACGGACTTAACCCTGACCCCGGTTATGTTTTCGATAGTAAAGTGCTCCTGTGTTGCGTTTTGCATTTTGAAGTGGTGAAATCAGACCCTATGTGTCCGATATTTCCTGAATATGTCAGTGGGACAACAAGTCTGAAAAAGGATACAGTTCCACAACTCACTCTACACTAACATTTTACTACCTGGTCACTCAAAGGTTGACGAGTAGATTCATCAGTGTCAAGAGGATGAGGTTTCACTGAATGTTTCATTGACTAGTGTAAGGTAACACAAACGACAAAGAGCAAACATCTATCTCTGAACTGATGGGTATATTTAGCTTTACGCTTGCTGTGAAAAAAGAAACATACAGTGAAGAAGGATACTAAATTAAATGCTCTTAAAAGAGTGAAAGTAAATAAAAAGCACTTGAGCCGTACTGAAGGCTTCACATTGTCCTGTCCGAACTAAAACAGCAAGCCAATTAGGGTGGAGCGGCTTTTATTATTGCAGTTACTTTTCTGTCGAATCAGCCCCCGCGGAATGAGGATGTGGGATGGAGTGTCGTGATTGTCTGTCTGTGTCAGCACAGCTGAAATGCCACTTTGAATTTTAAGGCTTTATTTCACATTCCACATTCACTCTGGGCCGCTATAAACCTCCTAAACCCGTCTCAAACACTCTTGCTTTTGAACTTAAGTATATGTTTCTGTCCCGTGTGAGTTGCCAATGAGACGTGGTTAGAGTTACTAAACATTTAGCTTCATTTGGATGAAGATAAGTTGAGAGAACATAAACACGGGAAAGGAACCCATCATCTCTTTAAAAGCAACACAGCTAACATTCCAATTATAATTATAGCACTTGGGATTGAAGAATCACTTAAACGAACATTCGGTTATCATTTACTGTCATTTCAGTGCCTTTAGTGGTATTTTGTGGTATTTAAAAAAGAAGTTCTTGAATAGATGCTTCCTGATAATTTACTCACCCCATGTCATCCAAGATGATCATGTCTTTCTTTCTTCAGTTGGAAAGAAATTAAGGTTTTCTGAGGAAAACATTCCAGGTTTTGCACTAGCCTGACTTCACGCATTACGTAATCATGTTGGAAAGGTCATGCGTGATGTAGGCCGAAGTACTAACCCAGTGTTTACAAAACAAACGTGCAAAGAAAGTCAAACGCCTTTTACAAAAAAAGGTAAAACAATGATGTCAAATGATTTTGAAGTTGGAGGACAAAGAGTTTTTGCTCTACCCTGACTTTATGAGCCGGAGTACACAGATGAAGAACTAAAAGTGCATGACCTTTTCAACATGATTACGTAATGCTTGAAGACACATATCGCAAAGAAAAAAAACATAAAATAAAATAAAAGCATTTGTTATTTCATACAGGTTACAGGACCAGGGGAAAATAAAATAAAATAAAATAAAATAAAACATTGTTATTTTTTAATTATTGTTAATACTTCAGTGGTATTTACTAACAGGCCACGCAAAAATGTTTTAGTTACTGAAAAAAAACAATAATAGCATTTGTTATTTCATACATGTTACAGGAAAATCAGCAAATCGAATCATATCAAATAATTTTTAAAATAATTGTTAATGCTTCAGTGGTATTTACTGTGCAAAATTACTGAAAAAAAAAAAACAAAAAACACACACACAAAATAAAATAATAGCATTTGTTATTTCATACAGGTTACAGACCCAGGAGAAATCATGATAAAATAAAATAAAATAAAATAAAATAAAATAATTAATAGTTAATACTTCAGTGGTATTTGCTAACAGACTGTGCAAAGTTACCGAAAAAAAACCCCACAAAATAAAATAATAGCATTTGTTATTTCATACAGGTTACAGACCCAGGGGAAATCATAAAATAAAATAAAATAAAATAATTATTGTTAATACTGTGCAAAGTTACTGAAAAATAGCAAAATAAAATAATAATAGGATTTGTTATTTCATACATGTTACAGGCCCAGGGGAAATCATATAAAATAAAATAAAATAAAATAAAATAAATACAATTTGTTCCAACAAATCTAAAAAAACCCTGTTCTAACATGATTACGTAATGCGTGAAGACATACTTCGCAGAGATAGTGCAAGACAAGCATTTGTGGTTAAAAATTATATAAATTGTAGAAAATGACAGATCGTGTCGCTAGATAAGCCCTTTATTCTATGGCTGGGATTGTGTAAAGCCCTTTGAAGCTGCATTGAAACGGCAGTTTGAACCTTCAAGCCATTAGTCACCATAGAAGTCCACTATATGGGGAAAAATCCTGGGATGTTTTCCTCAAAAAACTTAATTTCTTTGTGACTGAAGAAAGAAAGACATGAACATCTTGGATGACATGGGGGTGAATAAATTATTAGGAATTTTTTATTCTGGAAATGAACTAATCCTTTAATTGGTATTTTTTGGAGACCAAAACCTGTGATCATATCTTTTTGAATTCAGTCAGATTTGCAGTGTCTTTTCCATGCTATTCTTTCTTCAGTCGCAAAGAAATTAAGGTTTTTGAGGAAAACATTCCAGGATTTTTCACCATATAGTGGACTTCTATGGTGGTCAATGGTTTGAAGCTTCAAACGGCCAAGAAATAAGGGTCTTATCTAGTGAAACGATCAGTTATTTTCTTAAAACAATAAAAACGTATCTAATTTTTTCTATCTTACCTTTTTCTATCTTATCATATCTCTATCTTATCATATCTCAGTCAGCTTTGCAATATCTTGTGGCTGAGGTCAAATGCTATTCTCCAAGCAGCATGGCAACATCTGCTCAATCTGGTCATTATATAGTTGGTTGCTTGGATCAATTTCTTATCTGCATCTGTCACGAGATTCCACTAAGACTACAGTAAATTGCTACACTTTCATCTGTTTCTTATCAAATCTGGAGACGGATTGGATTCTTCTCTTCTTGATGGCTTTTTTCTGCACCACTCTCGAGATCTGGCATGTTACCTCGAAATATAGTTCAGCCAAAAATGAAAATTCTGTCATTAATTACTCACCCTCATGTCGTTTCGAATTAGTAAGACCTTCGTTTAATTTTTGATGAAATCCAAGAGCTTTCTGACCCTGCATAGACAGCAATGCAACTACTACATTCAAGACCCAGAAAGGTAGTAAGGACATCGTTAAAAAAATACATGTGACATCAGTGGTTCAACCGCAATTTTATGAAGCTACGAGAATACTTTTTATGCACAAAGACAACAAACATTAGTTATTCAACAATTTCTTCACTTCTGTGCCAGTCTTCAGCGCACATTCACCACGATGTAGCACAGGTTGTACCTGCCTTGAACAGCTGTGTTGCTGTCTATGCAGGGTCAGAAAGCTCTATTTTATCAAGAATATCTTAATTTGTGTTCCAAAGATGAATGAAGGTCTTACCGGTTTGGAACGACATGAAGGTGAGTAATTAATGTCAGAATTTTCAATTTTTGAAATGAAGTATCCCTTTATAAGAGACCCCATCTCTTACCAGTTGTGTCTGCATTGTGGCCTACATTGCTCATTTGGAGTCTAATCTCCTACCAAGACTATCCAGCAGTCCAGTAGCGGCCCACATTGGGACCCCTTCCATCATCAGAAGTGATGGTGGTGCTCAATTCACTGCTGTCCAACAAATCAATATAAAACAGGCTAATAACTCAAATTTAACCTTGAAATCAATAGAGCTTTTAGCACTCAATGCCAAATGAGAATGCTGTTCTGAAACACAAGCCTCTATGAAAAATAAGAATTACCAACATAAAATGATAATCGTGGCTATTTAAAGGGAACCCCGGATATTAAGACTTGTATGGCTTAATATAACGTAAATGGTGTATCTTTTTGAAATGTGTAGTAGAAATCTATTTTAGATTTATGATATTTAAAAAATACACATAGTTTTATACATATTTTGGACTATGGGGGCCATTATTTCAATGACGTGAAATGTTTGCACTTTGTGAGCTACTGACGCTACCTGTTGCTATTTTTATTGCAACACAACTTGGAAAATAAAATACTGATATGATGACCATAGCTACTGAAAGAGCTTCCAGGTGGCGATGGATATGAGCATAAGCTTAAACCAAAAGGCATACCAATGATTTTTCCCCACAAGGAGTCTAAACGCCCCTGGATATCGAGTGAAATCCGCGCTGCCAGGATGGCATCTAGCGTTTCTTGTCTCTGCCATTTGTAAGCTCTTTCAGTAACTGTGGTCTACTAAAAGCCTCAAAGGCATCAGGGCTAAAGTGGAGAGAACAAAGACGCAGGGCTTTAGGAAGTTTTATTTGTCCACAGGCATTTTCCCATCTTCTATTCTCCTCTTCATATCACTAGGAAAGCAGTGAAGACTTACATTGCTTCTCTTGTTGGCCTTTGACTGAAAATTACAACCAAAAGCCGCAACAAAGTGGCAACATATCAGCATTTTATTTTCCGAGTTGTGTTGAGGTAAAAATAGCAACAGGTAGCACTAGTAGGTCACTGAGTGCAACCATTTTATGTCGTCGTAATAATGGCGCCCACCCATAGTCCAAAATATGTAAGAAACCATGTGGATTTTTTAATTAAGACAAAACATGGGTTTTACTACATATTTCAGTAAGAGACATCATTTATGTTATTTTAAGCCATACAAGTCTTAATATCCAGAGTTCTCTTTAAAACATCACATTTGGGAGAGATGCAGCATAATATCTCCATCATGAAATTTGGTATCCATTACAAATGTTTCACATTGTAACACAACTACACCAAACACTGACCTGGATCTTTTCAAAACAGATCTATACACAGTCGATCTTATCAAGTCATAAAATATTTTATAATCTTGGCCAATCAGTGGTGAGGAAGCAGGCTAGCACACCTTGCTATGCGTTTACCGTCAGGTCACTAGGCCACAGTGTGACAGACTGCTGATAACACAACACGTTCTGACGCAGAACGGTCTCTTTATACAGAATACGGATGACCTTTCATTCACAACAAAGGAGGCCTGAGCACTTTTATAGGACGGTCTGTTCGCATCTCAGATGTTATGGTGCTTACAGGAACTCTTCAGCTGATCAAGTATGATTAGCAAAACAAAATGACTAGTTCTTCACATGGACATTTTAACCTGATGGGAAAAGTGACCTCAAGCCTTGCGGCTGTTTATTTTTCTTCTTTTTTTTTTTCGACAGCAGTTGAAAGCCTTATGAGAGGCCACTCTGTAAGCTGATTTCCGCTGCAGTTGCGCAAGAGCTCTATTTAAACTGGGACAGCACTGCTGCTTAATTCCACTTCAGTGCTGGATTAGCGCCTGTCATTACAATGATGCTACTGTATGATTACCTGGGTTTATAAAAATCAGCATTAACTAAAAAATGAATATTTATACATGCAAGGACTAGAAAACTATTTCACATGAAATAACTATGCAGAAAAATTATATTCTGTATATATTCTGTGCTTTTAGAAATAAATTTAAAACATACAGAAAAAGGTTTGGCCCCGTTTGGTTGTTTTAGATTTGCTAGATTGCACCATTTTGTTGTTTTCAGCCCATTCCTAGATGGATTTGCTGAAAGCCTCTTGTTGTAGCCCAGCAGAAAGATTGTGTGGTGAATACTGATCTCAAGGAATGAACTCTTACAGCAATGCGCACAAAAAGCACATTCATTTCCTAAACGGCAAATAACAGCATTGAGAATTCAACACATACTGGAGTGAATTGCACTTACATCTTACCATTCAATAATTAACTAGAATAGAAGACCCTGCTGAATTTTGATACCCCATATGATATACCTCTGCTTCCTGTTTGATACAGCTTTTAAATGCTCTTATTTCTATTTCTATTAGGGGATAAACAGTCAGCCTCAGTTTAACAGATAACCACTCGGTCTTCCTGTGCCATACCACAACTCTGACTGACCTGTATTAACCCCTTAAATGTCCTTGTCAACTGTGACGTTGTGCTAATTATGTTCTCAGCTTGACCTAAATTTTGCATCACAGTATCTCAATCATAGATAATAAAGCTGCATAACATGTTTGGGTTTGCATTTGTGATTATATATAAAACATTAATAGCTATTACGTGAACCATGTCAGGTAATCTAATAATCTCTCCTGGCTTAATGACAAAACATTTAACAGTAATTTCCTTACTCTTAATGAAGGAAATACCATAAGAGCATAATAGGTAAGGGGGCATTTCAGACCCAAGCTTATCAAGGCGGTATGCATTACTATTTTTAAACTCTTAAGAAGGACAATGATGGGTTTAAGACGACAGGTGGACATGTTTGTATTGCTGCTGAGTTACATCACTTTATGGGAGCATTATCCCAACACCTCACAGGCTGCTTGTCATGAGCTGTTGGTCTGTAAGAATGCAACTGTAAAATAATTCTTCATTTACCAGATCATGTTTAGGTAACACTTTTCAGGTTCATTAGTTAACTACACTAGTTAATATGAACTATAAATGAACAATACTTATTCAATGTTAACTTCAGCATTTACTAATGCATTATTAAAATCACAAGTTGTTTTTAACATTAGTTAATGCACTGTGATCCAACATGAACAAACAATGAACAACTGTTTCCATGAATGTTTCCCAGAAGACCAAATAATTTACATTTACACTGATCTTCAAATTCAAAATGTTTTCACCCCCCGGCTCTTAATGCATCTCTTTTCCTTCTGAAGCATCAGTGAGCGTTTGAACCTTTTCTGTAATAGATGCATACAAGTTCCTCAGTTGTTCTCAGTTTGAAAAGATGGGTCTCAAAACCATTCAGTCATTGTTGGAAAAGGTTTAAATACACAAAATATGCTGAAAAACCAAAGAATTTGAGGGACCTGAAGGATTTTTCTGAAGAACACAGTGCAATTTAACTGTTCACGACAAAAAAGGGACTCATAAACAACTAATATAACATAAATCACTAAGCAAACAAACAAACTAAAAAACAGCTGTGGATCATTCAAGTAACAACAAGCGTATGTAAATGTTTGAATGGGGTCAGTTTTATAAATGCAACTATTATTATCTCTTGTGGACTATATGTAAACATCTTTTTTGTGAAATATCTTATTCAGGTCAGTGCTAAATAAAAAAAACAACATGCATTTTGTATGATCCCTATTATTTTGGTAAAATAATTAACATTTTGCAGATTCTGCAAGGTGTATGTAAACTTTTGACTTCAACTGTATGTATACTAAATAATACTGGGGGGAAAAAACGCTCTGAAAACGTGAATGTAAATAAAACTAGCAATTCATACATCAAAATATACCATGAAGCTAACATAATTGCTCATATCACACATTTCACATCAAACGGGATTAAATAAATCAAAACTATAAATATATATAAATAAATAATGAAATATATTTCTAACAAAATGCACTGAAATTGTGCATTCGGTAACTTCAGAGGCTATTTCTATTAATGCATTAAAGTTGATTCAGTCATATTAAAAAGTATTTGACTCATTTTTATCACTGTACAGAATATTAAATGATATTGCTAATCTCAATAAATTCTTCAAATGCAGGGGTAAATATTGCTTGTTAATAAAAAAGTTACATTTAAATTTACACTGCATGTGTTTGTTAATTAATATCAATAATAATAACGTCATTAGTATATAATAATAACAATGCTAGTAATAAAATAAACAAATATTGTGTTACACAATGTAAAACGATAGCAAAATACTGCACATTCCTTTCAGTACAGCAAGTCCCCCCACTGCCTTTCCAGTGACATCATTGTGGTGTCCATAGGTGGAGCTGTCGAGGACAAAGAGAGGGACCACACAGCCTCAAGTTCTCCAGCTCACAGAACTCCACAAGACACACACATGACGGCAGGAGATCAACCCATACGACACGATGATGATGATGATGGCACCAGCACAGACTTATCTGCTGCTCTAGAAAGCACATTTCTCACATTTGTCTGTGTGAGCACAAAGAAAAAGCCGTTGGATGATAATCTGCGCGGATCTTGAGGACACTGAATGGAAGTAAATAGACAAGAGGAGGCGTAAGAAACAAACGGGGGAGCGACTCATTCAGCACCGAGCTTTTCTTTGAGTGCAACGTTTTGAGTCCACACCAGGATTTTGTTTCGTCGTAGACAACACATTGTGCACGAAAGGATCTGGATTTAACGGAGGGAGAGTCGGGAAGCTCCGTTTTACTGAGCCATGAAGAAGAACAGTTCAACAAAGCGGGTAAGACATCGAGTCCACTCTATTGTCAGTAAGGAGCGCCGGGAGCCTTTGTGCACTAGTATGAAACACCGCAGCATGTACACTTCAGTTTCCTAAAATACTCTTTAACAACAATGTCCAATGCAGCAATGCAGTACATGCATTATAATTATTTTATTCTAACTGGAAATTTATAAGTCGACATGATATTATGTCGCACGCCTTTTTTGGAAGTAGCTAACCAGGCTTAAATAATCAAATAATGTTGACTTTATTTTATACGCAAGTTTTAAACACTCGAGTATTTATATTAAACACCCGTTTTAAACACTCGATCGTTATAATCAGAAGCCAGTATTACAGTTTGTTAAAAACTGAAAAAGGCTGCTGGCATATGACTGTGTTAAACAGATTTTTTAAAATTCATTTTAATTCGGACTATAATTCCATATATGCATACAAATACGAATTATCAATACATTGAAAACATAAATTCTAAAAACCCAAAAGGAAACTCCCAAGGGAACCCATGGTTTGAAAAATGCTAGTTGTCTTCTGAGACTACAACTGGGCACTTAACATGCACTATTAATGACTTGATTAAATTACTGTCCAAAATGGCTAAAAAACATAATAAATGGCGCTTCCAATATTTCCTGTCTAGACTAGCAGGTGAAGAATGGGCCTGTTTAATATACAATATGCTGATTATATGCATAAATAGCATAATAAACAGATTATGTACACTACCAGTCAAAAGTTTTGAACAATAAGATTTTTAATGTTTTTAAAGTCTCTTCTGCTCACCAAGCCTGTCTTTATTTGATCCGAAGTACAGCAAAACAGTAAAATTTTGAAATATTTTTATTATTTAAAATAACTGTTTTCTATTTGAATATATTTTAAAATGTCATATATTTCTGTGATTTCAAAGCTGAATTTTTAGCATCATTACTCCAGTCACACGATCCTTCAGAAATCATTCCATTTTGATTATTATTGTTAAAAACAGCTATTCGTCAAAGAATCGGCATTCCGTCAAATCAGTTATTTTAAATTGTAAAAATATTTCACAACTGTTCAAAAGCTTTTGACTGTTAGTGTATTATTGTTTACTCTGTCTGTGAGATCAATGCAATAGAAATACATTTTTACCATTATTTTGCATGTACACAGCTTTTTCTCATCACACTCAGTTCAGACTGCAAGATCCCAACTCGGGTAAAATCTCGAGGAAACACTGGTTTGCGTAAGTGTGAGAAAACTGAGTAAGCAGCAGGAATGTGATATGATCTACATGACAAAGACATTGACATGGTCTTTAGGAAAGTTTCCTTCTCTCTTGAGACTACTATTGTGTCTTCCTTGTGCATCATAGACCTACGAAGGCCTGTTTAGGCTTTGAAAATGCACACTATTATATCATAACCAACTGGAAACCTGAAGTCTCACAGGCATGTTTCTGTTTTCTCAGGGCCCTCAGGACGCCAATCAACAGCCCATGCAGCCTGACAAAACTGGGTGGATTCGCAAGTTCTGTGGCAAAGGAATTTTCAGGGAAATTTGGAAAAACAGATTTGTTATACTGAAGGGAGACCAACTCTACATTTCTGAAAAAGAGGTTAGTTTTGGATGAACCTTTTGTCTCTTAATGCTTTTCTCCACATCATCATTTGATTGATGATTTGCTTGTGTAACATGCTCACAATGGTATTCAAGTACACTGTAAAAAACAATTTGTTGAGTCAACTTAAAATAATTTGTAACCTGGCTGCCTTAAAATTTTAAGTTCAGTCAACTCAAAAAAGTTTATTCAACTTGAAATGTTAAATTATACTAAGTGACAACTTAGATATTTGAGTTGAATAAACTTAAAATTTTAAGTAAGGTAACCCTACTTACCCATCTGTTAAGTTTAGCGAACACAAATATCTAAGTTGTTACTTAGTACAACTTAACATTTCAAGTTGACTAAACTTATTTTAGTTGACTGAACTTAAAATTTTTAAGGCAGCAGGGTAACAAATTATTTTAAGCTGACTCAACAAATTGTGTTTTTTATTTTTTACAGTGTACTGCTTTCGGTGTGAGAAAGTTGATTACAGGCATAGATGGGTTACTTAACACATCTTCATTTTTGAAAACCACACAAAACTATACAAAGTAAAAGAAAATACAATCAAAGGGTACGCTTCTATACGCTATAATAGGAGCAGTTATGGGTTTCAACAGGCATGACGTGAGTAAATGATGATAGCCAAAAATAAAAAGCTTAGCCAAAAATAAAACTTCTGTCATTATTTAGTCATGTCGTGCCTTTCAAAACCTATATGACGTTCTTTCTTTATTGGAAAGGATAAGTTTAGACACTGTCTAGAATTAGGCACTGTCAGTCCCCAAAAAGGACAGACAAGTAGTCCATACAACTTGTTATTATTCTTCATTGTTTTGGACTTTCTACACTAAAAAAACTCAGACATTTGGTAAGACATAAGGGTGAACTATCTCTCTAATATCCTTCTTTGCTCAAGTCAGGCTCAGTGTGGTACACAGAGCTGCATCTTACAGTGTTAACACCTTTATCCAATTGTTCCGGAATTAGAGCCGGATGTGCTGAAAGGCCGAACATGATGAGATAAACATGTAAACATTCACTTGGCGCATGTCATTTCCAAGTCCAACGCAACGCATGCTGTCAGCATGTGCCTGACATACGGCGATCCAGAAGTGAAGGTTTAAAGAGAGGTTTAACTAGATCAGCAAGCATGAAGGAATAGGAAAATAAAGGCCCTTTATTCAGGAGCGAGGCTGATTTACTGCAGTGTGGGAGGACGAAGGGAAGGAAAGCAGGACTGAGGTTGAGTCATGGTCACGCAGAAGACTGTTTGCTGTGCTCAGCATCAGATCAAACAATGCCGAGGCAGCATATGGGCTCTGGCTCACAGCTCAGAGGGAGGATTGACCCTTTTAGTGCTTAACAGACTGAGGTTTCATCATGCTGTCGTCTAGATGTTTCTCTCCAGCTGTCTAGACAGACAACAGATTTTAATGATCCAACGCTGTTGTTTTGATATCATGTTTCCTGATAGATAAATGCCAAAATGATCCTCATATTTATATGGTGGTCCGAAGATCCAAGCTAGAGGAGTTAAATACAGTTCTAAAACATATATAGCATATAGGTCTCTGGGCTTAAATTTTGTGGATTTTTATACAGTCTTCTAAGAGTTAAAGAAACAGCTCACCCAAAAATTAAAATGCTGTTGTTATTTACTAACCTTGATATTGTTCCAAACACACATGAGTTTCTTCTGCAGAAACACAAAAGGACAATATTTCAAAAATTGTGATGATTGCAGTTTCAGTGAATAGGAATTACGTCTTTTAAGCTTCAAAAGTAACATAAAAGTATCAAAGAATAATTCATTGTAGACTTCTTTCAAAAACGTAACAAAAATACCATAGTTAGCTAGAGCAAAATAACTACAATTTTACAGCTGTTCTCAACTAACATAAATTAAACTGACAGAAAGATTGTTAAAGTAGCTATATTAACAAAGAATCGTAATACAGTAGTAACAACATACATTTTTGTTAAAGGGATCGTTCACCCAGAAATGAAAATTACCTCATGATTTACTTACAGTTAGTTAAATGAAATAAAAAAAATGTCCTGGTTCTTCCAAGCTTTATAATGGCAGTGAATGGGTGTTGAGATTTTGAAGTCCAATAAAGTACATCCATCCATCAAAAAAGTACTTAACACGGCTCCGTGGGAATGCTAGCGGTTGATGTAGGATATAGGCATAGCGTAAGCTCCGATGAGAATATGCTAGGGTCGTGAGAACCAAATTTTGTTTACATCAAAGGAAAACCAGTCTCCGCTTGCCTTATATTGAAATCCTCTGACAGTTTTCTTTACAAATCCTTGTTTTGTACTTCTAATTTGTGACTGGTGTTTTATTTTGCTATGCCTACAACCTACATCATCTAGAAAGCTAGAGGCTAGATATTACAGTTCATAAAGTTTTAAATAGGTATATTTTTCTTACGCAAACACATCGATTCACTTCAGAAAGCCTTTATTAACCCCCTGGAGCTGTACTTTTTATGATGGGTGGATGCACTTTATTAGACTTTAAAATCTCAACAGCCATTCACTGCCATTATAAAGCTTGGGAGAGCCAGGACATTTTTTTTTATATAATTCCAATTGTATTCATCTGAAAGAAGAAAGTAATATCCACCTAGGATGGCTTGAGAGTGAGTAAATCATGGATTAATTTTCATTTTTAGGTGAATTCTCTTTAAATAAAATATTTTTAGGGTTTTATGAAGAAAATATAAGTGATACTTGTATGTGAAAAACTAGCTACTAGGGAGAAGTAGGTGGTTACATCAACAAAGAGAAGTCTGTTTTGCACATTTTATATCTACCAGGCGTAAATTGTTTTTAAAGGTATAAGCCAACCTCTCCTCAACAAACTGCACAGTTTGAGCTATCTGCAGGGTTAAGGACTAAAGTATGAACAATGCCAAAAGCAAGCACCACTAATAACCCACTGGCCATTCCGCTTAAATCAAATTGACATATTTGTGTCAAATGATGGTAGACTGAAGGGTGGCAGTAAACTGAGAATGTGTCCTGCAAAACTCTTCCAGAACAGATGTCATGAGTGTTGTCTGGGGTCAGATTCCAGGCCGCCGATGTGGCAGATGTAGGGAAAGTCCACAGATAGCAGAAAAGCTTTTTTCCCACTCACCCAGCACTGTCTTCACATTCACACACTTATTCTGGTACATTTCTTTCTCACGCTTGAATCTAAACTTTAAGGTTTAATTTCTTTGTTCCGCTTAACCTAAATGGCATCTACCAGAACTTCAGCATGAGAGAAGAAGAAGATAAGAGCTGTCTGTCTTCTTGCCCAAATAAGGAAGCTGTGGTCTTCATCTATTTTGAAAGCATCTTATATTGTTCTTCTGCTTTTTGGAGTCATATGCGCAGATGGTGTAATGGGTGTCATGGCCACAACTTGCTGTAAGCTTGTCACTTCCTCTTTATAATGTTCTTTTACCCTTTGCTCATCTGGTTTGCCTTTCTAAAATTATACCACTGAAACTGCATTGAAATCATAGTCCTTCTATTTGGGTGATTCACAATCAGTATCCACCCTAAACAGGTTACATGATCATACATACTGACTGAAAGTAATATCCACCTAGGATGGCTTGAGAGTGAGTAAATCATGGATTAATTTTCATTTTTAGGTGAATTCTCTTTAAATAAAATATTTTTGGGGTTTTATGAAGAAAATATAAGTGATACTTGTATGTGAAAAACTAGCTACTAGGGAGAAGTAGGTGGTTACATCAACAAAGAGAAGTCTGTTTTGCACATTTTATATCTATATCTAGTACTACACATTCATCATGTTTTCATTGCCAGCATCAATTGTATCTCTTCACTCCCATTCACAAATCTTTTCCACGTGGCCTTCTGGGATAGTAAAGTGTCCATTGGATGTCCAATAAGAATTTTCCCAGAAATAGTAGGTAATTCATGGACTTTTCGCCTACTGTTTTATGACTACTGTGAATTCGGACGCACTCCTCTGCTCACATGCTGTTTTTTCAGATGTTGTCACTGTCTTTGATTGCATTTGGATTCAACGTGAATAATTTGTCTGTCATGAAAGCATAAAACAAGGGGGTCAACCGATATGTGTTTCTCGGGGCTGACGATACCAATTAGTACAGATCAAGTAGACAGATAACTGATATTTTAAACCGATACATATGTCTGGTGTAAAAATGAAAATGTCAAAACTAGGAATAACAAAGGTTTTGACAAAAACTTTTTTACAACCAATTTTCAAATTGGTTTTGAAAATGACCGATAGCGATATCCATAAAAAAACGCTAAATCTTTGCCGATAATAGGCCAGGTCGATAATCGGTTGACCCCAAATAAAAACATAGCACAACAACAGGCAATCAATTCTCAGTAGATGCCGATACCAGTTATTACAGATCAAGTAGATAGCCGATAACCGATATTTTGAACCAATAGATGTCTGATGTAAAAATGAAAATTAATGTCAAAATTAAGAATAACAAAGTCTATGACAAAACCTTTTTTAAATGCTTTTAAATTATTTTATCAGTAAACTGGTTTTGAAAATGACCGATATCGATAACCACATAAACGCTTAATATCATCACCGATAATAGGCCAGGTGGATAATCGGTTTTCTAATAAAAACATAGCACAACAGCCAATCAAGTTCTGTAGGATTTCATTTCGGACCAGTGAGATTTGTCAGTAGATGTAGATACCAATTATTACAGATCAAGTAGACTGATAACTGATATTTTGAACCGATATACATATATGTCTGGTGTAAAAATGAAAATTAATGTTAAAATGAAGAATAACAAGTACTGACAAAAAATTTCTTTAGACACTTAGATTTTTTAGGCAAATTGGTTTTGAAAATGACTATACTGATAGCCATAAAAATGCTTAATATCGGCACAGATAATATGCCAGGCTGATAGTTGGTCGACCCCTAATAAAAACATAGCACAACAACAGCCAATCAAGTTATGTAGGATTCAATTTTGGACCAATGAGATTTCTCTGTAGATGCTGATACAGATTAATACAGATCAAGTAGATAGAAGTATATGTCTGTGTAAAACTGAAAATGAATGTCAAAATTAAGAATAACAAAGGCTCTGACAAAAAACTTTTCTAAATGGTTTTAAATGATTTTATCATCAAAATTGGTTTTGAAAATGAATGATAACAATAACCATATAAACGCTTAATGTCGACGCCGATAATAGGCCAGGCCAATAATTGTTCGACCCCTAATAAAAACCGCACAACAACAGCCAATCAAGTTGTGTAAGATTCAATTTTGGACCAATGAGATTTCTCAGTAGATGCTGATACCAATTATTACAGATCAAGTAGACCGATATTTTGAACCGATATATATGTCTGTTGTAAAAATGAAAATGAATGAATGAAAATTAAGAATAACAAGGGCTCTGACAAAAACTTCCTTTATATACTTTTAAATTATTTTATTGATACCGATAACCAAAAAAATGCGGTAGGATAATAGGCCAGGCCAATAGTTGGTCAACCTCTAATAAAAACATAACACAACAGCCAATCAAGTTATGTGGGATGCAGTTTTGGCTCAATGAGATTTTTCAGTGGGTGGGGCTTCTCATAAACAGAAACTAAGCAATTACTTATATTTTCTGCAAAAGTGTGCTTGTTATGATGTTAATGAAGTATTTTTTTAATTTTTTCAATTAATAATTGGAAAGCTTTTTAATCAAATTGAATGTAGTTTTGCCAATTTCCTAACAACCCTACAATATCAATATCTAAATTTTCACATCATAATTTGCCACATGCTTGAATAAGTTCACGCATCCCATTTATCTCTCTCCAGTTTACCTGTCATATTGGTACATAAGTATTGCATTCCCTAAAAAAGAGATCTGCAGATGTCAGATGTGCTGAATTATTATAGCAGTGTAAAATACTCAAGGAAAGACTTGTGAATTTTTCTTTTTACAATTGCCGGCATCGTTCCCCAGGGTGATGGGGTGCAGTCGTCTAACTACATTAACACAAGTAGAGTCGCAAATGAAATCGAAGGATGAATCATTTCACACGTCAGGGCCTGGCACAGCTCTGACTCACTTGCTGGAAAGCAAGATCAGCGGAGGCTGTCGTGCCCTGTATAGTCATCAAACCATTTCTTCTCCATCTGGTTTCTTTAGGTGTTTTCTTCTGTTCCGCAAAGTATCACATGGGATCTTGGTCACACTGTGTCAGATTATTATTACTGCAAATGCAAGTAACTGAAAGGACGACAGGGAGAAATCCCTTCAAGTTGAAGGCTGGTTTTACTCTGGAACAGCAGTTTGCAAAATAGCATCAGGAATTTCAAAATGAGAAGCTTGCTGGACTCAAATTATAAACTGTGCAACAGTGGTTCTCAACTGACACAAACTCTGCTGCAGGTCTGTTGTGGTCAAAAGAACTAAATGAAACTAAATGTTTAGGAAAAGACAAACGTGTTATAACACAGCGAAATCAGCTTTAAAGGAGCGAAAATAGTCCCCATATCTTTTGTTGTTAGGTTTGAAAGCCTTATTGGATGTAGCTTGTGGTGAATACATTTTTGACACTGAGTTTGGTCACAAAAGCTCCACTTGTGAAGCTAAACCAGTTGAAACCACTAGAAGTCAGAGAGGAAACACCTACAAACTGTCATTAGTTGGTTTCAACGCCCTACATGAAGCAGCTCGCCCTTTCTTCCCTCACCTGACCAAGCAAACATGCTGCATTTAACCCTACAAGATCTCTCCTGCAGCTTTCATATCATAAAGCAGCATTGGTCGTATTGTAACACTTTGCAATGAATTTTTCATGTGTGGGCCGATGGGACACATTGCTGAGGAGTATTCATTTCAAATTCCTCTTCAGGGTATTTGGCTTCTCTGATGCACCCTCTCAGCTTCAATGTTTTGTGACCCTAATGGACGTTCATGAAAGGTTAGACTGGTTAATGGAGAAAGCAAATATAAATTTGAATAGCGAAATTCCATTCAGACAGAACTTGACCAGTCCTTTGAAAGACAGTGAAACATGAAACGATGACTGCTCATCTCTAAATAATCCACCTGGCCTCAGACTGAAACAAAAGAACACCTGAACAGGAAATCCTTTATAATACAGTTGATTTGTTGAATTGCATGAATGTGAATACACACTGGAAACGCTGTATGTGAACAAGAAGAAACGTGAACAAAAATTGCAAACCTTAAAAGATTTATTTTCCCAGGCTAATACAGATTAAGCTCTAAACTGCTGGCATGCTGACAAAAATAATGTTGACTCATGTGATACAGAAGACTGAGTAATGGCTGCTGACCCCAAACTTTTGAATAGTAGTGTATAGATTTTTAAAAAAAGCTGAATTACAATCGAAACCCAATGGGAAAGGAGAAATTAGAGAACTTAGACTTTAACTTGTTTAGTATTAAAAATTGTGCACAAAAAGTATTCTCATAGCTTCGTAAAATTAAGGTCGAACCACTAATGTCACATGGACTATTTTAATTATGTCCTTACTGCCTTTTAGGCCTTGAACATGTCAGTTGCATTGCAGGGTCAGAAAGCTTTGGATTTCATCAAAAAATATCTTTATTTTTTAGTTTTTTTGAACTGGAACATTTCTGTAACCTCACACATGACAAAAATATTGTTTACAGCTCCAAACAGCTTTAGTTACATAACTAGAAAGTAGCTGGATTACAGAGTACATATCAGACAGCCTGGCAAAACTGTGAAATTATTCTCACTTTTTCGTCCTTCACTCTTTCTCTTGAGAAGCACAAGGTTTGGCAAACAATGTTCTCTAGCTTTCTTTTGGTTGTTTAAGATGCTATTTTTGGCTGTTCACACTGTGTGTATGCCCTCTGCAAAATGATGCGTCTGTTTAAAGCTTAATGTACACACTATTAAATATAGATGACGCTCTTTATTTGCAGTTAGAAAGGTCATTAAGGTGAAAATTGGCTTTTTGCTTAAGCATCTGTCTGTTCTGTTTTTAAAAGGCAGTTTTAAATGTTATGAAATCCAAATAGAGCATTACGATGCGGTGTCGGATTCATATACAACCACTTAATTAGAGTGCGCCTACTCAGTTTAAAGGAGCAAAAAGTAGTAGTGTAGTTCACATTCATGCAATGAATTTAACCACACAAGTATTTTTTTTTTCGTATGATCTTAGATTACAGATTACTTTTACTGTGCCAGATTTGTCAGATTTTGATATATCAGGGTCATTTTACAAGTAATATATATATCCAATTTTTCTTTTTTTAAACTTCAAATGATTTCTACTTCACTTTCATGCCTCATTTTTATTCACTATATAATGCATTATAAGTCATAACAGCATATCTCAGGAGTTTGTAATGTCCGGTATTGAGTGCAAATACTGTGTACTGTGCCCTGACTGTCCTCTCTTGGAAAAAAGGATTGGATCAGATTGCCAGTTAATTGCTGCCTTTGTACTGCTGGAACAGTAGATGTACTATTTGTACAGCCATTCCCTGTCGTGACACCCCATAGTGCACTGGGTGTGATGCCAATCTCTTAAGTACTGCACTGTAGAGCGGCTCTGTAGTAGGAACACAACCAGATGTGTGCTTGCGTGCACAGACAGCTTTTTTTTGCCTTCAGAAGAGCGCTAATGGAAATTGATTGTGACTCAATGAGAACGTTTGGCAGGTGATAGCAAATCAAACCATTGTATTCACTGTGAATCTGGGTTAAAAGGTTCTCTTCTTCCATGTTTGGACCAATGTTTTGGAGCTATGTTTTAAGGTCTGTCCTAGTTAAAGGGATAGTTCACCCAAAAATTAAAATTCTGTCATTAATTACTCACTCTCATGTCGTTCCAAACCTATAAGACCTTGTTCTGTGGAACACAAATTAAGATTTTTTATGAAATCTGAGAGCATAGACAGCATCGCAACTGACACGTTTACATCCTATAAAGGTAGTAAGGGCATTGTTAAAATAGACCATGTGACTTCACTGGTTTAACCTTAATGGTATGAAGCTATGAGAACATTTTTGTGCGCAAAGAAAACAAAAATAAGAACTTTATTCAACAGTTTCTCTTCTTCCGTCTCAGTCTGAACCGCAGTTTTCTTCGTGCACAAAAAGTATTCTTGTACACTCTAAAAAGTGCTGGGTTAAAAACAACCCAACTGGGTTATTTGGCAACCCAGCGCTGGGTAAACACTGGACAGAACACATGCTGGGTTATTTTGACTCAGCTGGTTGGGTTGTTTTGATGGGCTGTTTTATTTAATTCAACTATTTAAAAATTATTATATTGCTGGCTTAAAATGGACTGGAAATTAAAAATCATACACAGAATTAGAGGCAACAGCAATAATTAAAAGATGAACATTTATTATCAAGCAAACACCCATGGACAAAGAATAAGACAAATTTAATTAATTTGGATAAATGCAGCATAGTTTACAATATTACTTACAAGCATTTTAGAAATAAAAAATGTAACATTTAAAAAGAGCATTTTAATTTAAGTGTATTCAACTGTTCTTTGTAATCACTTTTCACCGAAATAGCGCTAATTCTCATGCCAGCATGTTTGCGAAATCAGAACCGGTGACGGGCTGCTGTTCGCCATGGGAAACTGACTCCATAACCTGCCTATAAACAAACAAGACTGACATTAGAGAACATATTTAACATCAAATTAAATTAAATTCAGTTTTATAACAAATAAAATCAGTTTATGTTATGCAAGGCTAAAGGCATTTCCATCATGCGAAACAAACAACCGCTGATGATGCAGCTGACTAATATCTCGTCCTTCTATGTTGCGTTGCATAAAATTATAATTTACAGTAGAGCAAAGACTTTATAAAAGAAATCAAATGTGTACAAACCTTTATTTTGCTGAAGAAGTGCACCAAATCGGTGGTGCTGTGAACCGCTCTCTCCTGTACAGGAAGTAAAAAGCCAGCGCTCTGACTGTAACTCAGCAGCTGTGTTGTTTCGTTAGAGACAAGCTCAACCCAGCAGTTGGGTAAGAAAAAAATAACCCAATATTTAATAACCTATTAAAAATGACCGAGCAGCTTAGTTACAGAAAAACTACCCAGCACCTGGGCAGAAAATATTAACCCAATTAAATGACCCAGCAGGCTCAACCCATCATTTGGGTAAAAAAAATAACCCAACATTTTTTAGTGTAGCTTCTCATCTCTTCGAGAATACTTTGTCGTCTCTTCTGTGTCAGTCTTCAACTGATTCTGAAAATCACCCCTTAAAGTTATTTTAGAACAAATACATAAATATTGAGGTGTATACAGATGAACAAATGCAAAGCACAGTATTAAAACCAAATCTGTACTTTCTACAGGTCAAAGATGAGAAGAAAATCCAGGAGGTGGTGGATCTCACCGACTACGAGAGGTCTGAAGAACTTCGCAAGGCAAAAAGCAGGAGCAAAAAGAATCACAGCAAGTTCACACTTCTGCGTTCACGGCAGCCAGGCAACACGGTCAGTCTCTACAGGAAGTTGGTTTTCACAGCAGAGGATAATAGCTAATGGCTTTATGTCTCAGTCAGCACTAGAGCACTGCTGGGCTGCTTCATTAGTCAGTTTGCAGTCATGCTGTGAGACAGTGATCACCTGTTGCACAACTCAAAGTTCTGTGTCTCCACATACATTCAAACATATTAGAGCAAAAGAAAATTAAACAAAAAAGGGTTATTCCTTCATACAGACATTATTCAAACTGCTTCTGTAATTTGAACAGGACAATTCAAGAGTCACACCTGTTTATTAACATGCTTTTTAATACCTGACTGTGTGAACGTAATCATTAGGTCTCAAGTCTAAGACAATATTAGACAATAAATCGTACTCCAGCATAGTTGGCACACCGGTCTCTAAGCACAAACTTGGACCGACCTCTGTAGTCATCCTATCCTGAGTAATTGGCTTTCAGTAATAACGGCTCAGCTTATTGCTTTCACTAGCACACCACAGGCCCCCACGAATATCCTTCATCCTTTAGACCAACACAAATAGTACATCTTAACAATTGTGTTAAGGCGCCTTGTTTCTTAAAGGCGAAGTACGTGATTTTTTTCTGTCTGTGTGAGTTATTCTGTCTTCAATTAATGCAGAGACTAAGTTAAATATCTCTCTATGCATCCATCTATGAATTTACAAACATTAAGGCTTCTTGAACTTTTTCAGAGCTTGAACTTTTTCCAATCCAGCATTCAAAGTCAAGACAAACTTAGCTTTTCTATTAAACAATACAAATAACAAAAAAAATTCAATTCATTTTAATTGGAATATGTAGAGAAACAAAAATAATTTTTTCAATTCCGTTGAAATCAGTGTCAGTCCTTTTAAAAGGAGTCTGCATTAATTAAATGTAGATTTAAAGCTTTTCCGGTTGTCTAGACTCTGCAACACATTTTTAGGATTTCTGATGAAACGTAAGGGGTTACGTCTGACCAATCCTTTAAAATCCAGCACTGAGACAAGGGGTTAATCCCCAGGAAACAAACATGGAGGGTCTTAGGAAAATCCAGCAGCAGCCAGGCTCCCTCCCAAACCCACAGAAACACAGCACTACATGGTTAATAAGTCCCTTTGCCCCACATACAACAGCTGTTCCACATGCAGCTCAACAGGGGAGCCACCCTAATACATGACCTCATGAAAATCATCATCTTTCTGCTCTTTTCTCTCGCCTGCCTCTTTTTGCACCTTTAAAATCAGGCTTCCCTAAGTAATTTGTTAATTTTAATTAACAAAAGCCTTACAGAAACCATTTTTTACATATTTGTAGCACTATATTTTCCTCCTGAGATCCACCTAGTTAAGTTTCCTTGCACCTAAATTGTTTTAAATGCATTTCCACCCTCCCTGACATCAAGCTGAATTAACCAAATAATTTTTGTTGTTGTAAGCATTTCACCTAGCAACCAACCCAAACACCCTAGCAACAAAAAACACTCTAAAAACAATCTTGATTATTTATTTGATTTATTTAGGGCTGTCACTAACGATTATTTTGGTAATTGACTAATCTTTCAATTATTTTGACAATTAACCTAGTAATCAGATAATTATAATTAATTTGTTTGATGTAATAAAAATAGACCTTAGGAAACAAAAGCCTTTAAAGTGACTTACTGAAAATACATATATAATAGCAATGAAGCAATGATAATTAGTTCAGATGAAGTATCAAAAGTAAGTAATAATATGGTTTTATTAAACAAAACATGATGTATTATAAACAGAGAGCTAATGTACATCACATATTATATAGAATGATAGGGTTTTCTTAAAAAAAAAAGGTAAAAGGCTCATAAAGTGACTCTCAGAGCAGTTCTAGAGATTATATTTTTGTTCATGTACTCATATATTGAGAGAGCAGAGGCTGAAAACACAGCGAGTGTCACACGCTTCAGTATGTGTGTAGTAAATAAAACAGCGTGTCTGCGCTATTCATTCACACAGAGAGACACAGAACATGCAGGATTCATATTTAAATAGTTTTTTTGCATCTTAATATTCACAGACACCCATTTTGACCTAGTTTTGATTAATTAATCCAAAATGTGGTCAATTCTGTGAAATTCCATTTTTATGACTGGATTCTGCGATTCCGCTCGCGTTTTCCGCATCAAAAAATCATAGGGCCCTAAAATAGTAAACTTAACATCATAAATGTGTTTACTGTCACTTTTGAGCAACTGAAAGTATTTTTTGCTGAATAAAAGTATTCATTTCTTTAAAAAAAAAGAAATCATTTTGACCCCAAATGATAAAATAAAGACTACAGTAATCAGACTGACAAGGTGTTTTTCTGTTTTCCATGATATGTCCCTTTAATGTTCAAAGTGATTTGTCAACTACAGTACAAATACGTAGCATAGGGCGCATAGCAGAGTCTTATCTACACAGCTGCAGCATCAACAGAAGGGCCGCCTGTCACGGCTCCAGCAGACTGTGTTTGGAAGGCTTGCAGTGTTGTTGCCTAATATGGTGGTTTCTGCCTCACGCTGTTGCTGCATCAGCTGTCCATAGACAGAGCCATATGGCCGTACCTGCTCATTTATGCTTGGCTCACTACATGTTTGTGTCCGCCTAGCACAAGACTGAAGGAATTTTCACCATGTGTGTAGGCGTAAAATGAAAAGCCAGCAGGGTTCAGGGCATATTGGTCATACATCAAACTGTGTTTGCTCTATAACCTGCACTGGCTTATATGGTTATATCTGGATAAATGATATTTTCAAGCAGCACACTATATTAAAGTCTCTCATCTGCCACATACAGGTTCCAAATCTGGTGTTTTTGGCTGTCAGTCCAGAGGAAAAGGAATCATGGATCAATGCTTTAAATGCAGCCATCACCAGGGCCAAGAATCGCATATTGGATGAGGTAAGCAAGACATTTCCATATCTTTGCATATACCAGTGCTGCTTGCTATTAATTATTTACAACCAGACTGCAAGCTAGCAATGCATTGACCAGGCAATCGTATTTTGGTACACTTCCATTAACATAAGGTTAGGGATTTAAGCAACCATCCCAAAAACTCTTTGCAAAAACAATTTGCAACCACATAATGTTCAGACAACCTCCCATAACACCATGGCAGCGATTAGCATAGGCAAGCACCACTCCAATTTCTTTAAAAAAATTTGATTGTCATTCACAGGTCCTTGGAGAAGCCATTTATATAAAAACTTCTAATCGCAAAGTTTCCTGCCCTCTCATTCCCTGATATTTTCACAGTTTGTTTGCGAAGGGATTTGCTCAATTTAAAAGCGGGTCTATAATCACGCTCGGCACACAGTGGGAGAAAATGAATCACGCCAAAAATAGATGGCAGTCACGACTTTCAGCATTAAAGCAGCCAGATCAGAGCCTATCTTCACCTTCAGCTTTCGATAATGAACAAGATTTAATCTGGCCTAACCGTCTGCGCTGTTGGATTCCTCCACAACACCTGACATGTCTTGGTCATTTGTGTGGGACCATAAATATTCACACGGGCGTTTCAAGCAGGCTGACTGCAATACAGCACACCCTGTGTACTAGATATTCATTTAAATACACCAGAGACCATGTGCTTTGCTTTTCACATGTCATTGTGGTGTGATTCATACCTTACATCTAGTTAAATAGGCGAGATCTCTCATAGCACTCAACAGGAGAGGAAACAAACTGAGTCAGCACTCGATTACAGCCGGATATGTTGGGAAATTTTCTTTTGAAGCCTACTAGACTGTTGTTATAGCTATTCAGTATACCAATTTAAAAAAAGAGAGAATGGTACTATATCACATTGCTATTTTAGCTACTCCAGTACTTCCCAGTGATGGGAATAATGGTGTTATAAATAGAGTCAGCGTTATTTTTTTCAGTAACGATTAATCAAACAAATTACTGTTTCCCCCATAACAATGCAGTAACCATTACTGACAATAAAATGTGCCGTTACTATAATTTATTATAATATTATTATAATTCAGTTCATCTGAATGGATGCGCAGCATACCTGTATTTGACAAACTGTAAACTCTAGTGTGAAGGCACACATCTAGTCGTCGATTTGTCTCGCACACATGCAAAGAAAGATACAGAGCGAGAGTCTTATACCATGCTACATGTAAACAATATTCTTTGTTGTATTTTCCTCTCAAAAATTCCTTTGGAATTCTTCTGCTTTTAAGAACTGCCGGTTTCTCCGGTAGGAGGCGGAACTAATATGCAAACGGCAATCTCATTGGCTGGCACTCACCTATTATCATCTCTGTTTTGAATTCAGCAAATCAGTTAGAGTGAACGCAGACAACGTGATTAATATTTATGAACCCAGCAGCTCATTAATCCTTAGTGTGTTTTATATTGTTATTAGTAGTAGAATTTGTATTAGTTTTGTTATCCTATCAGTATTATTTTTAGTTTTTTTCCCTTTTCTTATAGAAACACTAAATTACAAACAATATCTTAAGCACCACCACCAGTCCTAAGTTCAGTCAACATGACAAATGAAATCATAATGTCATATTATAATGCTTGACTGACTGATGCTAAATGTACTTTCAGAAATTTAAAAAAATCTGCCATTAAGCTTTAAATTGTATATCAGATAATTACTATTAGTCTGGTGAGTAAACTAAACATTTAATTCATTTCATTTAAATTTCATTCATTTAACATGTTTGTTGGGGACATCCAAGGGGGCATTTGTTGGGGGCAATATTGGGGGCATCCAAGTTATTTGAACATTTTTTAAAAAAGTAACACAATAGTTACTTTCCTTGTTAATTAGTTACTTTTATAATGATGTAACTCAGTTACTAACTCAGTTACTATTTGTGAGAAGTAACTAGTAACTATAACTAATTACTTTTTTAACACTGTTAAAAGAGGATTACTTCTCCAACACTTTTATTTACAAAAAAAGTTAAATATTAACAAATTAAAAACATTTAAATGTAGTCTTCATATATGGATCAAATCTTTAAAGGGATAGTTTACCCAAAAATGGAAATTCAGTCATTAATTACTCACTCTCATGTCACTCCAAACCCGTAAGACCTTCTTTCATCTGTGGAACACAAATTAGATATTTTTGATGAAATCCAAGAGCTTTCTGATCCTGCATAGACGTTGTGGTACTATCATGAACGCTGACAACGCTTTATAAGAGTGACATAGAAAATAAGAAATTGTTGAATGAAGTTTTTGTTTTCTTTGTGCACCAAAAGTATTCTTGTAGCTTCATAAAATTAAGGTTGAACCACAGATGTCACATGGACTATTTCAACGTCCTTACTACCTTTCTGGACCTTGGAACGTGTCAGTTGCGTTGCTGTCTATGCAGCGTCAAAAATATCTTAATTTGTGTTCCGATGATAAATGAATGTCTTACGGGTTTGAAACAACATGAAAGTGAGTAATCAATGACTTAATTTTCATTTTTACGTGAACTATCCCTAGTAAATTTAGCTAAAAATAAAAGCAACAACAACTAAAATTAAAACAAGAAAAGAAGACAACAAATAATGATAAAAAGGTATTTTGCATTTGTCTTTTTTTTTTTTTTTCCTCAAGGCTGGGTATTGATTCAAAGTCCAATTCCACTAGACCCTAGTCAGGGAAGCGCCATGTTTCATTCACAATGGGAATGCAAATAAGGCTGTGAGGGACAGAAATACAGTATGTTCAATAGACTGTACTGTTGTTTATCTGATGCAATTTCCAAAAATAACTTTCAGTAGACAACTACAAAGCCATTTGGAAAGTTTCTGTTAACTAAAGTCTAGTTTTTTATTCTATCTGATTTTGATGTGATTCTATAATGATTCATTTGGGATTATTTCACTAACATCAACAAGCATGTTTTAATTATTTCAAACGGTTATGGAATTAAAAGTGACAGAGAAACATGTTCCACACCAAGATTCGCTACTGACTCACCAACTCCTATAAAGACAATAAGCTACTATAATGCTACAGTTGTTTTGCACAATGCATCAAAGAAAAACACATATATCAAAAGAGCGATCAATCATGGCTTTTTAAAATTCAATTTCAGCCGTATTCTTTTTCTGATATGCACGGTTTGGTTTTGCAAATTTAGTATGCGCCGCTTATCCATTGCCACTGCTGCATGTTACAAGTGTGAGAAATGTGTAGGCAGGTTTAGTGACTTGATACTAAAAATATATGCATCCACTAGCCACAAACAAAACCATGCACAAATACATACTAGATTTCCATATTCTGAGTTTAGTTGTGTGAAACTCACCACAACAAGTAGGGTAGGGGTAGGGTACAGGAATCAGTCATCATGGTATTGCTAGATGGTTGGTATAGTGCTCCAAGGGTGACCTGGGTCATTCTTTTTAAGCAAACACTATTAATAATTATATGTGACCCTGGACCACAAAACCAGTCATAAGTCACACAAGTATATTTGTAGCAATAGCCAGCAATACATTGTATGGGTCAAAATTATCATTGGGTCAAAAATCATTAGGATATTAAGTAAAGATCATGTTCCATTAAGATATTTAGTTAATTTCCTACCTTAAGTATATCAAAACTTAATTTTTGATTAGTAATATTGGAAAATTTTCTCAGTATTTTGATTTTACTGCACCCTCAGATTCCAGGTTTTTGTATAGTTGTATCTCGGCCAATTATTATCCTATCCTAACAATACATAACCATACATCACTGAAAAGCTTGTTTATTTGTCTTTCAGATGATGTATAAATCTAAATTTCAAAAAATTTACCCTTATGTCTGGTTTTGGTGGTCCATGGTCATATATGTTAAAAGCTCCATAAACTGTTTAAATTTCATACAAAGTTAAATCAATTTGTCCAAAAAAACAAAAACACATAAAGGTAACGAAGGTAGGCTTCTAAACCAGTGTTTTGTTTTGTTGTTTACCACCTCTCCTTTAGTCCATAACCCCGACCAAACACAGTAAGATTAGCCGTACTCCTCCTGGCCAACAAACAAAAGCCATCTCAGAACACAAGTCTTGGATTTTCGCATTTACAGCATAAGCCTTCTTGTAAACAACAGGCTGTGCTGAGACACTAGCTTCAGTGTAACAAATTCTAAGATTATTCCCTCCCCCTTTTACACCCATTTTGTACAAACATTCATCCACTCTGTCGAACTGCTTGTGTCATTATTTGTACATCACATACTAATAATAAACAGATCCATCGATTATTCAATCAATATACTGGCTCTCCTGCAGGCTTGCGTGAAACTTGTAGCTGCTGCTAGTTTCAGTGTGACTGATTTGTTCAGTTGGGCTTCATTCCAGCAATCTTTCTCCGACCCCTTTTAGGTGACAGTGGAAGAGGACAGCTTGTTGGCCCATCCGACGCGTGACAGAGCTAAGATACCCCACACTCGCCGTCTGCCCACCCGCGGACACATCATGGCCGTGGTAAGCAGTCCATTTGCTCTGAATATTATCTCATTAAATATATACATAATTTTGGGAAAAGACTGGAATGATGTATTTAAAACAGTCCTTTAAGGCTAAAGGAATAGTACACCCAAAAATTTAAATTCAGTCATTAATTACCCTCACCCTCATGTCGTTACAAATCTGTAAAACCTTCATTCATCTAAGGGAAGATAAATGAACATTTTTTTGATGAAGTCCGAGAGCTTTCTAACCCTGGATAGACAGCAACGCAACTACCATGTTCAAGGGCCAAGGACATCAATAAAATAGTCCATGTGACATCAGTGGTTCAACTGTAATATTATGAAGCAATGAGAAGACTTTTTGTGCACAAAGAAAACAAAAATAATGACTTTATTCAACAATTTCTTCTCTTCCATGTCAGCTTCGCCACAGTTTTCTTTGCACACAAGAAGTATTCTCATAGCTTCATAACAGTATGGTTTGAACTACTAATGTCACATGGACTATTTTAGTGATATCCTTTACTACCTGTCTGGGCCTTGAATGTGTCAGTTGTGTTGCTGTCTATGCAGGGTCAGAAAGATCTTGGATTTCATCAAAAATATCTAAATTTGTGTTTCAAAGATAAACGGAGGACAGGATTGGAATGACAAACAGAATTTAAATTTTTGGGTAAGCTATCCCTTTAAAGGTTTAGTTCATTTCCGGCACAAAAATGTACAGATACTTTACTCAGCCCTTTGTCATTCAAGATGTTCATGTCTTTCTTTCTTTAGTCGTAAAGAAATTATGCTTTTTAAGAAAAACATTTCAGAATTTTTTACCATATGGTGGACTTCAGTGGTTCCCCTGAGTTTGAACTTCCAAAATGCAGTTTAAATGCAACTTTAAAGGGCTCTAAAGGATCCCAGCTGAGGAAGAAGGGTCTTATCTAGCAAAACGATCAGTCATTTTCACATACTTTTTAACCTCAAACGCTCACCTTGTCTAGGTCTGCCTGAACTCTGTTTTTTCCGGGTTCAAGACAGTTGTCAAAAAATTCTTCTCTAACTTCAAAATCTTCCTAAATTGCTGTTTTACCTTTTTTTTTGTAAAGGCCGTTTGATCTTGTTTGCACGTTCACTTTGTAAACACTAGGTCGGTACTTCTGCAGCAATTTAGGATGATTTTGAAGTTGGAGGAGAAAATGAAATGGGAGTTTTTTGACATACCCTAACTCTCTTGAACCGGAAAAAACAGTTCAAGAAGACCTAGACAAGACGAATGTCTGAGGTTAAAAAGTATATAAACAGTCTTTTTTTTTTTAACATAACTGATCGTTCCACTAGATAAGACCCTTCTGCCTTGGCTGGGATTGTTTAGAGCTCTTTAAAGATGCATTTAAACTGCATTTCGGATATTCAAAATCGGGGCACTATTGAAATCCACTATAATCCTTAAAAGGTTTTCCTTAAAAAACATAATTTCTTTACGACTGAAGAAAGAAAGACATGAACATCTTGGATGACAAGGGGGTGAGTACATTATTTTTAAATTTTTGTTCAGGAAGTGAACTTCTCCTTTAAATATGTAGTAAAATACTTGCTTCTTCATACTGATAATTCAGGGGCCCAACAATAAGGAATTTTCTGCTTTCCAGGTCAAATCCACTAATCATTTTGTCATTTTTATCGATGTTGGTCAGATAGATAATTGGCCCCTGCTTTTTTAAAAGAGTATACTTTATGCATTTTTGCATGTCTCTGCAAAAAGCCTAAAATCTCCTCACCCTTTTCAGGCTTCTACCACAAACTCGGATGGCATGCTGACACTCGACCTCATCCAGGAAGAAGACGTCCCCTCTGCGCAGGGTCAGGACTCAAGCGAGGATGCCCTCGATAAAGCTGCTTCTCAGCGTACCCTAGACACCTCCAAGCTCTCAACTTGTAACGAGACCACTGGAAAGTCCCAGAGTTTGCCGCGGAAAAGCGAGAGTGCCTTCGACTGGTCAGACAACCACAGGACGCCACAGCTCCGCAAAAAAACATCCACGTCTGACAAGAACCGCTGCGCTTCCATGGATGAAATCCTCACGCACTGTGAGACGCGAGCACTCCCTCACTGCTCGACTTCGGCGCCCGTGCAGCCCATCACCCAGCTTCAGGATCTCATCACTCAGAAGCTAGAAAGAACTCAAGAACTGCTGACGGAGGTACGGGCGCAGGGCAAGGGGAAGGGCTCGCCGGCTGGGAAGAGCTCCATCCCGGAGGTTCAGCGGATAGAGAGGCTTCTGGAAGAGGCTGCGTCCACTTGGGGACAGGCTCGCGACGTGCTGGAGGAAGTGAAAGAACTCCGAGCTTTATACAAGCAGCTTGACTCTGCTTCTTCCAACACACTCAGTCCTCCACAGAACGGCAAACTAAACAGCCCTCAACAAGCAAACCACCGGAAAAGCATGATGTGAGAACATACATGGTGTTATTTTTCAATGGACTCTTCCTGTTGACTGCTTTAGTATTGCTGGAATCAACAAAAAACGAGCTGTATGTGTATGTATGGATTGTTAAAGAGCAAATCTAGTTTCTTCCACTCCCTAATATCAGCGTCAGAGAATATCAGAAATATGAGGGCCTGGTGGTTTTACCAAACAGAAGCTGTTGCGTTGTACGCTGCAGTATCAGTTTTCACAGTGATGTCAACAGGGATGCTAAAAGCACCGAGTCATCGCGTGGCCCATCAGGTTAAGACAGGGTGAGAAACACCAGATGGCGGTGATGTTGTCATCACTGGTCTATCACAATGTGAATGTTTTCCCTTATGTTTAATAATACACTGGAGGACGGAAATGGTCGCAGGTCTATTTTACTACCTGGGTCATTTTTGTACGTAATAATAATAATTCCCAGCACACTTGCTCTGCTGTTAACACAAACCAAGCTCATAATAAGATGCAATCAGGGTGCAGCCAAAGGCAATTGGTGGAAAGATCACGGATAGCAGAGCATGTTTTTTTGTCCGGCGGCGCTCTGTATCTCGTCAAAGCCATGAAACATGAACACAGATGACGTCTGGTGCCAGTGTTGCTGCGGAAAGTGGATGACGAAACAGCTGCCATTAAAGACGAGACTCCATGCAGTAAACTGTTAATAATAATTACACATTTGCACTATGGAGAATGCTGTAAAACGAGAGTGACACTGGCAAGCTATCTTTTCGAACCTAAGAGGCAGAACAGACAATCTACTGTAGATAGAGAAACATGGGTCGTGTAGCTCCAAGTCTTTACACCTAAGTGGTATTTCCGAAAATGTTGGTATCTCTCAAAAATCAAAAGCTGCCTTAGTGTATTTTCAAAAGGGCACATGCAAACTGCATTTCAAAGACTCTGCTTGTGTATTTTAATTTTCCAAAATTTCGCCTACAAGTTGCCTGCACCTCAAGAGAAGCTTTTAAAGCAGGATTTTATTTTGCTTGCGCTATGCTTTGCAGGAATTTCATCTCTGGGGAACTATGCAAGGTTGCATGGGTGAAACTCACAAAACCGGTCTAGAATATGAACATATTTCATATTTGTCATATTTCACCCCAGAATTTCTTTGAGAGAAAGACGAAATTGTGTTTTGCTTGAAGTAAATGAAGCTTATTTTCTAATTTAATGTAAAAAATAATTAAATGTCTAATTTTTATCTCTAATTTTACGAAAATTTTAGGGCTGTCAAGCGATTAATCGCGATTAATCGCATACAAAATAAAAGTTTGAGTTTGCCTAATATATGTGTGTACTGTGTGTAATTATTATGTATATATAAATACACACAAATTAATGTATATATTTAAGAGAAATATGTTATGTACAACATATTTTTATTTATAGACAATATAAATTATATAAAAATATAAATACATGTAAATATTTCTTAAATATATACATGAATGTGTTTGTATTTACATCTACATAATAATTACATACAGTACACACACAAACATATTTGGCAAACTCAAACTTTCATTTTGTATGCGATTAATCGCAATTAATCATTTGACAGCCCTAGAAAATGTATTTAGTAATTAATTACGCTTTTTACAAATTATTTTATTGTTTTTATTGTCAAAAAGGAAAAAAAAAATACCAGTCCTATATAATTCATTTTTTTTTTGTGCAATGTATAATTTCTCATTTTCCCCCTATTTTGGTGTAAAATGTGACCCGGATGGGTTTAGTGAGATTCCCCCACATATAAGCTTGAAATAATCCACAGGTATCAGGATTTACTGGCAGTGTGCAGCACGGTATTGCATTAAACGACCAAAGGGTATGTCTTGCCAGTATAAAACACCTTGTTTTACAGTTAGTAGCTAAATAAAGTGTTTGCACAATTCTATGGGTACAGGTCAACCTGTTCTGTTATGAAGACTTGATTATAAACAGTGTTATATTTTTTGTACATTTTATTGTAAAGTGCTTTTTTGTAGAGAAAGACTTTGAGGAGAGTTTTTGCTTTTTAAACGTTTGAAAACCACTTCCCCGGAAACGCAACTCAGCCGGACATTCCTTGCTTCTGGAAGCTTGTCATAAAAAAAACTGTAAATTTCTGCTTGCAAAGGTAATAAAGCACAAAGCCTATGGCAGTCCTTAGAGTACAGGTAAATAATTGTTTTTCATTCACTGCCCCTCGCATTTTAAGTTCTATTCTTATCATATTATCGCCACACAGATGCCAAAGGTTTTCTGTACTTCATACAACTCTTATCTCAAACAGAGCAATGTTGTATGATCTTTTCAGGTTTAATCAGATGAACTGGTTTTGTTGGGTCAGCTGGCTGTGTTATGATCTGATTTCTCTGACAGTGCCAGCGGAAGGTGAATCTAATTACCTGAGCATCTGTCAGGTAGCCAGGATCATATTAGGGTCATATTAGATTACATCAAAACCAACCCTGACATCTTTCCTATCCTACAGGTCCTATCACATGGGATAATAGAGCCAAATTATTCCTGTACTCTGATAGTCATACATTAGTCAAGTTTACTTTATGTTGACATCTTCCTTGACATGTTTCCTTCATTCTTTTTTAAACTATTTATGTATGCCATAAGATTGTTCACCTTTTGTTGCTATTTTTCTGAACTTCTGCAGACCTTTGATAAAATGTGAATGTGAATGAAGAGGAAAAACTCTCACTTGGCTCTTGACTGTGTTATTGTGCTCAGACTAGTAATTTTGCATAGGGATGTTGTGTTTGTGAGCTAGTGCGTCAGTGGGCTGCCACTGGAAAAAATGTCTTATGCAATCAGAAAGCAACAAACAATTGATTTTGCCTACTTCAAATGACATAGTCTGGCTATTTTAAGGTTCATGCACATTAATACAGAAGATAACCTGAATGTTTTTTTTGGAATTTTTCGATTCCAAGATCCTCACAAACACACAATCTCTCAGATGGACAGTTAGTTACAAGCTGCTGGTAAACAACTCAGATACTCATATGTCTTTTCTGCTCTTGCTAATCACATTTATATGGACAATTGTAAATCTCTGTGTACATTATTTCATATTTCTGTAGCTAATTGTAAATGGGGGTCAGTTTGCAGTGTGGAGAGCAGAACCCTGTCAATGGGTGTTTGTAAGCTCAGGACCGGCTAATTTCTGATGTACTTGAGACACAACCACTTGTGCAATTAAAGTGATCCTCATTCAACTTCCCTGAATTCTGAGTGTTCATGTCTTAAGTGCAAAATGTAGCAACTTTTGTCTGACTTAATTTACAAAATCTTATCTTATCTTATGGGTAAATTACCGAAATTGTCCAATATAAGCTAGAAATATAATCACAATATAAGCTATAAATTCACTTAACATGCATATTACTATATCTCTAAATAGTTGTCTATCATAACAACTCTCTGAGAGTTTAGCATGGTAATGTACATGGCAATGTTAATGTGTTTGGTCTTGGTGGAATATATCAGCAAAATGGTAATGATTTTACCAAAATAAGAGGGATCATACAAAATGCAAGTTATTTTTATTTAGTACTGACCTGAATAAGATATTTCACATAAAACACATATAGTCCACAAGATAAAATAATGGCTGCATTTATAAAAATGACCCTGTTCAAAAGTTTACATACACTTGTTTCTTAATACTGTGTTGTTACCTGCATGATTTTTAGTGATAGTTGTTCATGAGTCCCTTGTTTGCCCGCTGTTCTTCGGAAAAATCCTTCAGGTCCCACAAATTGTCTGGTTTTCCAGCGTTTAAGAGCCAGGGGGTGTAAACTTTTGAACAGAATGAAAATGTGTACATTTTCCTTATTTTGCCAAAATATCTTTTTTTTTTTTTATTCAGTACTGCCCTTCAGGAGCTACTGAAGATATTTACATGTTTCCCAGAAGACAAAATAAGTTAAACTTACCCTGATCTTCAAATTCAAAGTTTCACCGCCCTGCTATTTAATGCATCATGTTTCCTTCTGAAGCATCAGTGAGTGTTTGAACCTTCTGTAATAGAGTAATACAGCCATTGTTGGAAAGGGTTCAAATACACAAAAATGCTGAAAAAGCAAAGAATCTGTGGTACTTGAATGACTTTTCTGAAGAACAGCAGACAGTTTAACTGTTCAGGACAAACAAGGGACTCTTGAACAACTGCGTTCAATCACTAAACAAAACAAATGCGCAGCTGTGGATCATTCAGGTAACAACACAGTATTAAGAATCAAGTGTATGTAAACTTTTGAACAGGGTCATTTTTATATATTCAACTATTATTTTCTGTGAAATATCTTATTCAGGTCAGTACTAAATAAAATATAACATGCATTTTGTATTTGTAAATCACGCCATAGCAGATTTAGACAGGTGGAGCTGGGGAATGAAATATTACTTGAAAATAAAATTGGACATACGTTTTTTCACAATTTAATTAACTTAGTAATTATGACCACATTTCTTGCATGGTTTACACTTCTACACCAAAATAAAGCAGGCAACAAGAGAAAACCCAACTGGTGCATATACTATACTGAGGGAGCTTTAAGAACACAACAAACCTCAGCAGGTGCTGCGTGCGGCAAACCACATGTGGTCTGAAACGTAAGCAGGCTGACAGACAAATGACAGAAGAAGCCAATGATTGGCTATGAGCCGAGTAGGGTGTGTTGCCATGGCAGTAACGTTTCACCTAGTTAGGACTGTGTCAAGAGGTGTCAATGCATTCCTCACACTCCACGCAGAGAAGTGAGAAGGCGTTACCAGGCTCTTCCTAATCACAGAGCCTGCAGCTGTAGGATGTACCCCAGGAGTGCTTCATCTCTGACAAGGGTTATTATAGCTGAAACCATAAAAAAATGTATTACTTAAAAATAAAACAAAGGTTAACTGAAATAAATTAAACAATGAATACTTGGATGAATACTTGGCTAGTTCTCATTTTCGTTTAGTTTCATGATGAGTGCTAAAATAACTAAAACTGAAATAAAAGGAATAATGATAATAAAAACTATGGAAAAATTACTAAATTACTAAAACTTAGCCTACATTTAAAATGTAAACAACAACTAATTTTTAATATTTATTAAACTACAATAGTGTCTCTATACTATTAAAATAACACTGTCTTAGATAAATGTGACCATATATCATGCTATGTTGATGCAAGTTTCACTTCTGCAAAGATCTGTTCCTGTTATAGGTTTATGAACGTAGTTTACTGATGTACTATCCTGATTAAACTAATGTTTTTAAAAAGCAAAACAAAACAAAAAAACATGGTAGCTACTTTCTAGCTGGTTCAAACTGGTCTTTAGCTGCTCCATCAAACTTTATTGGTTAAAATGACGTTTCGGCCATAATCAAGGCCTTCATCAAAAACGTCTGATGAAGGCCTTGATAATGGCCAAAACGTCATTTTAACCAATAAAGTTTGGTCTCTTCAACACTGAGCACCTCTATTATGGCAAGCCATTTTAGCTTAAAATATTCTAAGCGTTACTCGTCGTAATTGCATTTTTACTAGTAATAATTGAATTAGAGAGCTCTATAATTACATTTTTACTAGTAACAATGCCAATTAGAGAGCTCTCTAATTCAATTCTTACTAGTAACAATTATAATTAGAGAGCTCTCCAATTCAATTATTACTAGTAACAATGCCAATAGAGAGCTCTCTAATTCAATTCTTACTAGTAACAACTGTAATTAGAGAGCTCACTAATTCAATTATTACTAGTAACAATTCCAATTAGAGAGCTCTACAAATGAATTTTTACTAGTCATATGTCTCCATTGACTTACATTCATTTTTAATTACAGAGCTCTACAACTGAATTTTTACTAGTAAGAATTACAATTAGAGAGCTCTATAACTGAATTCTTACTAGTAACAATTCCAGTTAGAGAGCTCTCTATATCAATTTTTACTAGTAACAATTCCAATTAGAGAGCTCTTTAAATCAAATTTTACTAGTAATAATTTCAATTAGAGAGCTCTTCAATTACATTTTTACTAGTAACAATTCCAAATAGAGAGCTCTCTAATTTAATTTTTACTAGTAAAAATGCAATTACAGAGATCTTTAATTCAATTTGTACTAGTAAAAAAACACATTAAAGATATGTTTAATTGCAGAGCTCTGTAATTAAATTAAAGAGCTCTCTAAATCAGTTCTTACTAGTAACAATTGAATTAGAGAGCTCTCTAAATGGAATTCTTACTAGTAAAAATTGAATTAGAGAGCTCTCTAATTAGAATTCTTACTAGTAAAAACTGAATTATAGAGCTCTCTAACTAAATTAAAGAGCTCTCTAATTCAGTTGTTACTAGTAATAATTGCATTAAAGAGCTCTCTAATTGTAATTCTTACTAGTAAGAATTCAACTGTAGAGCTCTCTATTTCAATTGTCACTAGTAAGAATGCGATTGCAGAGCTCTCTAATTCGATTAGAGAGCTCTCTAATTCAATTGTTACTAGTACAAATTGCATTAAAGAGCTCTCTAACTTTAATTCTTACTAGTAAAATTTAAATTAGAGAGCTCTCTAACCGAATTTTTACTAGTAAGAATGCAATTGCAGCTCTCTAATTCAATTAGAGAGCTCTCTAATTCAGCTGTTACTAGTAAGAATTGTATTAGAGAGCTTTGTCCTGTTTTAGACAGGACAAAACCAGCCATGATTCCAGGACAACTGCATACTCAGCAAAATATATCGCCTAATTAAGTTTATTGATCCAACATAATATCGCAGTTTTATTCCTTTCCCAATGTCTGAACAACAACAAAAATAATAATAATAATAATAATAATAATAATTAATAAAAGAGTATTGACTAGCCTATTAATTAGCATATATATGTAGTTCAAAATTCTGCATGCATGTTACACTCCATAATAAACCAAAATGAGATTAAATTCTGTCTGAGCTCTATAATTCAGATCTTACTAGTAAATATACAATTGCAGAGCTCTCTAACTAAATTAGAGAGCTCTCTAATTATAATTGTTACTAGTAAGAATTGAATTAGAGAGCTCTCTAACTGCCATTGTTACTAGTAAAAATTTTATTATAGAGCTCTTTAATTGAATTGTTACTAGTAAAAATGCAATTACGACGAGTAACGCTTAGAATATTTTAAGATAAAACGGCTTGCCATACTCTTTTCAGTAATCTTTGTTGTCAATATCGTAAGCAGAAAAAAACTGAAATACAGACCTGCAACTATTCATAGTACCAAGATAGTAAAAATTACAATGAACAACTGAATCATACAGGCAATAGAATAAAAACATTTACATGATTTTACTACCAAAACCAGCACTCAACTGTTAAGAAAGGTTTCCATGGGGACTTCTGTGGGAAGAGATGCATTGGTACCAGCGATATCAAAACTGTCTTGATATTATCGTCGTCACATGACGATAGGTCTTCCGGGCAAAAGTGTAGTTTTAAAAATATATATTAAAACGTAATATTCTAACGTTAAAGGTCTTTAAAGCTGTGTTTTGGGCCATTGTGCTTTGGCACAGTATCTGTCAAACGAACTAAAGCCGAGAGCATAATTAATCCATCAAGTCTGTTTTCAAAGCGCGCACTTCGTTCAGGCGACCAGCTCATGATCTCCGCACCTCAAAACGTTTCCGTTCACAGTGAATATAGTGAACTCGTTTATTTTATGTGCTGCGAGTTTAGCGCGCGTCTCGGAACGCAACACCCACCAGTTATACTTTATTTCACAAGATTTGTAGTGAGACGCGTTTTTGTAAACCTGTTTTCACTGAAGCTGGAGTTTTCGTCAAAATAAAAGCTCGACTGCCGTTTCCGTCAAAATAAAAGCTTAAAAGTGTATGAATTGCTGACAGCAGGTTAAATGCAGTCAAATTCACTTTTTCATTAGATAGAATAATTTAACTATTTGTTTTAACATCGCAATAAATACCATATTGCAGACTTCATATTGCAATATTAACGTATCGTGAGATTTCGATTTTGACACACTTAACAAAGAAGAGTTAGTCCAAGTAATATTTTAATGTGTTTTGTTTTTCCACATTAGAGGCTGTTCATAATAATAATTTATAAGAAAAATGTTTGTGATCTGGAAAGATCCAATCTGGCTTTTTATGGCCTACGACAAATGGCTGGTAGTGACTACAATGAACTACTACCTGGGTTAGTGACATCACAAACCCTGAAATTTACATAAACCCTGCCCCCGGGAACAAGCAACTACCATTATAGTAAGAGGCGTGACGTTTTGGGACAATGTGCACTAGGTGGTTAGCGAATCACAACACACTGGGCCAGCTAACCAATCTTAGCCCACTGCAAATTTGTGAGTGGGGAAACCAGAAACTCAGCAGACTGTTTTTAGGAGAAGCAGTGTAGAATAAAGTTTTACTGTGTTACAATGAACCATGAACACATTACAGTGCACCCCATAAACACACTCCAAAAAGCCGGTAGACCACCCCTTTAACATAAAACTACTTGCGTTTAGCCGCTAAACTTGCTAACTAGCACATTATTAGGAAAGGCAATTGCAAAGATTCATAAAAAACCCTTATACTCACTTCTGCTGTAAGTGAAGCTGGATCACGAATGATTTGCACGAACATAGATGGATATATGTAGATCAGGAGGTGCATTCCCTTCACAAACAAATGTAATCCACTGCATCTTCAGCAGCTCAGATGTCGGGAATAAATGACGACCACTACGTTCATTATTACATCCAGCAACACAACACCTCAATCGCTCAATTCTAATTTACATCCCTGGTCCGGCATCAGTACATGGAGGTTGGACTGTTACAACTGATCGGAGGTAAGACGCTCATGTCAATCAACTATCGTGGGAGTGGCCTCTGTCGGTATCTGAGAATTGCTCGATTTGAAAAAGGGAATATTATTTTTACAGATTAATTAAAAACCACTCCATGGATTTTTATCATTATAGGGTAGATTTGTACGTACACTGCCAACACACTTTAATGTTCAAACAACACGTAAAAGTGAACTTAGCATCCAAATTAAAACAGAAAAATAAAACAATGCTGCGTGTACACAGAATAATAACCAATAGTCTTGTGGCTGGGAAATATCTTTACCTGCAGAGGTGCTTGTAGGTGTTGTAAAATCTTATTTGTGACTGGAAAATGGGAAAAGATAGTGTGAATTTGTGGGTTGCAGATTTCATTGGGGTGTTGGTAAATGTCCTAGCATTCAGTGCCATTTAAGTCCCCATGATATAATGTGATATATTTTGTGTAAGAATGGGCTAATACTCTAAATGCTCATCTTACAAATTTACTGCCCCTCTACCATAGAATACAATAAATATGTACCCAAAATGAAGTTACTCTTATTTTAGTGCAAGTAGGCTAAACTGCCTTGTCCCCAAGTAAGCTTGCATAACTTCAGCCACAAATATAAGAAATAAAAATCAAATTCCAAATGTTCAATATTGTTGTATATTCTTATTTATAATATTCCTCAACTAAATTTCTGTTATTTATACATTTTTAATGCTTAAAGTCTTTAAAAAATGTTGTGTCACTGAATTTAACTGAAATCTGATGGGAAGTCACTCATCCCTGTTTCTCTATTAACATGACTCTCAGGAAGTAGAATGTTTTTTGGTGGCAAACTATCTACAAGAAGCAGAGTAAGTAACACTCCTTAACTCATGCTTTTTTATCTTCAGTGTTTTAGAATGATTTATTAAATAATGATCTAATTAATAGTTCTACTGCTTTTGTCTAATGAGCAGTAGTAATAAACTTGCTTAACAAAACTACAATGTTAAAGTGTTACATTATATTTTAAATATCCAAAACCAGGGTAGTGCTGGGAAAGTACAAACACATGTAGTTATATATATCAGTAGTTTTGCTCATTTTAAATCATAGCTGTTAAGTAACATCTGAAGTCGGAATAATCTAATAATAAGCGTATTAATTTGTTTGGATCGTCATCTAATTTTGTATAAATTGGAGTGTTTTAGATAAAGAGGACAAAAAGAGCAATGACATATTTGGGTCATTCTTACTATGTCTCAAAAATGTTTACATTTCCATGATGTAATCTTGTCTGAACAAGGGCTTGTTAAACTATTAGAAATATATACTGGTCCATCTTAGGATTTTAGTCTTTAATAATTTTTCACGAAATTCTTCACACGCGCAAGGGCCAAATGTCCACCCTGTTACAGGACATTCTAATCTCAATTAATAGGTGTTTTGAACACAGTTATTGTAATATTTACATTTTTTAAGAGCTAAAATGTCTCTCTCTTTACTCTGCAAATGTATTTTAACAAAGTGTTCATAATCGGGCATTATCTTGAAATAAAAGTTTATATAACTATATAACTACTGAGGTAACATGGTGGACAGGGGGAAACAGGACATCACATCACACGCCTAATACAAGAAGCACAATGTCACAATTTACAATCACTACAACAGATAAATGGTTCTGTATATAACAATTTATAGGATATAAAGCCAATTATCACATTAAAATAAGCTGTTCTTATACCTATTATTATAAGATTCCATTTGTTATGCTATCCCTTTATTAGGCTACAAAATATTTTTAGCATTGTATTTTGCAATTTTTAGAGAACATATATTATTTTGCTCTCTCTCTCACACACACACGCTATTCCTGTCGTTATGGGTTCATGCCATAGGTGTAATGGTTTTTCTACTGTACAAACTGTATTTTCTATACTGTATCTCACCCTAATCCTACACCTAAATCTCAAAATTTATTTATTTAAATTTATTTAAAAGGTCAAAATTGATTGTTATTATTATACTTGTGGGGACATTTGGACCCCATAACCGATAGCACACGTACATTTCAGAGACATCTATTTGACGTCTGCATTTACATCTGCAAGAAGTAGTTTGCTCATCTGCAATATGTTGGACGTTTCCTATCAGATGTCAAATAGACGTCTATTACATGTCTTTAAGATGTTTATGATTTAGAATGTATGTAAAACTGACCTCTTTGTACACAGCAGATGCTTTCCAGATCGAGAGACCTTTAATAGACATCTTGGAGACGTACGTGTGCTATCTGGGTAGGGAATACCAGTGTACACACCACGCGCGCGCACACACACATACATACATTGTAATGGCAAATTCAAGTTACTACCTAATCAACAAAGCTGAGTTCTAACATTTTCTTTTTCTTCCTTCCTTAGTGTATTCCCTTTCTCCACCTCTCCTTCTTTTTATTGAGGTATATCTGCCTTCTTTCAGAGCCTGCATCACGACGAGCCCTGTATAGCGTCGCTGCTTTTCTGCAGCAGACAACAGCGCCATTTCCTGACAAATACATGCATACCATTTAGCAACTTTTAAATGCAAAATAAGTTAATTGTAAGTACCAATACATGCTTTAAACACTAAAAAGCATGTTAGTGCGTAGTGATCGAGGAAGATTTTTAGTTTATTAACCATATTTTCAAAATCTATCAACTTTAAAACGGTTTCAAATTTCAAGCTTTTATAACTACAGCAAACTTTCAAGCTAGGCTTTCTCAAGCCAGTCTTAATAAACTTTTTTTTTTTTTTACCACAGCCTTATAAGGTGTCTCATTTCGGGAATCTGAGGAAAAGATACAGAGAAAAACGACGGAGACTGCGTTAGCTGGTTCTGAAAGGCATGAAATCGTAGATTTTCGCGCCATCTTGTGGAAAGATTTAGCCTTGACAGCCAACACATGTATTAATTTTGTTTGCTGTTAAGACTTCAGAATTTGACTTCCACAGATTATTTTTATTAGAACATTAAACACCGACTTTGAACACATCGCATAACAGCATCCTGTCATAGGGGTTAACGTTTTTGGAACAAAATGGACTTACCTTATGAAACCTGTTCTGTCAGAAGATTGGCTTTGGTTTTTTGCATTAACATCAAATCTATCACATCCTGAAGTTATGGTTGGCAAGAGAAAGTCGTGACTTCAAGCTGTTTGTTAGAACTTGTCCCATAATAACTTCTCGGATGATGCTGGCCAACAGGTTTACCGCATAACTGCTCACAGCTATAAAGCAATATATTGCATCCAGATATTTTAATATACAAGCATTTGTACAATACAGTAGTTGTATTTGGAAAAACAAAACAAAACAAAACAAAAAAAAAAACGGAGATGTGGACAAAATTGAGAAGAAGAAAAATGATCTTATCTTTTTACATTAAAAATGTATGGAAAATAACTAGAAATAGAGTAGTGAAGAAAAAAGAAAAGCAGAAATGGCCTTAATAGTGGTTATCTTATGTGAAAACAATCCTTACAAAGTAATATATTTTCTAAAGAACCATCTGATTAAAGCTTTCTCACTTTCCCAGGACTCTTTGTTTTCATTCCAATCGGTTGAATCTGATGTTTACGTCAAGACAGTAACGTTCAGTCCATGAAGGTGTGAAAGCTCATTTTAACCGAGCGAAAAATGTCAGGATGAAACTACTGATAAATGTCTAGAGCGTGTTTGGATTTGTCAGTGTGCAAACCTCATGGTTTCATATTCTTTTAATGGTACAAAAGCTCTCGAGACTTGTGAAGAACTATAAAGAGTGTAAAACTAAAACAATGGAAAGTATCGTAACCTTAAGACAGCTATAAAGAATTGCTCATAGATAAAATAAATAGGTTAATACTTTTGGCTTAAAATGTTATGCAAGTGAAAATGAGTGACCCGTCTAGCAATGCTGTCACAAGTTTTCCCGTAATCGTTTCAAGCCCTCCCCAGCCTTGACTCCCACCCTTTCACTTTAGTATGTGCTCATATGTAGATAATAAGACACACAGACAGTTTCACAGCCAGTTCTTCTGTCTCCTCCAGCATGTTCATACGGCTGCTCTCTCTCTGGGTGACTGGGGCTTTACTGCTGCCCCTGAACTGGGGTAAGTACAAACCTGTCACAGACCTAAAGGACATTCACACATATCATAGGATGCCATTATGTCTGTACATTTCTTCTGCACAGCAAAATATGTCTTGGAAATGGTTTTCCCTTCATAGTTCTTCAACTTTATTTGTTTTCCTTTGTGAATGGATTTGCCTTAAGCTTACTTGGGTTTATTTAACAGAAAAGTAGGCCAATGAAAAAATGTCAGAATGCATTTATGCTGTTTTACTGCTTCCCTTGACAATCTGAGGAACAAAATGTGATAGGGCAACTGAAATAAGTGGTGAGGAAACTCATACTGTGTGACAGTTATTACAAAGAAATGTCACATTTCAGGAACTTCAGCTGATCTGCTTACTTTGATTTGCAGGACACATTGCAAAGAAAAAATGATCAGAGTTTGCCTATATGCCATTAAAATCAAAAGTGACTATTAAAAAGTGATTTAATCTGCAGGGTATCTGCAGGATTAAAAAAAAAAAAAAATCAAACTGAAGACTTTTTCAAGACTTTTTTAAAACCTACACAAATAAAATGAGTACCATATGAGTGGAATACACTGTGTAACTTTATTGAGTCAACTTAATAATTGTTACCCCGCTGTCTTAAAATTTTTAAGTTCAGTCAACTCAAAAAAGTTCAGTCAACTTGAAATGTTAAGTCTTACTAAATGACAACTTAGATATTTATGTTGACTCATCTTACAATTTTAAGGAAGCTGGGTAACAAACAGCTTTTACATTTAAAAAAGTGATTTTTTAGTTAAGTCAACTCGAATATCCAAGTTGTCACTTAACAAATTGTGTGTGTGTGTTTTTACAGTAGCTCAAACCATAAAACGACTGTAAAAAGGTTGATTTACCATTCAAGTACAGGTTTTCACAAAAAGTTTTATAAAATGATAAACTTTACATTTAAGCCTTCAAACCATTTTAAGAAAAGCAACGAGTCAAAAGTATCAATTATACTGATTTAAACAATTCTAATAATTTAATAACAAACAAACATATCTTAGTCTCTTAATTTTTAGATTTTTATAATGCATTAGCATAGCTTCTTGTCGAGCTACCGGTTCACATTTACAACTGCATGTTTGCTGTGTAAAAATATAGGCCGATTTTCGCAGCCAACAGACGGGCTTAGTGAAAATGCAAAATCATTCTCTGCCAGCAGGTGGCATTTTTGGAACGGCAGAAATCGCAGCATAGGCTCACTGGAAATACGTGCCTCTATATAAATTTACACAAAACTGAAAAAAAAGGTACCTATATGTACAAATCACTGCAGTTTCCAGTTGAAATGAACACTAGAGGCAGTAAAACGTTTATTCCTTTTTACACAAAGTATGACTCACACTTGATTTTTGAGTTTTGATTAATAAAGCCTAATTTTCACAGTTACTTACAGAATATTATATTATTGCTTCAAAACAATTTTAACATCCTGTGCAATTTGAAAAGTGATATTTTGATCGTTGCCATCACATATACAGCTTCATATGCATGAGTTTTCTAATTTAGTAGGTTTGCTCAGTAGCTCACGTGATACGGCATTGCACTCAAGTGATAAAGAACTCCAGTACGAACCCCGTAAAGCTATGGTTCCACAAAACAGCTCAAATCCGCATAAGAAAGTTAAAATTGCACAGCTGCATCAACAAATGGTTTTCATATCACTTTTGCATTTGTTAACACTATAGGTTAGGTTTAGGGTTGGGTTTGGTGTTGGGGATATTTCCAACACGACAGAGCACAACCTTTAGCGACACTCCCCGGATATTTGAATTCTGAAAAGCCACAATACGTACCTCAAGCAGCATAATAATAATGAAGCAATACATGCCTGTACCAGTGTAATAAAAACGTTCCACAGTCACGTATTGAACGTGTGTTTTAGCGCCACTTTCTGGACATTTCACCACGAAACATGCAGTAAGGTACGTAATTATGGCGCTGCAGAAATGTATGTAGAGGCACGAATTTCCAATGAACCTGAGTTAAAAAACGAGTTGTTTTGTACAGCTAAAAGTAGCTGGAAATGAATAACACCGGAAACCAGACCCATTAAATTTACAAATGGCCGCGCCCACTTTTACGGCAAAAATAAGATGGATATTGCAATTTTTGTCATTCCGTCCCGAAATTTAAGATCTCTTAAAAAATATTAAGAAATCAGCTATTTTAAATTGCAATAATATTTTAATTTTTACTGTATTTTAGATCAAACAACTGGAGCCTCGGTTAGAATTCTTTTAAAAAAGAATTCTTTTGACTTAATTTTTTATTTTTAAGTGCAATTCTACAATACTCCATCTTGTTTTTGATGTGAGATGCATTGGCTTGTGTTGATGCCCATCTGAGAGGTGACAGAAATGAGCCAGCTTTGGGCCTTATCTGTGGTGGGGGGCATGACTGGCATTGTTCACATACATGGCATTTACATGGAATTTCCAACGCAATATTGCAAATGTTATCCTTATCCTAAAGAATCACGCAATAACTTGAGAATGCTTTAGCTCTGTTTTTGGCACTGCAGCCAATATGCCAACAGCACTCAACAGCAGTGCCTAAGCACAACAAACATTATATTAAAAGTGAAAGTTCACCTTAAAATCACTAGTATTGTTTACTCACTCTCCTGTTGTTCCAGTCCCCTTCTGATGAAGAAATTTTGTAAAAAAATAAAATAAAAAATAAAATGGTAAAATGAAAGTCAAACCAGTTTGGAGTGACACGAGGGTGAGTAAATGATGACTGTGTTGTTATTTTTAGGGTTGAACTCTTCCTTTAAAAGCCATTTAAAGCTGTTAAAAGGTGAAACAACGGCTGAGTTTTGCAATGACAGCTCTTTCATTGTATTGCACGGCCTGTGATTTAACCAAGAAAACATGAAGAAACATATCCGCACTGGTTTTATGTTACACACGACAAACTATAGCCCAAGGTAGTGTGTCTTAATAACAAAAGAAAGCAAAAGGGAGGGAAGAAAGGATAGGTATTTCAGGAAAAAAATTGGTTCTTTAATCTTCTTTAAGGTTACAGCACATCTAGATCAGGTTTCTGCCTGTTGTAAAATGTAGGCTGCCAAAATGACAGTGTTTGCCAAGGCCAGTCTCATTTGTTTCAGGTGGGACAAATGCTATGAGGAGGTCTCCTCTATTAGACCCTGTGAGATCACTAAAACAGAACCCATTTTAACATGGTGGCATTCGTCTTTACAGGAATAATGTTCTTTTTAAATTACTGACAGATTGATTGATATCAAAATATTGCTATGGTTAGAAATACTTGAAGAAATAAAAACATTCTTTTTGTTTGAATCATACTATGGTTGAGAAAGAAGGAGCTGGACACAGTGGGCCTGCAATAGCATGCTTAAGAGATGCTTTTCTTAAATAAATGAAAGAAGGAATGTTCAGATAAGAAGGTCACAAAGGTTCCTTAGTAGAGAAAAGTCCACACAAATAGGAAGGTCCATTTGATCTTCATCTAAAAGGCTAAAATGATTGTTGACCCATAAAATACAGCCTCCACAGGCTACTGCCCTATTCCTCTTTCGCTGTTTTGTCATCTGACCCTTGTAAATGTTGTTGTTGTGCTGTCTTCTCTCAATGAGCATATATCATTCATTGGAATGAAAAATAACATCACATGATAACAGGTCCAGGATAGAGAAAACACAGCTTTCCCATTCTTGGCTGAAGCTAAAGATAATATCAACACAATGAATAATAGTTACCCAACATTTTAATTAAAGAATTTGCAATGACAACAACATGATATCTTTTTAGGTATTTATTATTTTCATTTTATGGCACTCTGAATACTTGTTTCGATTCGTCAGTCTTGGCATTTAAAAGTATGAAAAGTCATTCAGAAATATTTGACTGCTGAATTAAATTTTCACAGACAGCAAACTAAAAACCAACTAACTATGTGTCTAAACTTCATTATTATTCTTTGCCATATTTATTGTTATTATATTTAAAAAATCTTATTTAAAAAAAATAAACATTTTATGTCAGCTAGTTGAGAACATTAAGATTTTTGACCTTTCTCGCAATTCTGACATTTTTCTTCCAATTGCGAGTTTATATCTCGCAATTCTGACTCTTTTCTCACAATTGCGAGTTTGTATCTTGCAATTCTGACCTTTTTGTCTCGTAATTCTGACTTTTCCTTCACAATTGCAAGTTTATATCTTGCAATTCTGACCCTTTTTTCTCACAATTCTGACTTTTTTTTCTCGCAATTGCGAGTTTATATATTGCAATTCTGGCCTTTTTTTTATTTTTTCGCAATTATGACTTTTTGCAATTGTGAGTTTATATCTCAGATTTTTGACCTTTTATTCTTGCAGTTCTGACTCTTTTCTCACAAGTGCGAGTTTGTATCTTGCAATTCTAACTTTTTTCTCACAATTCTGATGTCTTTCTCGCAATTGGGAGTTTGTATCTTGCAATTCTGACCTTTTTCTCACAATTCTGATGTTTTCTCGCACTTGACTTTTTTTTCCCTCACAATTGCGAGTTTGTATCTCATAATTCTGACCTTTTTTCTCGTAATTCTGACATTTTTCTTCCAATTGCAAGTTTATATCTCGCAATTCTGACTCTTTCTCGCAATTGCGAGTTTGTATCTTGCAGTTCCGACCTTTTCTCACAATTCTGACCTTTTTTCGTGAATTTGACTTTTCCCTCACAATTGCGAGTTTATATCTCACAATTTGACCTTTTCTTACAATTCGGACATTTTTCTTCCAATTGCGAGTTTATATCTCGCAATTCTGACTCTTTGCTTACAGTTACGAGTTTGTATCTTGCAATTTTGACCCTTTTTTCTCACAATTCTGACTTTTTTTCCTCGAAATTATGACTTTTTGCAATTGTGAGTTTGTATCTCATAATTCTGACCTTTTTTCTCGTAATTCTGACATTTTTCTTCCAATTGCAAGTTTATATCTCGCAATTCTGACTCTTCCTCGAATTTTGTATCTTGCATTCACCTTCTCACAATTTGACCTTTTCTACCTTTGACTTTTCCCTCACAATTGCGAGTTTATATCTCACAATTCTGACCTTTTTTCTTACAATTCGGACATTTTTCTTCCAATTGCGAGTTTATATCTCGCAATTCTGACTCTTTGCTTACAGTTACGAGTTTGTATCTTGCAATTTTGACCCTTTTTTCTCACAATTCTGACTTTTTTCCTCGAAATTATGACTTTTTGCAATTGTGAGTTTATATCTCAGATTTTTGACCTTTTTTTCTCAAAATTCTGACTCTTTTCTCACAATTGCGAGTTTATATCTCGCAATTCTGACTCTTTTCTCGCAATTGTTTGTATCTCACAATTCTGACCTTTTTTCTCGTAATTCTGACTTTTCCCTCACAATTGCGAGTTTATATCTCGCAATTCTGACCTTTTTTCTCACAATTTATATCTTGCAATTCTGACCTTTTTTTTGCAATTATGACTCTTTGAAATTGTGAGTTTATATCTCAGATTTTTGACCTTTTTTCTCGCAATTCTGACTCTTTTCTCGCAAATGAGTTTATATCTTGTAATTCTAACTCTTTTTTCTCACAATTTTAACTTTTTTTCTTGCAATTGCGAGTTTATATCTTGCAATTCTGACCTTTTTTTCCCGCAATTATGATTTCTTGCAATTGTAAGTTTATATCTTATATTTCTGACCTTTTTTTCCTCACAATTCTGACTTTTTCGCACAAATGCGAGTTCGTATCTCACAATTCTGACCTTTTTTTCTTGCAATTCTGACTTTTTTTCTCAGAAGTGTATGATTTAACCTCGCAATTGCAAGTTGTAGTTTATGTTTATATCACACAATATATAGTTACATATATTAGCTTATGTCTCACAATTCTGAGAAATTGTAAGATTGCAATTACCTTTTTAAAAAAATTTTATTCAGTGGCAGAAACTGGCTTGCGTAGTTTACTGTACAACTGTACATTATCACTTGCATATAAGGTTATTGTTGCATAAAAAAAAACAAAAAACAAAGGCATTGCAAAGAATTTAAGCTTTTTGATAGACATTTTTCAAAGCTGCCTTCAAAATCAATAAAAGAGAAATGTGTTTATCAAATCCTCTCAGGTACCACATTAGGCGATGAAGATTATGGAGATGTGACACCAACACCAGATTACGACTACAACGTTACATTCGACTACTATACGTACAGTAAGTTGTAAGTTGCTTGAGCACTGGTGACATTTAGCAAACAGCTGTCCTGAAGTCCTCTATGAAAGCTGTGGTGTGATGAGATACACAGTACCAGATGGAAGATCTGAGAAATAACTTCACAATGGACGATGGCAAATATTAAGCAATTTTTGACCAGTCAGAATTGAGTATTCAAGAGATTCATGTAATAAAAATGATGGATAATCTTAACCAATAGCCATAGCCATTTAGACGCTGTTTTAGCAAACTTCCATTCGGTCTGGCTTGATTCTGATATGTGACACGTGTTTTTTACAATTCAGTTAATTCATAAAATTAAACGACTCCTTAAAGTGCTCTCTAGAAAACATGTAGTATTACCAAAGTAAAATTAGTTGCAAATACATGGCTTAATATGAGTACTACCATAAATGTAAACTGTTTTGTTGTTTCCATTTCAGATGGCACGGCGGTTTTTAACTATGAGATGTACGAAGTTCTCCACAATACTAAAAATCAAGGGAATACGGTACAGTGGCATAAACTCTCTATTGTTTGTTATCCACAGACATTTCTTTTCTAAAAGCCTGATTAACTACCTTCATTTTTTTGGTACTTCTGAAATGAATAGAACTAAATTGGCTATGATTGTTCTGGAATAAAGTGAAGGACTGAATAATTAAGCAGACACATTAAAGGAAGGATAATAGGAAAGATGCAGAGATTTGCTTCAAAAATGTGTCTGTAGAAACTTCATGCAACATCTCTTGAACAAGAAATTATTTGATGGCTTTGTTTTACCAAGAACTCTGCAGGCCAAACAGGAAATCAAAGAGCAGATGTTTGACTGGGAGAAAATATCTAAACTAACTGCTTAATGAACTCTTGCTGCTTTTTAGGATTCAGTGTCAGTGTATAGACACTATGGAATATTAGCAGGACTGCTGGTGGTGTACATGTGCCAGCAAACATGAAAATGACAGTCAACAATGGACCAAATAAAAGTGAGTTGAACCAACAAGCCACAAGCTTTAGAAGTGCACTAAGTGATGTTTCACTGGCTTTCATTCATTTCCTCTTTGATGCTTTCCAGTACATTTACAGCCTGGAATGACTGTTTCATTGAAATGCACTGCTCATGCATAAATCTATACTTAATCATAGTTTATCTATCACAGAGATTGATGAAATCTCTATTGAGTGCACCATTCTGCACTGGTGGCATATCATAACTACAGCTGTGTGATCATTTATTATTGTCAGATAACAGTGTTACAATCATTTCTTGCATGGTTTGTTTCATATTTCAAAGATCTTGAGCTGCTGATGTCATCGAAGAGGAAGGACCAGAACATCCTCTTTGCACAGAGTGACATCAATACTGACATTTTCACTGAATTAAAGTCTGGAGCTTTACAAAAAAACCTTTCTATTAAAAGTATCTGTGTTGTTCAAGGGAGTTTAGCTTTTTATATGTGAGTTGAAATTATCACAGATTTTATGCTGTTTTAGATGCTTTATTGGGTCTATTAATTATCCAACAATCATTATCTGAGAAGCTTTCACGAAACTGTAACCATCATTTTCACATTTTTGAAAAAAAGATGAAATAAAAAAAGATTTTTAATATATGGTAGTAGTTTTTGCTAATTGCTTTCACAGCTCGACGTGTCTGATTAACATGTCTGTAACTTCCAGCTCTAAGTGCGAACTTTATTTATATATTTCACAAATTCTTGATGAGGCAATAATATAATAATTGAATAAGAAAAACTGAATAAAATAAGCAAATAAACAAACTATCAGTAAAACAAAAACAAAATGATGAGGCTAAAAGCACTGAATATATTACACTTGTCTGTAGATAAAATAAATTACATGAAATATGCATATATGTGCTTTTTGTAAACTCTAATCATTATTGATTATTGGGTGCAGTTTATTAAACAAAACTAAGTGTCTAACCTCTGACCTTTCTTACACATGAGACTGGTCAGACATGCTGTTTTAATTAGCATGCATCATAAATAACATTTGTCTCATTTACTGTGAGACAAGTCCCATGGCTCAAGCTGCTCATTAAGCATCACTCTGCACAAATATGCACTAACATGTCTGACAGTTTCCTGAGCGGACTGCTGTATTCTCTATTTTCTCAGCAACAGGGTCACCCTGCATCTTCCATCAATAAATGACCCAGAAACAGCACATGAATCAAATTATAGAAATTGGGGTTAGTTGTGGTAAAAGAGGTTGGTATTAACCACTAAAGCACAAACACGTTTGAGAAGTTTAAATATTAAATGCTGGAACTTATCATTAGCCTATGCAAAAAAAAGGTGTTTAAAATTTAAAAGTTATTTTGCTTTTTCCATTTTCATGAATTGTTTCATAATTCTTTAAAACATTAATATTTTTGAAACACCTAAAAGAGTTTACTTGTGACAGCTTACCCCATATCCATCTTATTTTTAATGTTAGACAAGAGCGGCCACAACAATTTGTAATGTGAATGTGTGAGACTTCCAGTCTCATTTAGGTCCCTGTTATTGTTAACTGTACAATATTGTAAATAGTTATTTAGTAGCTTTTTATTGTAATGTACTGTCATATAAACTCACTGATTTGTAGTGCAAAAAGTTTTACTGTTTACTGCACTTTGTTATACTTCTATACATTAATCTATCCACCTTGTTTCCATAAGAGTAAATTTTATGGGTCTGGCTTTCGGGCTCACCTGCACCCAGTTATTTTTAGTTGTACAAAACAGCTTGTTATGCTGCTTAATATTGCAAATCGTTGAGTCTTACCATATTATTTTAACGTATTATCTTAACTATGATCACACTGATTTGTAGTGCAAACAGTTTTACCGTTCACTGCACAGTTCTTCTCATCATTTCCCTAGAGCGGCTAATGAACCGGAAGTCTCACCCATAGGATTACTTAATGTTGATAGATCGCTGTCTTCTTTGATCGTCTGATTCGCTCAATGATGAGCCAGCTTATTCAAACCTGTGACAGAGCCATCTACTGCTTTGGCAGTGATAATGTGGGTTTGGAATGATTCGTAACATTTTTATAATTGTAACGAGTAACGATGCAGCACATAAAAAAAATCTATCGGAGTAAAAGTATTAAACTCATCGAAAATATGTACTGAAGTAAAAGTGGAAGTAAGAGAAAAAAACAATACTCCAGTAGAGTACAGATACGGCCCTTTAGTACTTAAGTACAGTAGTGAAGTAGTTCTGCTTCGTTACTATACATCTCTGCATGAACGTCACCACAAAGTCGTTATTATGAGTGGGAAACTCGAAATTTTCTTTGAAGGGATAGTTCAGCCAAAAATGAAAAATTGATGTTTACCTGCTTACCCCCAGGGCATCCAAGATGTAGGTGACTTTGTTTCTTCAGTAGAACACAAACGACGATTTTTAACTCAAACCGTTGCAGTCTGTCAGTCATATAATGGCAGTCAATGGCTACCAAATCTTTGAGAGTAAAAAAACATACACAAACAAAACCAAATTAAACCCTGCGACTCGTGACGATACACTGATGTCCTAAGAAACGAAAAGTGCAAAGTGTAAACAATGAGTGACGTAGCGCGTACAAATGTCACGCGCCAGATGCTGTGCAAGCGCTCAGGACAGTAGGACATAGCGGTCAATCAGAGGTAAAAAATGATATAAATACTGTTCAGTTTCTCGCACAAACCGATCGTTTCTTGTCTTAGGACATCAGTGTATCGTCACGAGTCGCAGGGTTTAATTTGGTTTTGTCTGTGTATGTTTTTATTACTCTCAAAGATTGGGGGTAAGCAGATAAACATAAAATTTTCATTTTCAGCTATCCCTTTAAGCGTCTGCATTGATGGTAATTTTGTTGAAATGAATAAAATGATTTTTTGTCATGTACAATAAAACTATATACGTTACATATACAGTATATTATTTCATTGTATAATTACCAAGAATGAAAAATAAGTGGATGGTGTAACACAAGGGGGCATGTTGTCACATCCGAAAGTATGTTCAATGAACTGCATTTTTCCTAAATAATAGTGGAAATATGATAGATTTGCAACCAAGACTTTAAGGTTAGTGCCTAAACAGAAAGATTAGGGGAAAAAAAACATAAAAACGAGGTTATACCGAAAGTATTAAATGGAGTAAAAAGTGTGACAAATGCTAAGCGTATGTTATAAATGTAAGATATATTCTGCTAAATATTGAGGGAAAGAAACAAGCGCTCTCGGATGCCCCCCGAGGCGCGTGAAATCTCTCCATTCACGCGCGAGCTGATGGATGAGAGAGATGCGTGATCTCATCACATATTCAGTGCATTCTCTCAAGACCACCGGAGACCTCACGAGTAGCGGTGATACTTGCAGAACACCCACATACACCGCATTTTCGTCTTTGACTTTTGCCTTGGAGCACGCAGACGAGAGATGTTCGGCGGATAAGAAAGAATTCATTGTCAGTATCGCTGTTAAAACAGCTGCTTACGTTCTCAGCTCTGGATGCAGCAGATGATTGTGTTTCGTGGACCAAGCGCTCTGACTGCTGTGAGAAACTGTGAAATGTTTCTTTCCCGTAAGCGCTGTTATTAGCAGTTCCGTGATTTAAAATGCCGAGGTTCCAGCATTTAAACAGCACTAGTATGCCAAATCACAATTATGAATGGAGCTACGAATACTACGACGACGAAGAGCCTGTGTCTTTTGAGGGACTCAAAGCACATCGATGTAAGTGTTTGCTGCATTTAGTCCATTATAGCTTAATGTGTTTTTATTCGGTTTGTCACCTTTTTCTTAGATACTAAAAGATGCATGCTTGGATATAAAAATAAATTCTACTTAAAAAAATGTGTAAGGAATAACAAAAGTTTATCTGGCACGCAGCGCAGTAATAGACAATTATGTAAATGTTTATGTGAATATATTTAAAAATGTAAGTCTAACTTAGCATGTATAAGTGAATGTAAATATATATATGTTTATTTAAAAAAAATAAATAAAAATCACAAAAATAGCACTGTCATGTCTGAGGACACAAGTATGAATATACAGTGTGTGTGTGTGTGTACATATATGTGACCCTTCAGTAGCACGGTGTATTTGAAGCGACAGCCAAAACTACATTGTATTAGTCAAAATGATCAGTTTTTCTTTTATGTCACAAATCATTAGGATATTAAGTAAATATCTTGTTCCATGAAGATATTTTGTACATTACCTACCATAAATACATCAAAATTAATTTTTTGATTAGTAATATGCATTGCTAAGAACTTCATTTGGACAACTTTTAAGGCGATTTTCTCAATATTTAGATTTTTTTACACCTTCAGATTCCAGATTTTCATATATCTCAACCAAATATTGTCCTATCATAACAAACCATGCATTTATAAATCTCAATTTCAAAAAATTGACTCTTATGACTGGTTTTGTAGTGCAGGGTCACACACACACACACACACACACACACACACACACAGAAAAAGTAGCATTGTAAAGTTAGCTAACCAAGCATACAATATGTATAGTAACCTTGACAGTTTAAAAAAAAAGTATATAAAAACACTAAATACACATCATTGTGTCAATATAGACTTTATGTGACCCTGGACCACAATAATGGTCATAATGGTCAGTTTTTCGAAATTGAGATTTATACATAATCTGCAAGCTGAATAAATAAGTTTCCATTGACGTATGGAGAAAATTGCCTTTAAAGTTGTCTAAATGAAGTTCTTAGCAATGCATAATACTAATCAAAAATTAAGTTTTGATATATTTACGGTAGGAAATTTACAAAATAGCTTCATGAAACATGATTTTATCCAATATCCTAATGATATCTGGTATAAAGGAAAAAATGATAATTTTGATCCATACAGTGATCCATATTCAGCTACAAATATACCCGTGCTACTTAAGACTGGTTTTGTGGTCCAAGGTCACCTATAATCTATAACTATAATGCATATAATAAAGTTATTTTATCAAAAAATAGATTCAAATTAAATATTTGTAGATTTTTTATTATTACTTCCCATTTTGAGTAATTTGGGGTAATGAGTAGAGACAGTAACAGAAAAAATAAGTTACATTTTTCATTACTCAGCTTTGTTTCCTCCTGCAGATTCCATTGTGATCGGCTTTTGGGTGGGTCTTGCAGTTTTTGTCATTTTTATGTTTTTTGTTCTGACTCTTCTGACCAAAACAGGAGCACCACACCCAGAGTAAGTATATATTTTAATAATCTGTCTGAAATACCAAGGACAGGACAGAACAGACTATATAAAAGTGCAGGCAGTGTAAATTCCCATTAGGTCCATTCATCTCTCTCACATCGGCAGCACAAGCACGACGTACTGGACCAAGCCAGTGTTTCAGCATGGTTTTTCTGCTTCCCGCTGCCTCACTTTGGCCACCTAGCTGCCTCATTATTCTTAGCTTCAGAGAAAGCTCTCTGTGTGTGTGTGTGTGTTTGTGCGTGTTTGCGGCCTCCCTCATTCTCATTAGCTCTCTGCTTAGGTCAGTGTCTCCGATGTAACACTCCTTTACACCGACAAAGATTCTTTTCAGGAAACTTTGATTAAACCAACAACAGTGTGAAATCTTGGTCCAATTAGCATGAAGTCTGGCAACTTTAACCTTCCTGAACTCAAAAATATAGGCACTGCGACAATCATTTCATGCTTTTTTGATCCAATCTATCCTTGCATCGGCCTTGTCGCAGGCTCATGTTTATTAATGTGTTCAAATGCGCCCATATGCATGCACATACACAAACACAACAATTATCTCTGCCTGGGTTCTGGTGGCTAACCAGAATTCATTTATTTAAAGCAAATTAATATCCTCTTTCCACATTCTAATGCATTGGAAAAATCATTTTAAGAGCGTTTATTGTTTATCGCGTATAATTACACTCAGTTATAATAGTGAAGCACAATTAGTCCCCATCCTCTGGTCTAATGGATCAGTAGGGAAGCTCAGTGGCCGGAGTTGCCGGTCTGTTTAGTGCTCTTTTAATTAAACTGCTCTATAGAGGTGAGTCATCCATTAACACAGACCTGCAGAAACCTCTTACACTCAAGATCATTCAAAAGAGAGGACAGGAATATGTGCTCCCACACACACACACAGACACACAGAAATATAAGATGAGGGTACTCCCACACTCCTGAAGCACTGGTGCTCATTTCAGCTCTATTAGAAAAGGGAAATAAAGCTGTTTAAACTTGCTGAGTTCAACGCTCCTGTCTCGATCCCGCAGGGCCGCGGAGCCTTACGAGAAACGGATGCGTCTTACCAGCTGCGCCGAGGGTTTGGGACGCCAGCGTGAGGCGGATGCCCGTACGAGTCTCTCTCGCCCGTTGCTGGAAGAGTCCCGGTCTTTTTTTCACTGTTACATTAACGAAGAAGAGCGAGAAGGAGGCAGGGCCATTGCCGGTGCCGCCCGTGACCGTACAGGCAGCGGCGACTCCAGAGACCAAGTGGAAACGGTCGGCTTGGTCATGCAAAGCATGGTCATGGAGAACAGGGCGGAACGAGAGGCGGCACTCTTGGCGCATTTTAACATCCCCAACTTCGTGAACTCAGAACTGAGCTCGGCATTGGGGGATGAAGATTTACTACTAGGCGATCCACCGATCATAATGGAGGAGGCCCGTCCGCGCTGTACCCATCATATCATTGACTAAACCACCCGTTTGAAGATGGCCTTTATTCATTCATTATGGCTCCATTATTGTCTTCAACTCAGCCTGTGATCTCTAATAGTGGAGAGTGATTGTGTTTCGCTTCAAAAGCTCAGCTTTTGCAGGAGAAGCTTTAAGGCTGAGCTATTTTTTGACATCTGGGGTCTACAGTGACGCATGATGTCAGTCTGAGAGATAAAAAAGACGGGATCTCACGACTGGGATTTGGCGAATGTGTTCTTGACAACATGCCTGTGTTTAGAAAAAGCAAGATATTTAAAGGACAAGGATGTTGGTTCTGGTTGCAGGAAGACATTCCAGCAGATTGCAATGCCTTATTGGTTCATACTTCATTTTTACTATCAGCATGATTAAAAAAAATCTCTTTATGTGCAGTAGGAAGATGTTTTTTATCCGGCATTGTACTTATGTAGCCTAATGGCAAAATTGCAGCAATTTGGTATTGCACTGCCTGGTTCTCTGGGCTTGTTGTGTGAGCAAATGCCTGAGTAGAAAATAGCTTGCCGTCTGCTACCTGTCAGCTGAATCAGTGGCTTTCTGCAGAATATCTGCCGTATACTTGCATACTAACTCTCTGTAATAGTCTGAATGCAGCTGCCTGAGCCACCGGAACAATTGAACACTTCAGTTCTGTCTCCCGTTTTATTGAACACCTATATGCCAATAAAATTCAGTGCAAAGCTTCCCGTGGTGAAACTTTCGCATAAATACCTGTACCTAAGAACGCAACTCGATGAACACGATGCAGCTTGTGTTATTACTTTTCGAACTGACTTTTCAAATAAAACGGGTGAAAAAAAAAAATCAAATAGACATACAGAGGGGGACCAATATAGAGACCAGAATATCTTTTTTAACTTGGATTAGAAGGTTGCTACCTAGCAACCACTCAGAAAACTATAGTGACCACTTAGCAATGTCCTGGCAACCACTGAGAACACTCAATTGATAGGTTTTGCACGAGAAAGCACCACTTATTTCTTCAGAAAATGGTAAAAATACTGTTGTGGTTTATAGTGTAGAATTATGGAATCACTTCCAATGTTTTAACCTTTTAAAAACTAAGTACGTCATTATTAGGGCCAAAGTATCTGTTCGTTTTTCTATGATTATTCTTCCTTCTTCTCCGTCTGCTCTAGAAGTCTATGGCAGCCCACACAACTGTTTGTGGGAAAGTTACGAAATTTGGCACACAGATAGAGGACAGTCTCATCATTAACCACAGCAAATTTGGAGTCTCTAACTTAAACTCTCGACAATTCCTCTACAATAATTAAATAATCTTTGCAATATATAAGTATAAATATTCCCACAGAATTAAATCAATGATTAGGAATTCTGCTACCAAGAGACATAGAAATTTGTTTGCTCACGTCCCAGAGTGTTCTGAGTGGTGCAAAGACAGCTCAGGACCGGAGGGGCAGGCATGTGTGGGTGGTGGTGGAGATGTGTTCGGGAACGGGAATGACTACACCCTGTCTCTGGAGTTCTCGAAGCACATCCAGAATGGAGTCCAGCTCCAGTCTGAAGACCTCCATGTTTCTGCTAATAACTTTAGAACTGTAAGGTCTGGAAGCAACATTCTTTTTCTGCTCTGATTCCTTAGCTCATGCTGAGTCAAATGCATACAATTAAATTTTTCTATGATTTTTCTATGATTCTAATTTTGAAGTAAGCCAAAAATCTACTTTTTCAAACTCGTCTTAGACGGTTAGTCCAATTTTCACCAAAATTGGCTCAGATAATCTTTTGTTTAGAATTTCTGACCAGTCTGACAACAAATCATAATAATGACCTTGTTAGATTTAGAGCGACATATTGAATCAAACGGTAACAAATTTTCCTATGTCAGCCATTTTGAGCGTGGACCATTTCGAATTTTGTAGTAAAATGCTGTATTTTACAAATGTTTTAACATATTATGAATCGTATAGAACCGTTTGCGGTAAAGTTATGAAATTTGGCACACAGATAGAAGACGGTCACATCATTAACCACAGTGAATTTGGAGTCTCTAACTCATACTGTCTAGCACCACCAACAGGCCAATTTTGCACTCATGTTTTTGCTAATCACTTTTGAACCGTAAGGTCTAAAATCTAAATTCTTTTTTCCACTAATTCCTTGGCTGATGCATTCCGAGCCGAATGCATACCAATTTAAATGTCTATTGGTCCATATATTTATAAAAAAAATCTGAATTTGAACTCACCCTAGACGGTTTGTCAGATTTTCACCAAAATTGGCTCAGATCATCTTCAAACAATGCTGGCAAAAAGTTAAAAAAAGATTTCTAATAAACCAAACCGTTCTCGTAAAGCATGTTAACGAATTTGACAAAATTCACGTCAAAATGGACATGAGGCTATATTTTCGCAGCGCTTTAGCAGATTCTGACCAAACTTGGTATGTGTTATACCAAGCATGACTTGAAATTGACATTTTTGTTTAGAATTTCTTATCCGTTTGACCAAAAATCATAATATTGATCTTTTTAGATTTTGAGCGGCATACCATATCAAACTGTAATTTTCCTATGTCAGACATTTCGAGCATGGACCATTCCGAATTTTGTAGCAAAATGCTGTATTTTACAAATGTATTGCTATGAATCTCATAGATCCACTTGCAGAAAAGTTAGTCTCATCATTAATCACAGCAAATCTGGATTCTCAAAAAGTTAGAAAAGTAAGGATTTTTCTAAAAAAAATCTACTTTTTCGAACTTGCCCTAGATGGTTTGTCCAATTTTCACCAAAATTGGCTCAGATCATCTTCAAAGCATTCTGGCAAAATGTTACAAAAACCCTTTTGATAAACCAACCTGTTTTCGTAAAGCATGTTAACGAATTTGACGAAGTTTGTGCAGAAATGGTCATGAGGCTTTATCTCTGCAACACTTTAGTGGATTCTGACTAAACTTGGTATGTTTTATAAAAAACATGACCTGAGGGCATATGAGTAGTTTTGGCACAGCACCATCTACTGGTCAAAGGATGTCAAAATTTCTGCTTATAACTTCTGACGAATTTCACCAAAAATCATAACACTGGTCTTGTTAGATTTGGAACAGCATTTTGAATAGAATGATACCTAATTTTCCTATGTCTTCCTTTTTGGGTGTGAGCCATTTTGAGTTTTGTAGTAAAATGCTGTATCAACAAATGTCTTTAAACAGAGATGTTCAACCCTGCTCATGAACAGCTACCATGCTGCAGAGTTTATCTTCAACCCTAATCACATACACCTGAACCAGCTATTCAAGGTATTCAGGGCAGGGTTGGAGAACCCTGGTCTTTATTGAGTATTTAAAGACAGCCCCATAGCTCTTCATTTTACTTCTGTTGTGCTTGGCATGTTAATTGCTGCTTGCAGCTATATTTATTATTATTACAGTACAGATCATTATTAGCTATTAACAAAATAAAAACGAGCACTGATAAAAGAATTTTCTTTAAGGAAGAATGAAAAAATGTCTTGTGCTCTACAGAGCGACATTATTTCATCTTCAAACTCGCAGACATATAATTAATAATCTATACAGGTGACAGATTAGGACAACTTTGAACTGACAACAAATGTGAAACTAGCTGATGTTGGGCAGGTGATCAGTACTGCTTCTATTTTGAATCATTAATAGAGTTTCTTTTTTGTGCTTATGCAAATTTCATTGTTGAAAGGGAATGATTTTGCTTTTATCAAGTAAATTGGCACTTAAATTTTTTAAGCTCCACAACCTCTTCTCAAATGTATCCTATGTGCCCAATTAAATTATATTTTGTCAGGACCCTTGGTGTTTATAAACAGTGCTGCATGCTGATCAGCTCTCATCAATCATCACACAACACAGCAGCTCCATCTCCAGCCACTCACGCAATTTATGTTCTTTTAGTAGTTTATTAGCATTCAGACCATGTCCTCTGAGCCCAGCACTAAGGCGAGTAATAAATCATGACGTCTGCAGTATTTGTTCTGCAAAAGTACTTTTAGGTTAAGCTTTTGAGTTCAGCATTTTTTATAACTCTTATGTGGGTGGTGTATCAACAGCAATTTTACTGATGTTTGTTCAGGTTTTCTGGATTCTACTTAAGCGGATGTTATAAAACCAACCGAGCAGCAAAACAGGACAAATAGTGCAAATAATAATTACCTTTAATAAAAAATAACATTTGGACGTATGCTACAATTACTAACACCAAATTGCTTGTATTTGATGTTACACAAGCTGCATGTTCCTCGACAATAATTAAATAATCTTTGCAATATATAAGTATAAATATTCGCACAGAATTAAATCAATGATTAGGAATTCTGCTACCAAGAGACATAGAAATTTGTTTGCTCACATCCTAGAGTGTTCTGAGTAGTGCAAAGACAGCTCAGGACCGAAGGGGCAGGTATGTGTGGGTGGTGGTGGAGGTGTGTTCGGGAACGGGAATGACTACACCCTGTCTCTGGAGTTCTCGAAGCACGTCCAGAATGGAGTCCAGCTCCAGTCTGAAGACCTCCAGCTCTTTAGCCCTGCTTTGAGCGAGTCTCTTCCAGCGCTCCACCTCACCCTGCTGCTCCTGTTCAACCACCCGCCGTGTGTCTGCAATCACCTGGAAAGACAACGCCACCTAACATCAGTGTACTCAATCAACAACTATATATACTGTACAGCAAAAAAAACTAGATGCAGTCCATGTGTGTGAAACAGTGTAAGTTGCTGTACATATTAGTATACTAACGTTGAAAAGTTTAGGGTCAGTAAGTCTTCTATAATACACAAACAAACAATTTTAATTGTTTTAATATATTTTAAAATGTAATTTATTTCTATGATGGCAAAGCTGAATTTTTAGCATCATTACTCTAGTCTTCAGTGTCACATAATCCTTCAGAAATCATTCTTATATACTGATTTGGTGGTCAAGAAACGTACTATTATCAATGTTAGTTGCTTAATATTTTTGTGAAAACCATGATACTTTTTTCAGGTTTCTTTGATGACCAGAAAGTTCAAAATAACAGCATTTATTTTAAACATTTAGTAAACAAGTATTTATTACTTCAAAAAAAAAAATCTCACTGCACCAAACCTTTTGAGCTGAAGCGTATGTATAGTGTGCGTAGGTGTGTGTGTGGGAGTGTTACCTGCTGAAGCTGTTTCTCACGCTGATTATAGCGGAGCTCCATGGACTGAATCTTCTGCTCCAGGCTAGTGAAGTGTCTTAGCTCAGGACTGTGAGCTTCTTTGGCCTGTTTCAACTCTTCCAGAAGCTTGGACAGCTATTGACATACATGCAACAGGAAATAGTGAAGAGGAAATTAAAAATCTTGTGTTTAAAGAAGAACGAAAACTGAATCCGTCACTCATTACCTGATTCTGCAGAGTTTCCTCTCTGATTTTAGACACAGCCAGAGCATCTTTGGCTCCCTGGAGCTCCTTCACTTGCCCCTGTAAATGCTGCACTATGATCTGAATAGAGAAATTCACAATTCGAAGATTCACATAAAGCCATCCAAAACAACTTACAATGCAGTCGAATTATTGACTTATTTTTAGCAAACAAACCCATGACCTTGGTGTTTCTACTACTGTGCCATGAAACACTTAGAACGAAATAAATGCACGTAGGCATATAAATAGAACTGTTGGAGTGACCGACCTCCTGCGTGTTCACTTGATTGGTGAGTTCAGCCACTTTGGAGGAGGAATGCTCAAGGGCATGGCAAGCCAGAAGGCGTTCAATCTCTTTATGATGCTCAGCCTTGACCAAGGCAAGCTGCTCAGCATTCTGCTCCTGAGTCCTGAAAAAAAGAGATATTTTGATATTTTAAATGTTGTTATTATAGTATTATAAATATCTTTATACATATTATTGTATAGTTAAATAAAACCTGTGAAGAATATATTATAAAGAATCTTATTATTATATAGAAAATAAAGGCTAATTTTTATTATATAGAATATAAAGCTTATTTTATTTTCTATTTGTATTTCTGTTTTTTTAAGCTACTCACCCCCAATTGCCTATATCTATGAAAGCCCGTTTCCACCACTGAATAAATATAAAAAAAGGTTATTGCGACTTCTCACAATTCTGACATGTTTTTCTCAGAACTGCGTGATACAAATTCGCAATGCGATATAAACTTGCAATTCTGTGAACATATCAGTCTTTTTTTCTCCTCAGAACTGGACTTTATAAGTCACAATCGCGAGTTATAACTCATAATTCTGAGAAAAAAAAAGTTAAAATTGCGAGATACAAAGTCGCAATTGCGAGAAAAATAGTCAGAATTGTGAGATAAAAAGTCGCAATTACCTTTTTTATTTTTTATTTAGTGGTGGAAATGGACTTCCACATATATCTTATTGTAAAGAATAAAAAATATATTATTTATATATATATATATATATATATAAATATATTAAAAAAATAAAAAAATAAATAAATATATATATATATATATATATTTTTTTTATTTCAAAGTTTAATTTTAAAGTAAAAGAATAATTAATTTGTAAAAATAGTAATTAATGAGCAATTAATTAATTTGTAAAAATAAATCATAGAAGCCATCATCATTTGTTGTGATGAGTATTTAATGCTGGATTAATTGTTGGGATGATGGGCAGATTTTTATTTATTTATTTATTTTTTACTGTTACAGTGGCCTTAATTTTCTTGATGACAAATATAATTTTTCTTCTTTTTTTTTGGCCTTAGGAGTGTTGGGTCTGGGTGCTGTTACTAAAATCTTATATCACAATATGAGGAATTTTATTTTATTGTAATGATATATATCACAGTATAGTTATTTCTGCTTTAAATAAGGTCTATGATATCAACATTTTTAATACCATAGAAATGTAAAAATTCTTGTCACCTGTGTCAATATCACAGAAAAAACTAAATCTAGCCTTCATTTAAAAAAAAGAAAAAAAACTTGAAGTTGAAAGCTGAAAACAAGCAAACAGCCAGCAATTAAATAAGAATAAGAAACTAATTACAAGTAATAGGACAAAAAAAAAAAAAAACAGTAAAACAAATAAACAAGAAATGCTACATACATTGTATATGTATATATAAATATATATTGTAAATACATTAAAGTTACAAAAGTGATTTAGTCAAGAAAAGTGAAATATTTTCTCTCTTTTGTTGTTTGATTAACATAAATGACTGCTGTCACTTTAAGAGCTGCCCGGATCCAATGGACCCTTTTCACAAGACTGTGATAACATGTTTCAATGGTCATCATCATCATAAATCTTTTAAAGTTTTTCATATTTTGATTTTTTAAAAAAATGTATGTACATTTATAACACTATACTTTGTATTATATCACCTTTTCATCAAGTTACAAAAACCTAGTTAACGCTAATGCGAGGGTGTTTCTAATGCCGCGTCTATGGGAGGGACGGTAAATTGGACATTGTTCTTTCTTCTGACTGCCGATATCAGTCTCTCTCAATTTTTTTCCTTTGATTGAAAGTTGTGAAAATGCTATCATGGAGTTTTTCTTTTGTTATTTGAGCAAATGGTAATGCAAAAATATATTTGTGGCACTCTCCCATTCACTGCTCTCGAATTTTACCCAACTATGATGACTTCCTCTATGAGAAACCCGGAAATATGTGAGAAAGGTCCATATACACGTGTTTTCTTTCTCAGTTGTTTGCTTGTAATTAAGACCTAAATTACTGTGTTTATGAAGATAATTGCAAAGACGGCATTTTGACACGTACAGTCAAAAATCTCTACCTGTTTACAAATTTCTACTGTTAATCGTGTCTCCCCGTATATCACCCACCCCTAGCTTGTGGAGGCGGCAAGCTCAAATCCTGTGAAGAGAATCGTAGGATTTGATTTCTCGTAATAGGGCCCTGTGAGCTGTTGTTCATCTTTTGTTCAGAACACTTCAAGGGTGCTGTAAAAGGTTTATAAAAACATGACTGAAGCACTCCAACAGACTTTACCTGAGGAGCTGACTCTGTGCATGTGCGACTGCAGTCTGCAAGGAAGCTTTCTCTTGTTCTCTCTGTATATCCAGCTGTTCCAATCTCATCCTCAAACTATCATTCTCCAATTGCACCTCTGAGATGTGTGATCCTGAGAACGCTCCGGGATGGTAGTCTTTCTCATCTTGGGTAGGGGGGAAAGTCTCAGCTGCTGGTTTTTTGCCCTCTTTGGTTGCACCTGAATGTTTTTTGGGCTCACTAGTGGCACGATCGAAGCCAGGACCTGAGAGCATGGTTCTCCTCTCCCTTTGCAGGCGCTCTACAGTACGACTCAGCTCCTGAATGGTGCGACTCTTGGAGCTCAGTTCCTGGGTTAGTCTTTCAATGCGGGTTGCTTGTGCTGCCTCCGCATGAAGCTGGTGGCGTGAAGGGCTGCGGGCAGGCTTGTCTGCTTGAGTCAAAGACTGGGCCTGGCGGAGTTGTTCTTGCAGAGAGGCCACCTCTGCCTTGAGGGTGCTCTCTTGCTTCTGATAGGCCTTCTTCACTTCCTCAAGCTCTATTTTCAACCCCTGAGTTTGTGACTCACACAATTCCGACGAGATGGCTTGATTGTTCTGGCACTTCTCAGCCAAACGCTGCTCCAGATCTGAGATTTGCTGTTCATACTGAAGCTGAAGATGGAGAAAAGAACACATATCAAATGCAACATTTTTTTTTAGATTTATTTTAGACCTTTATTGTTATAGGACAGTGTAGATGAGACAGGAAATGAAGTAGGGGAGAGATGGGGCGGGATTGGGAAAGGTCCTCGAGCAAGGAGTTAAAGTGATCCATAAGGATTTCAACATCACAGAAATAAATTGCATCTTGGTGGTTGAGAAGAGATTTTGTGTCAAAGTCATTTATATGTGCCAAACTTCCTGCTGCCAGCTGTTGGTGCTATGACTATAACTGCATATTGGCTTGTAGATGCCTTTAAGCCAGGATATTGATCAAACATATGAAGTTTGGTGTAGACTGACCTTGGTATGTTTAAGTTAGCATAAAACATGCCATGCCCTGTTGCCAACAGGTGGCGCTATGATTACAACGGAATATTGCCCTTTAGTTGTGTTCAGGTCAGATCACTCTTAACAAATGTGTGAAGTTTGGGGCAGATCGGACATTGTATCTTTTAACATCTTTCTTTTACATAGATTAGACCAGAGGTCTTCAACCCTGCTCCTGGGGGCCCACTCTCCTGGAAAGTTTACGTCCATTTGGCTTCAGCACACCTGCCTGCAATTTTCAAGCAGTCCTGAGGAGCTTGACTGGCCGCTTCAGGTGTGTTTGATTAGGGTTGTAGCTAAACTCTTCAGGATAGTGGGTCCCCAGGAACAGGGTTGAAGACCTCTGGATTAGACTGACCAAATATAATGTTGATGTCATTAAATCTTTATGAGGAGTTTGTTAGAACATAAAACATGCCACTTTCTGTTGCCAGCAGGTGGCACTATGACTATAATTGAATATGGGCATGGGCATGTGTTCAAGATAGAATTTGTATCAAATCTGTGAAGTTTGGGGCAGAGTGGACTATGTATGCCTGAATTCAAACAACTTCCTGTTTCATGGCAAAACACTGAAGTTTGTGAGACCGCCACGGACACGCCCTTCAATGAAAACTTCGCAATTTAATGTCACAAAGGGCTTTAGATTAGACTGCCTTGATTTGGTGTTAATCTGTTTAAATCTCTAGGAGTTAGTTTAAATACAGCACTAGAAAATGGCAAAAATGGCACAAAACTTGCAGAGGAAATTCAAAATAACAGACGTCCTGTTGGGTTTCAGACTTCGTACCAGGGGACTTTTTTGTAGGTATTGGTGAGTTACATGTGTCTACTGAATTTCATACATGTATGTGAAACACAGCTCAAGGGACATTCCACTGATATTTTACAGGTGGCACTATTGAGCCATTTTGCTACACCCACTTCTGAAACCCATATCAGATGTAAATTTTCACAACTTTTGGCGTTTGTCCAAAGTTTTCGAGCATGTTTAGGTCCTCAAAAATGGGATTCATTATGGAGAAGAAGAAACTGAGCAATTCCATTGGTGCTCGGGCCCTTAAAAATCTTAATGTCCGTGAAGCTAAGAACAGTAGGGTTGATAGTAAAACCCTCCTTGGTATTAGTTTCTATTTCTAACATTTAAGACATGTCAGGCACACAGCAGGGTTTCGAAATGAGAGAAATGATGCCATTCTGACAGCACACTCAAAGCCCTGTGCACATAGGACTTTAAATAGAAACCTAATTTCCTTGGCTTTCTTCTGGAAATAGATCGATCCAGCTGTGAGCTCTGGTAAATAACAGGCTTGAATAAAAAAAAAAAAAAAAAGAGTTTGAGTGTTTTTTCAAGACTAATTAAAAACTGAAACACTGTACTTCAGTCAGTGAGCTGAAGGCCACCATGTTCAAACAATTCAAACTTGTTTTGTATCTCATTTTAGTTCATCTAATTGTGTAGATGGAATGTTCAGTGCTTTTAAACATAATCCCTATTGCTTTATTCCAGGGGTTCTCAACTCTGGCCACAGAGATTGACTTTCAAGTTTAGCTCCAACCCTGCAGGAAACACTGCAGGACAGTGGACCTCGAGAGCCACAGTTGAGAACCCCTGCTCTATTCAGTACTCAATCTTAAATGCGTACTTTGATTCGGTGATACTGTTGTTCCATCGTTCTGAGACTGCGTTTTGCTGCTTCATCTCGGCCCTCTAGCTCAGCCTCCAATCGATGGACACGTCTCTCCAACAGAGCTGCTGTCTGGGAGGAATGAGGGGCAGTTGGGGGACGAACATCTAATCCATTATCTTCTGTGCCGGTAGATGCAGCGGCCAAGATCAGGGCTGGCAAGGAGTTTGGATGCCTGCGTTTCAAGAGCTCTTCCATCTGTTTGAGCTGAGACAAGAAATGGAAACATGAGTGATAGATGGAACAGAAACCTAAGAAGTTCTACTGACACAGCTAATATGAAATATTGCAAAACACTCAGGTGGAACAGAAATCCATTCATGACTATGTTAATGTTATTTAATTACTGGATAGATACAGTAGACAGCAGGCACGTTTCCATTACAGATTTGCGCAAAACTTTGGCGATATTTTATAAATAGTATAGCGAAATGACGCCGTTTCCATTAACCAATGTTATGCATGATAAGTCAAGAAAATGGATTTTGGTGGGATTTTGGCTATATTTATTGAAAAGCATATGCATGTATCTTTACAGAAGCAGCACAGAGAGCCGCTTCAGAAACATGCGCAATGCAGCTGGTATAAATATAAACATTGATAATCAGCTTGCAATCAGCTCTGGTGGCTGTGACACAGATGTGTTCAGTGTAAATAGTCTTGAAGTATTAATGGCAGGGAAAGCCTTTATACTTGAGAGCGGCCACATATGAAGTGTTTCTTGGACGTTACAGTACATTGAAGAATGAATATGACTTTTTACATGCGCCATGTGACCTGTAAATGCAAAAAAAAAAAAAATCTTTTCAATTGCAGTTTTGTGAAATATTTCTTTTTCGAATTGCCTGAAAAACCACCTCATGCAAGCATAAAAACTTTTCTGCAATATATGGGAGTTTTTGTGAAATTGACACATTTCCATTAAGTGAATTTTCAATGCACAATTTAAATTTGCGCAATTTGAAAGGTAATGGAAACGCAGCTAGTGACAGAAAAATTTTGAAGGGGTCATCGGATGCCCATTTTCCACAAACTGATAGGATTCTTTAGGGTCTTAATGAAAAGTCTATAACATACTTTGGTTCAGTGGCAGTGTAAAAAAAAAAAACACCCTTTCTACCTTGTCAAAATCAGCCCTGTTCATAGTGAGCCATTGTATTGCATGCTCCTTTAAATGCTAATGAGCTCTGCTCACCCCTCTCTTCGGTGGGGTGACAAGCCGGTCTGTTTAGTTTATTTTATCACTCAATCAGAGACATTCTTGTCTTCCCCTGCACTGGAGTCAAAACAATGGCGGTTGGAGTCGAACTGTTCACAGCCAAAGTCCCTTTAAGGCAAGTCATTTCACTCGGCGGCCATCTTTGACATGCCTCTCAGGCAGGCCCGTGTAGCTCCTATCTCTTGCGATGAAGCTTACAATTAAATTTCATATTTGAAATCACCAATGAAATCTGACAACAACTGCTTCATAAATATTGTTCCTTTAACTCCAATAACGTTTTAAAGTCTCAGAATGCTGACTGTTTCTATAGCAACCGAGACTTCTAACAGCTGCAGTGATGCAGCTTTACTGATTAGCGATTGGCTCATTTATTCCAAAGGCAGGGCTTTGTGGCCATAATGAGCGTTGCATTTTTTCCCATTCAAAACTATACAAGTGACAGGTCTTGCGTATTCTATAGTCTTCGTCAAAGCTCAATCAGGACGGGCCTAAGGTGAGACAGTCATTTCAATGAACTATCGTGGGAGCGGCCTTTGTCGGTGTCAAAAGATTACAAAAACACCACTGAGTGGATTTTTTATCACAATAGGGTGTTTGTGTACACACACTGCCAATACTGCCAACATGTAAAAGTGACTTTTGCAGCCGACGACCCCTTTAAGGGTTTGGGAAATGTTGCAAGCCAGACTCGAAACCTACATGAGCAACACAAGTTTAGAATATAGAAAGAGAACAGAGAGAGTACACTAACCATTGAGCCAATTAAATTGAAAGTTTTTAATTTAGACATCCAGGTGCACATCAGTTAAAAAAAAAAAAAAAAAAAAAAGAGTTTAACATGAGGAGGAGGCGGTAAGCAGAAAGTGCTTGGAAAACTGACTATCCAAACAGATGGTCTGCTACTCACAGACACGCTTGGATAATTTCACCTCTCAGGAAACAGAGCACAAAGAAGTACGTGCCCTGAATGAGCTGTACCTGCAGAATGAGACAACAAATATATGTGGAGAGGTTGTGTCTGACCTGTCGTTCCAGGTCCTGGATTCTTTTAGCTTCACCAGCCCTCTCTTTTGCCTTTCTTTGTTGCTCATTGGCCCTCTTGCTGACCTCCATTTTTAGCTTTTCCACCTGCTCAGTGAGCCTTTGAGTCTCAGCGGTGGCAGCTCGAAGTCTGGCTGCATCTTTGTCTAGTAGCTCCTGGTTCTCGGCATACCACTGCAGTCTCTTTTTTAGGTCTGTGACTTCCTCTCGATGTTTTTCCTGAAGCATCTTTAGCTCAAAACCTTTATCACCTGGCAGATAAACCCAGATGCTACATCAAGATGATAATTACATTGCTGAAGACAGACTGCGACGTAACACTTTCATATCTGAAGCCCTTACCTGACGTACAGACAGCCTGAACTCTGGCAAGGTCCCGTTCTTTCCTCATCATCTCCAGGTCTACATGCAGGGCTTGTTTCTCCTGTTTTAACCTGTGGATCTCATCTTGCAGTCGTTCCTCCGTTTTCTATACACAATGACCTTTGTCAAGAGTGCTATCTAGATGGGCAGTTTACTACAGTAGGTTTTGGAACAGAGCTGTTGATATTACATACTGTAGATCAATTACCTGTGCAGCTTGTACCTGACTTGTCAACTCTGCAATGTTGAAGCTATGGTCAGCAATGCTTCTCACTCCGTAGGTTCTTTGAATGTTGTTCATGTTCAACTGGTCCCTGGGGAATGAATATGCAGTGCTTTTATATCAGCTGCTGCAAAGAACAGCATGAATAGTAGCAGCCTGCTGTGACATGCATTAGATCACTGTACCGACACATTTTGAGAGCACTAACCTGGTGAGGGCAAGCTCAGAGAGAAGTCTGTGGTTCTCCATGAACAAAGCCTCCTCGTTTTGTTTGCTTTGAGCTTGGAGCGCTTTCATTTGAAGATAAAGCTTCTCATTCTCCTTTGTTAAAATCATCAGAAAGAAGTTACAGACATGTTTTGCTCTGAACCTATTTATAGCATATGAATACTAATAACCAAAATGCAAATATATTCAGTGCATGTATTACACAGAATATAGTTACAGATAAAAAAATTAATTGGATTTGGTTTCTGGAAAGGCCATGAGTTCTTTTGTAATTACAGGAAATGTGAAAAGTAATTATAATCGTTATTCTAAATTCTGTTAATAGTGTCATTTTAAAAGAGCTGTGCTTAATTACATGCTTCATTATGCTTAAATGCTGTAAAATGATCTAAGAAATGAGAAACTACTAAGTTTTGTGTTGTATTATTCACTGACATTTGTAAGACCTCACTAAAAGAAAATATTCAGGAAAAGGGATAAGAAAATGAAACCTATAGTTGAGGTCAAAAGTTTACATACACCTTGCAGAATCTGCAAAATGTGAATTATTTTACCAAAATAACAGGGATCATACAAAATGCATGTTATTTTTTATTTAGTACTGACCTGAATAAGATATTTCACATTAAAAGGTGTTTACATACAGTCCACAAGAGAAAATAACAGTTGAATTAATAAACGTTTACATATGCTTGATTCTTAATACTGTGTTGTTTCCTGAATGATCCACAGCTGTTTTTTTTTGTTTGTTTAGTGAAAGCTGTTCATGAATTCCTTGTTTGTCCTGAACAGTTGAACTGCCTTCTGCTCTTCAGAAAATTCCTTCAGATCCCTTTTTCAGCATTTTTGTGTATCTGAACCCTTTCCAAAAATGACTGTATGATTTTGAGATCTTTCTTTTGTCACAGAGGACAACGATGCATTAAGAGCTGGGGGTATAAACTTTTGAACGGAATGAAGATGTGTACATTTTTCTTATTTTGCCTTAATATCTTTTTTTTTTTTGTAGTACCCTTCAGAAGCTACATAAGATACTTATATGTTTCCCAGAAAACAAAACAAGTTAAATTTACCCTGATCTTTAAATTCTTAATTAAGTTTTCACCTCCTGGCTTTTAATGCATAGTGTTTCCTTCTGGAGCGTTTCAGTGAGCGTTTGAACCTTCTGTAATAGTTGCATATGAGTCTCAAAATCATAGTCATTGTTCAAATAGGTTCAAATACACAAAAATGCTGAAACACCAAAGAATTTGTGGGACCTGAAGGTTTTTTCTGAAGAACAGTGGGCAGTTTAACTGTATGTAAACTTTTGAACAGGGTAATTTTAATAAATTTAACTATTATTTTTCTTTTGTGGATGAAAACGTCTTTTTTGAAATATCTTATTCAGGTTAGTACTAAATAAAAAAATAACATGCATTTTACATGATCCCTCTTGTTTTGGTAAAATAATTCACATTTTGCAAGATGTATGTAAACTTTTGACCTCAACTGTGTATATAATGTATGCATGTCATAAGAGCCATGTTTCAGCATACCTCTTTTTAATATAAGTCAGAAAATGAACACAGACAGAGAGAGAGAGACTTACCTGATGGTAACCCTGAATCAGAGTCTCCTGTTCTTTCATCTCTTTCTCTATCAGCTTGAGTTTCTCTTCAGTCACAGGGTCCGAAGCTTCACCAAAACTCCACTTTCGTTTATTACTGGCCTCCTCAGCACGGTGTAGCTATGGAGTTAGCATTTAACAGTTCAGAACCTGACTTGGATAAATGACAGGTTGCACAAAACAATGACGATACTAACTTAAATACATTTTTTAAAGCATTAAAAAAAGTTGGTTTTTGGTTTTAATACTGTAGCATTTCCATTTAATGTTTTGCTTTTTGTGACATTGCTACATTGCTGTTTTTATGAAACATTTGCATAAGCCTTTCAAGAGAGTGGGCAGAGATGTGTTGTCCTCCACGCAGTCAATCACAAATAGCTTAGGTATGTCCAATTCATTAAGCTGGTTCGTTTAGACAGGTTCATGTAAATGAACTGGTTATAAAACAACAACAACAACAACAACAATAAAAACTAATTTGAATCATTATTTGTGTACTGCTTTTTGTGCTGAAAATATTTAGTTAAAGGCAAATATGGCTGTTTAATTACAAAGATTTCAGTATGTCAAGTAACTGTTGTGAAAATAATGGTGTTTAAAGATTTAATTGTATTTTTTGTTCACGTCAGTAAAAAATTAAGGTTTATTTTACACAAAGGAAGAATGTTGGGGAAAAAAAAAAAAAAAAAAAAAAAAAAAAAAAAATCAACATTCTCCTATTTCATCACCTCCTTTGAAGCTGGTAACCTGGCAAAAACATTTAGAACTATGAATGTAAAAGTGAAGAGTTGTGCTCTCAGATCATATTCAGAAAACCTCCCAAGACATTTGTAAAGCATGTAGCATTCACACTCAACTGCATCAGAAAGGGCATTTTTGTAGCTCAAACCGTAGAGCAATGCACCAAGGCTGTGGGGAAAAATAGCCTTTGCAGTCTAGCTTTAAGTTCTTTAATTCCGATTTAAAATCGTGTAATTGGCCGTTTAAGCAAATGTTGATCATGGCTATCTTAAATAAACCTGATTAGGTCAAACAATCATGATTAGGTGGTTATTTAACAATTTCAAAAGGTCTAAGGGTATAGTTTAGTGGCTCCAGTAAGGAGTGAGCTGTAAATCATCATCATTGCACCTTTAACCCCAGGTTTCTCCAGACCCAATTGTTCCTTAAATTGTTTACGGCACCTTTTGACAAAAGCACTGTATATAAGTCATGAATTATTTCTTCTTATTTACATCTGTTGTCAATAATCACTGTTTATACTTCACCGGAAGGGTAAATAAAATGCCACATTCCCCAATGTCCCCCATCGTATGTTCATTTCCTATTGAATTCAATGCTGACTTTTAGCGAGGGTCATTATTTGCTAGTGCAACAAAAAGAGCACAGCATGGCATTTTCTCTTTTTAATAAGTCGTTAAGGGTATTCAAACAAATGCCTAGAATAAACCTTACCTAATGCATCTGTGCTAAAAGCACAATTCATCATCGCTAGCAGTATTGAACAGCTTCTTAAGCAACATATGAGTGAAAATAGGCAGAGAAGCCACAGAAATAAAATGGCTTGCTGTAGACGTTACGATTGTTTACCAAAGCATTCAGTAAGAAATAAAAGTAAAGACTGCCCTTTTTACAAAACGCACTTATGTGGCAAACATACAATTATCCCTACATTCAAATTAGGTATTTCCAGGTTTTCCATTGATTTTTAACAAGAAACCAGCTCATATGTGCTTTGAGGCTGGATAAATAGGCCATGAAAATAGATGAACTTGAGTGGTTTTTAAGTCAGCAGCAATTGTAAAGTGGTAAAGCAGACAGCTCCCTGAGGGGTGTACTAAGTCTGAGCACACAAAATTACCCGCCGGTGACGTAGAGGCATGTTAAAAAGATCCTCCAAAGAATAAAAATTTCTTATATTTTCTGATTACAGCTATACGGGGGCTCACCTTGCTCTGTAGCACATAGTTCTCCTGTCTGAGGGCTGCAAGCTCTCGCTTGTGCTCCTCCTGTAATTGTTCTTCCCTCAGATGGAGCTCTCTCTCTTTTTGTGCAAGCTGGAGACGGAAGCGCTCTAGTGATGAGCGCTCCTTCTGAAAGGTCGAACCACCATCCATCTTCTCTTGCAACACCGGATACTGACAGACAAACAAGAACAGAGAGTTAATGAGCTTGGGGATTTGATCCTATGGTCTGATTCAGTCCCAGTTAACTTACTCCTGTCACTGCTTCGGGTATGATCCTGTCTGCTTGAGGAAGGATGATATCCTGTAGACTGCTGGCTTCAACCTGATGCTGTAGAAATGTAGCAAAGGACTGCACAGATGCAACCAGTTCACTGCTTAGTCTTAAACTCGTGTCTAAACCTGTAAGAGATGACCATTTATTACCAAGTAAACAAATATGGCTGTCAATTTAGCAGGCATCTTTTACCCTTTTATGTTTTTTTCCATTATAAAATTATTATTATTTTTTTTTTATAACAATTAAGATTATTTATTTGACTATTTTTCAGGTTATTTTCCCCCTAAACTCTCATTACTGTTACACATAAAAGAACACAATCACAATAAAAATTTGAGATTTGTGATTTATTGTGATTGAATAAATACATTTTTTTAAGAAGTCTCTTCTGCTCACCAAGCCTGCATTTATTTGATCTATGTACAACAAAAACAGTAACATTTTGAAATATTTTGACTATTCAAATAACTGTGTTCTATTTAAATATATTTTAAAATATTTTAAAATGTGATTTATTCCTGTGATTTTAGCATCATTACTCCAGTCACATAATCCTTCAGAAATCAATCAAATATTCAGATTTGCTGGTCAAAAAAATAAAATAAAATAAAATAAAAATAAATAAACTGACTCCAAGCTTTTGAATGGTATAGTGTATAATGTTACAAAAGCTTTTTATTTCAGACAAATGCTGATCTTTGGATCTTTCTATTCATCAAAGAATCCTGAAAAAAAAAATGTACCCAACTGTTTTAAATTTTACTACTACTAATATCAATAACAACAACAACAGCAATAAAAATAATAATAATAATAATCATAAATGTTTATTGAACAGCAAATCAGCATATTACAATGATTTCTGAAGGATCATGTGACATTGAAGACTGGCGTAATGAAGCTGAAAATTTAGCTTTAATCACAGGAATAAATTACATTTTAAAATATATTCAAATAGAAAGCGGTTCTTTTAAATAGTAAAATATTTTACAATACTACTGCTTTTGCCGTATTTTGGATCAAATAAATGCAGGCTTGGTGAACTAAAGAGAATTCTTTAAAAAAAAAAACTTACTGTTCAAACTTTTGACTGGTAGTGTATATAAATGTTTGCATTATAGTAATGAGTTTTGTAGTATTTAAATCATGTCAGCTGTCATGAAAATGTTTCCATTTAATTAAAGTAATGTAAATGTAAAAGTAATTTTCTTTATGCAAAATTTAATTTTGTTTATTTTGTTATTCTTACTTTTGTCGATATTTTAATTTTAAGGTTGATTATGACAGTTTTAGTGAAGTTAACCCAGGTACCTTTGACTGTTTGTGTTTGGTTGAGGTTTTGAGTGTTTTTAGGGGGCTTGTTCTGAGCTTTCCTCTGTGTTAGAGGAGATGGAGGTTTAGCAGCTTGGCCGGTCCTGTTGGGTGTGGGTGCTCTGGGTAATGGCCTGCTTTCAGGTTTTTTGGCCCTCACTGATGGAACAGGATTTTTTCTAGAGTAAGCTGATGCAAATGCATTAGTTCTGGCAGGAACCTGAGTGAGAGAAGTTAATATTCCATTATAATCTTCATAAATGTGATTATCACATCTGATGTGAAGCCAAGTAGTTACCCTCCAAATTATACCTCATTTACCTTGCTTCTGTTTTTCTATTTTCATTCTCAAAACCCCAGAAATTACACGATCCAATTTAGAAATTCATGAGGTAAATGACTCATAATAGCACAGTCTCTAACCTGCCGCTTCTTGGGTTTGACAGCAGGTGGATCCATGGAGGAGCTGTCCTGTTCCTGCATTAGCCGTTTGATCTCCTCAGCGATGCTCTTCTGAGTGTATTGAAGGGAGGCTGGATGTTCCTCTCCTGTAAGAGTAGCCGCATTACCCCCTCCACAGCCCTCATTAGCAGAACTGAAAGGGCTTCCGTCTGAAGATATCCTTAATGGACTATGATTCTCACTGCCTCGAGGCACAGCCTCACTGTAAGACGAAAACTTCTAAAGCTGCTGAAATGAGAATATATGACTCACAGTGTGTGAAGGGAACTAGTGAACTCACATTATGGGCTGGAGAGAGAAGCCACGTGTGAATCCAGAGTCTGGTCCAATTGGCCGCATCAGTTCCTCAGCAGTGGGTAAATCTGTGTTACATAAATGAGACCCTGGTGACAAAAAAAATTCACTATGGCCAGAATCACACTAGCCAATTTAGCTTTATTTATAATCATAGGGATTTGGTGTGCATGACAGTGTCTCTCAGGACCTTAGCAGTGACCAGTAAGCTGTCTCTCACACTCAAGTACTGACAAACTATTATGTTGCTCATATACAAACTTCCTTAGCAAATGCCAAGTCACTTATCTCAGATTTTGATTGTCATCCATGGTGAAATTCTAATTGTTTGGGGTTGTCACTTTTTATAATCAAAAACTGGATGATATTATCAGGCTTCGTAAAGATACTGTAAAATAAAATATCAGGACTTTCGAGGACTTTTCAAGCACTACTTGTTTGATTTTCAAGGATCTCACTTATCAAATAATGTCTTCTCTTTCAAATGAAAACCACGGTTAATTTTCATAAGGTATTTGATAAAAATGTTTAATAAAAAAAAAAATCTAAAAAAAAATATTCTCAAAACCACTCTGAAATCCTGATATGGAACAAATGATTCACGAACCTTTACCGAAGTCTCGATCTTAATCAAATGATTTGCGAACCCCGCTACGAAGTCCCCATTTGAATCAAATGATTCACACTCCATGCTTCAAAATTCCGATGTGAAGCAAAAGATTTGTGAACCTGCTCTGAAGTTTCAATCTAAATCAAATGATTTGTGATTCGCACTCCAAAGACCCGATCAGAATCAAATGATTTGTGATACGCGATCCAAATGGAGTGCTTCTAAACAGTGAATCACCTTGCGACACATTGGTTTAACTGATTAGGAGTTTCAAAAAACTCAGTTTCACCCATCACTACATGCTTTTTAAAACTGTCAAGCAACGTTGACATTCTTTGATCTTCAGCCATGTTTTACATGACATGTCAGTACTACTACTGGCTTAGCTCGCTAGTTTTATTTTATTGTTTTTTTTTTTTTTTACTAGTTTTATTAACTGAAATAAGCAAAAAAAAAAGTATTTTGTTTTTTGAATTGCCTGAATTTAGCATGAAAAGATATTGAAGTCATATAAAAAAAATTTAACACTTATTTAGACAGATACATTGTCTTTCAATAATTCAAGCACTACAAGCACAATAATTCAAGTACCTCTTCAGGAATATTACTATTTTCAAGGGTTTTCCAGGCCTTACATTTCAAAAACTAAAATTCAAGTACTTCAAGCACTTTAAGCACCTTGTACGATCCCTGTATTATAAATCCATCTTACTGTATCTGGAATTTCAGCAGCCATTATTCCAGTTTTCAGTGTCACATGATTGTTCATAAATAGTTTTAATACACTGATTTTGTGCTGGAAAAAAAAATCTAATTATTAATGTTGAAAACAATTATGCTGCTTAATATTTTTGTGGAAACCATGACATTTATTTTGGAATTTTAAAGAACTGAATAATAAATTCAAATGAGTTTAATGAGTTCAATGATAATAATGAGTTCAACAGCATTTTTTTTTTTAAGTTTTGTAATATTGTAGATGTCTTTAGCGTTACTTTTGATCAATTAAATGCATCCATTCTAAATAAAGGTATTAGTTAAAAATAAAAAAGCCTTACTGACCTCAAACGTATAAACAAATAGCTTATTCAAGTTATTTTTAAAAAAGTTGTGGAGTTCCTTACTTGGAAAAAATTGTAATTTTCGCACAAATGCATATAGTGCTAGAAAATGTGCTCTTATATCTAAAAGTTCTCTTCAGGAAATAGTGCTTCTAAAGGTGTTGATCTTAATAATGCCATAATTTATTGCTATTTCGTGTTAAATATTTACAAAAAGAACAAAACTTCAGTTCTTACTTCGGCAAGCAATACATGGATTTGCTGCCAAAACGAGGCACTGCAAAATATTTGAGACGGAATTAGCATGAAATGCCAGAGGCAGTAGCTTAGTCTGCCACCCCCTCCATTCATATTCGATCAGGATGACAGACCTCCAACAGAAGACAGCGAGATTTCAGGAAAAATAGTCGTTGTGACATCCTCAATCAAAATTGAGTTGCTTACAGTCAGCTAGCAGGACTCATGCCGCAAACAAAGCCACTGCTAAAAACCTCACGTCTTTCGGTTTCAAGCATAACTGGAAGAATTTGCGGTGGAAAAGCTGCAAATCAAAAGGTTTAAAGCGCAGACATGCCCATGGTGACTGGTAACAATTAGCTAGGTCTGACCTGACTCCACGGTGGAGGCAGGTTGAAGTGTAGAGAGAGAGAGGGGAGTCCTGCTGCCCTCGGCTCGTTTGTCCCCGCACTCCCCTGCTGAGCTGCTGATCTGCCTGTACGCCTCCTGCAGTGCCTCCACCTCACTCCCTCCACTCTGACCGTATGATTGAACTTAGATATGGGGGAGAAAATGTGTTAAATCACTTGCTGAAAGTGTACTTCAACAATACAAGCTTTAGGCAAAGAAACTCAAACCTGCAGGTTCCATTGCTGCCGTCGCTGTTTGTTTGGTGTCTGGGCATTTTTCTTTCCCAGGTGCCAAACTGGGAATTGAAGGAGGCAGTGCTCCATCCGTGGAGTTTAGAGAGTCATGCAGAGACACTGAGACATAAGAACAGTAAGAACAGCTTTTCACCTCCTGATAAAACCATTCACCACAATACACACTGTATATTGTAAATTGCTCTTTACCTTTGGCCAGCATCCCATGTCTTTCTGGTTTCTGAAAAGAGAAACAGCAGGAAATGGTTATAATTAGGGGCTAAGATTTAAACACATAAAATCACATCGTTTTATATATTATATATTTTGACATGTTGCAATTGTGGAGTAAGGTGTGCATAAAAGAGCTTTTTCTAGGCCACCAATATGACTACAGTAATTATTTTTTGTCATGTTAAGAATTTGTCAAATTTACTATTCATTTAGTGATAGATTGTTAATGTTTTCAGTCAAAAAAACCTTTATATGATAATAATTATTTGCAAGAACAAATGCATGATTAAAATACTGTATAGCTGCAAGGATTCAAGCACTTTAAGGGATTTAAGAACATGTGTATAATAAACATTATTTAGCAAGGCTGTAACCACCTAAATGATTTAAAAAAGCATTTTTGGCAAATCCAGTTAATATAAAATAAAAATATTAAGTTTTTTAATGTTTATGACTGTTATAGTGCCATCTGTGGTCCGATCCCATTAAAACTTTGCATGCTTGTTCAGAATCACCTGTCGCATGTGCTCAACAGGTTTCGTTAAGTTTTAAGTTTTCCTTTAGGCTTTATAGGATTTTAGGTAAATTTGGACAGGCGCCTGTTTCTAAACGACCCCATTAAAGCTTCTCAAAGGGTAAATTTCAACATTTTTTTTGGATAATTATTGGCCTAGAGAGTACAGAGAATTGTACTGCAGTGTTTTTTTCCAGATTGAGCAAAAAACCTAGGACTAGTTTGCAAAAGTATGTTTTTTACATCTTCTCAATCATTTAACAAACAATTTAATTGAAAACAGTGGTTCTAGGAGGAGTTCTATCATATGATATGAATATCGTGCATATGTAAAAAAAAAAAAAAAACGCACGACGTAAAACTTTTTACGATCTTGAAAAATGTGATATCACCCCCCAGTGGCTGACTTCTTTCAAATTTCTCTCAGACCTTTGGGGCCATGAATTGAACAGACTCACCCACCGAGTTTCATTCCAAGCGAAATACACGAAAATTTTGCCAGGCTCAAGTTTAAATCTGGCGGTTTAGGAGCTGTGAACGATTTCGTACTTTTGATCGCTGTAGCACCCCCGTCAGGCCAATTGGGCCACCTTGGTCTTGTAGGCGGTGTGAATAGAGAGTTTCAAGTCTCTATGACTTACGGTGTGGTCTGCATGATCAGTTCTACGTGGAAATCGCTGATCTGTGACCGTTCTAACAATTACAATAGGGTTTCAGCACTAAGTGCTTGAACCCCTAAAAATGAATATAAAACAAATAAATAAACACTAATCAAGGACATCAGTGTTCAACAAGGTCACTTCCACTGCTGAGCATCATGAGCCTTACACATATACATATTGCAAAAATAAAATAAAATGCACTTAGTGCAAGACTGCGGAATATCATCATTTCTTTTCTGCTTTGATTATTTGTCCAACACTCAAAATGCTGTTTAATATTACCTCAGTATTTCTCAGCCAGGATATGATGCAAAATGCAGATAGAGATCTGCATTTGTTTCCATAACTCACGACTGAATTCACCCGTTATAAGGCAGGGCTCATTTCATAGCCTTAAAATGCATAAAAATTTTATATTCACCTTCTCTTGAGGCCCCGCATCACTTTTCTCACTGGCCTCTTCTTCAAAATCTTCACTGTATGCAGGAGATGCTGACAGAAAAGCAATATACAAGTGTTTTATTGCTTCAGAAAGCAATAACAACAAAACATATTCTCTCTGCTCGGCTCTTACCAGCAAAGTCTTTATTCTTTCTGTGTCCGTCTTCATTTGTTGAATCCACTTCTTCTATTCTGAAAGGAGCATAGTGAAAATAAATTCAAAGAAGGGGCATATGCAAATACTCCTTCACAAAAAGCAACCTTGGAATTAATTATGCTTTAAGCCATGTAAAGCTTTTTTCATTTCTTTGTGCACCTTTGTGGGCTGGTGGGGGTGGAAGGCTCCTGTTCTTGATTCAGTCTGGCATAGTCAATGGAAGATGAGGAATCTTTCTTTAGGTTGGATAAAAACCTTGTATTCTCATCCTCATCCAATGTGTCCAGCCCTAGAGCACCTGCACTTGATACCATACCTGACATCATCACAGAATCTGTAAAGAAGCAATTACAGATGGCACTGGTAAAAACAAATAGAGTGATGATCAATGTTATGAAATAGTTCAAGAGACTGACCTTCAGGCTCAAGGCTGTCTCTGCTAAAAATAACTTGGTCTCTATTCCCTTCATCTTCCAAGAATAGCTCCTTTGGCTGTTCTTCATCCACCTCCTTAATGGACGGCGTCTTCCTGAGAGACTTCAGGAAAGACTTTCCTGTTGATGACATCCCTACAAGTCAAGGAGACACACAAGTATTAAAGAGGCCATTTTTCCACTTCAGACCTTCAGTACAACATAGTGTAAAAGTTATTGTCTGTTCTTTACACTTCAAATAAATCAGACTTTTTATTTCACTAGCCACTAAATAGAAGCAATTTGGCGACGTGCATTCAGAGAATTTTAAAATGTCAGAACATACAAAAGAACGACTACACAATTTATCAGACTTCTTTAAATACTGAAGAAAATTCTCATGACTAAAGCCACTGGTTGAGATCTTGGGCCTCTGTGCGGCACATTATTATTCTGAGCAGCACATATTCAATTAACTAGACATCAGAGAAATTACTAACTGGCACAGTACATGTTCTTCAAACAGGCAATATTCCAAGGATTTGTTTACAGCAAAAACTGGTGCTGAAACCACTGTAGCTGCTATTACAAATAACCGAAACAACAGCTCTGCTCTGTTGTGCATAATTACTACATATAATTATGTACTAAGGCAAACTTATGAAGAGAAAAAGCCAGTAATGGTAAGTAAACATCCACAAAACATGTTAAAAATCAAAATAACAATCAACTGATACCATTCTCTCTGTCGACTGAATCTCTAGAATTCTCATCAGAACTAGTGTGAATGGGACTCTTGTGTTCTGATGTACTGGAGGAGTTATCAGCTGCTGGACTTGGTGTACATTGAGATTCTTCCTCTGAGACCCTCTGCTCTTCTAAAGAGAGACTATGGTCAGGTGATAGCCTCTTCTCATCTACTGCATCATGTTTAGGACTCATGTTGTGGGATGCCCTTTGATTGGACTGCTGGCTCACCCTATCAAGAGCTTTGCTACGAGGTTTAGGGGTGGGCTTACTAGGGACTATGGTTTGTAAGGGGGACGAACAATGGAAGAAAAAAACAACACAAAAGAAGTTCATGCAACAGGTTGACACCACCAAATAATACTTAAAAAAAATCATACAATGCTCAGTAAAAAACAAAATGAAATATTGAAGCTTTAGCCAGCTAATCTAAATTAGTCGTTTTCAATTGTGAAACAGAGTTTGAAAAAAAAAAAAAATACAGGACACACAAAGACATCAATTAGAGATCTAACTGAATATCCATCTAATACTGTGGTAAAAGGATGAAGTGTGTAGTTTTAAATGTTACAGTACCTTAAGGAAACCTGTTTGAAAACAATATGTTTTTGCAATACGTTGTATGGCACAAAAATTACACACTTCACCTTTAAGGTACATCACTGACTAATGAATAAGATGTACCCAGAGGAGGGATTTCTCTGTGTCTGGATTCCACTTGAGGGTCCACAGCTTGGGACTTTTTAACTTTAGTAAAACGGTGTTTAGTGGCTTTTTCTGCAAAAGTGATGGAAAAAGAGAAAAGCAGAATGAAAGAGAGAGAAAGCACAGGCGAGATGATTATGTCAAATACAAAGAAAGAGAGAATTACTACAGCTTGATGGATAAAATGTGAAATTGGACGAATTAGAAAATAAGTGGTCCCTCTGGGGCAGACTTTTTACATCTATTGAAACACTGAACAATAATAGCAGATGATACATCTCTGTGAACAGCACTTCAGAAGTTCAAGGAAACATGAACAAAACCTTCATTCTTGGAAATATTGCTATTTATCAGACACAGTCTGTTGTACACACAATGTTCTGTCTCAGCAGTAAACAACACTTGTTGAACAGAAACCTTACTTAGACATAAATGTATAATAATTCTCAGCTCTCACTATGAAGCTTTACGTTTAAAGAAGCAAATACATCACAGATATACTGTTCAAAAGTTCAGGGTTGGTAATATTTTTCAAGTTCCATAAGAAAAACAATCTCTTATGCTCAGCAGAGCTGAATTTATTTGATTAAAAATAAAGTAAAACAATAATACTGAAATATTATTATAATTTAAAATAGATGCTAGATAGCTTAAAGTATTTTAAATAGTGCTGTCAAGCAATTAATTGCGATTAATTGCATCCAAAATAAATGTTTTTGTTTACATAATGTGTGTACTGTGTATCTTTATTGTGTACATATAAATACACACACATACAGTATATATTTGGAAAATATTTCCATGTATTTACAAGTATATATTTATATTCATAAAATTAATATTATATATAAATATATTTAATATATAAAGATAAGGTATTTTTCTTAAATATATACATGCATATGTATATTTATATATACATAATAAATATACACAGTACACACACATATATATATTATGTAAACAAACCTTTTATTTTAGATGCAAAAATGTAATTTACTACTGTGATGCAAAAATAAATTTTCAGTAACCGTTACTTCAGTCTTCAGCGGATTTCATCAGAAATCATTCTAATATGCAGATTTGGTTCTCAAGAAACTTTTTTCTATTTATTAATGTTGAAAACATTTGTACTTCTTAAAATCTTTGTGGAAACTGTGATACTGAATAGTATTCAACACTATACATTTCCTTACTGTCTTTTTGATCAATTTTAAGATTGATCCTAGATTAATAGAAATAATAATATCTTAAAAAAAAAAATCTTAATGGCTCCAAACTTCTGAACAGCTATGTAAACAATATTTAGTACTAAAATGCATTCAAATGCACTTTGCTTTAAAAATTCCCAACACAAAATGCAAAGCAGTACATTATTGAGTGTCAAAATACCAGAACTCATTCCCATACCTCTTAAATTCAGAATTACTGAAAATGAAGATGACTTATCTCAGTACTACAGAACGATTATGCAAAACAAGTAATGAGTTCATGTAGTAAACAACACCTTAATCACTGAGGGACTTGATGGCAGAACAATGTACAATCAGTTTAGATATTTTCCTGTTATGCCACACTGCTTTAATGTTGTTTAGACATAAATGCACTTGTGACATCCAACAGATTTTCCCACAATATTTTGTGTTAGGTGTTAATAGCACCTATGACAAATTGCTTATGTTTCTCATTTGTAACTCTATTTAGATAAAAGCATCTGCTAAATGACTAACTGCAAAGTCAATTTACATGCAAGCAAGTGCAAAGGCACTGGGAAACCCAAATCCCAAAAAACAGAATAAGCCTATTTAGAGCAGAGCGTAACTAGAAAACATCAACTCCTCCATCGCAGAAGCAATTAGGCTGGCTAGATGACTAACATCAGGTGAAGACTAAATCAGGTCTAATCATATCAAAAAACACATGCATCAGTTCATATCTAGAATTTGGAGTTATAATATGCAAGCCAACAACAGTTCTAATCAGTTACTCTATTCACATTATTTTCTGATCAAATTGCTAAAAACGCTTCAGTTGGGCTACATGCAAGTCATTTAGAAACAAAGGCAGTACAATTTATAACTACATATTAGGGGGATACCTGATGACGCATCTGATCTGAATCCTAAGCTGATTTTGCCTAATTTATTTTATCTACTGCTTTGTGCTTGCTGCCCTCAAGTGGACAAATGCCTAAACTACAATATTTGTTGTTTAAAGCTCTAAGATTACTATTAGACAGTTAGATTTGAGCTGACACCTTCCTACTCAAAGGTACTCACAGTACACGTATTACGAGAAGAACATGCATCCCTGGAAATCTGGAATAAAGTGTCTTGCTTCAGTGCACAAGGTGTTAGCGGATCTCAGAAACTTTCTAAGGCGTAAACTGTAAATCTTCAGGCTTCAAATCCAGACTGAAGATTAAGTGAAAGTTTAGCTAGATAATCCTTTTTCACTCAGGTAAAACCAGCACTCACCTGGTCCCTCTTCACTGTCATCATCATCATCCTGCCACCACGGCAAAGAAACTGAAGCCTTCTTCACTGGCCTGACAGGTGCTTTTCCCAAGCTGTCAAGAACACTAGGGTGCCTGGCACTGGTGCCCAAATCAACAGAGTCATCAGAGACAGACTGAAAAAAAAGAAGCATAAATACACAACACAGTGGGCTTAAAAATATTTACTGTGTGCTGTCTTGGAATTAATACACTGCATATTGAATAATTACAAAGGAATTTGTAAAGTAAATATGTTTAAATTAATCTTACACGGAGTATAGCATGTCCTGATACAAGAAACATCAACTTCCCAAAGGTTTTCATACCAAATGCCAGTATATATACAAACACTGAACTGTCAATAGCAAACAAAAGACTGTCAACAGTACCTCTTTCAAGAACTGCTCAAACTGCTGATCCAGCTCCTCTTTAGTCAATCTATGAGCCATAATCTATGAGCCACTGAAACACAGCGGAACAAACATATTAGAATTAGTTATATGTTTTATATACAAGTGGTACTGTAAGAATAACTGCTTTCAAACAAATAAACAAAGTTAAGTCACATTTGATACACAACCTAAACGAGAAATCGTCTGCTCGCGTTGCATTGTAAACAAACAGGCTATTGTTGAAGAAAAAGAAAATGTTTATATTGTTGTGTTGTGATTCTGGGTTTCGTTATTAGCTCGCTAGCTCGTTTGTCATGGCAACCGAGGGAAACGCTCAACCTGTTAGTAAAAGTCTTAGAAAACCAGGAAGCAAAAGACTCACCCATACAGAAGGAATCGGAAAATCAATGTGCAGTAAATCATTTACTGTTCACATTGTTTCTGGACTGATAATGTTTATCATAAAGTTTCCCGCTACAATAACCGGGGGATTACTGACAGCTTATTGGCCATGTTACGTCACATGGTCCTGAGGATTTGCTTGAGCGGCGCAGTTCCGTGTTTCTGGGTTGCCATGTTGGAGAAATACCCTTATTGGGTATTTCTGGATGATTGGGTATTTCTGGATGACACGTTTAAGAGCCTGTACACAATTTTTATGTACACAAAGTTTTTTATGAATAAATAAAACTAAATAAAATGGTGTTTCAGGAAAATTGTGGCCTCAGGAACTCCAAAGTATATGTTTTTAAAAATATTTATGCTATTTGTTGTTTATCATTTTAGTTATAGTGTTTTAGTATGTCTTTAATGAAACGAAACATTTTTCTAAATTAAATACAAATAAAAATATTAAAATAAAATGATTTGTATTATTTAAAAATTAAAATCAGGCTATTATTAATTGTTAATTTAATTAATTTGTATATAAATAAAAGTTAAGATACAGCAAATAGCTAAAATGAAATGCATTTCCATGCTCATCAAAGTTCCATTTATTTGAACAAAAATACAGAAAAAAAGTAATATTATGAAATATCATTGTAATTTAAAACAACAGTTTTCTATTTTAATATACTTTAAAATATCTTTTATTTCTGTTATGCAGAGCTGAATTTTCAGCTATTACTCCAGACTTCAGTGTCACCCGATCCTTCAGAAATCATTCTAATATGCTAATTTATTATCAATATTGGAAACAGTTGTGCTCCTAAATAATTTTTTGGAACCTGTGATTTTTTCAGGACTCTTTGATATATAAAAAGTCTTTAATATAATAATTTAACACATCCTTGCTGAATAAAAGTTTTTTTTTGTTTTTTCAAACAGAGAAAGTAAGAAAACATTCACTTCTTTTTAACGTTTTATTTATCAAAGAATCCTGAAAAAAAGTATAAAAGAATTATAATTATATATTTATATATTTATATATATAGATGTTGTTTTAGATTACGACATTTCATAATATTACTTTTTTCAGTATTTTTGTTCAAATAAATGGAACTTTGATGAGCATGGAAATGCATTTCATTTTATCTATTTGCTGTATCTTAGCTATTATTTATATACAAATTTATAAATTAATTAAATTAATAATTAATAACAGCCTAATTTAGTTTTTTAAATAATACAAATCATTTTGTTTTGTATATATATATATATATATATATATATATATATTAACTACACTGATAATAAATCAGCATATGATTTCTCAAGGATCATGTGGCATAGTATATTAAAATAGAAAATGTTTTTTCTGTATTTGTAATCAAATAAACGCAGCCTTTAAATCTTACTGATTCCTTCTTCTTTAAATGTTACTGTATATGTAGTGTGTGTGTGCGTGTATATACAGAAAATTAAAATACAAAAACAAGTAAATATATATATATATATATATATATATATATACATAGTACATAATATAATTTAATATATATAGTATTTGATTACACATACCTTAAAAAACTACTTGGAATACATTTCATTGGTATGTCATCACTTGCCAAATGACTTTGTATAAAATTTGCAAAAAGCATTATTCTGTGATTTTCTGCAAGACAGATGACCAAACACCTCCCTACTTTTTAATAAAACTTCCACACACCATAACCGTGCATAACATGCATTCCAAAACCGCTTACTATTCAAGCCCTGTTCTGACACCGTGTCCTGTACTGACCGTTAGTCACCTCCAGGGGCAGTACTGATGCACAAATCAGCCACTCTTACCTGTTCAAGGTTTGCATAAAATATTGGGCTACAGCATTTGCAGATAGCAAATAATAATAGCCTCCCCAACAATATGCAGTTGCAGCTGTTGCTATACTGCTACCATCTGAAATGTCATTATTCATACGCTGTATGAAAAGCTGAACCTTAACTGAGTGAAATCATAAAACTCCCCCATTCATCGAACATCATTTGCCTTGTCATTTCTGTTGCATTAGCCCCCTGATGGGTGCCCAAATGGGACAATCAGCAAATCACTGCCGGGAATACATAAAAACTAATATGTAAGAGCGTGGTTTATGCTCATCTTTGTCTTTGATTTTTCTAAATGAATGCTTAATGCATTCTAATCGTGACCCTGGTGTCATCAGCGCTCTATCTGACTCTGTTTAAATGAGATAAGTGAATGAGTGATTAGGATGTGAATGCTTCCCTCCTCCCTCATTTCTCATGTAAATGCGCCCCACTGTCCACCAAACGCACCCTATACCTTAATGAAGGCAGTGTCCTCTCCCGTCGACTTGACATTGGGATGCTGGTGTGCTCGCTGATAGGAGCCGGGCAGGATCACCCTGTCCACCCCACCCTCATTGTAATTCACATTCATGCAAGGGCCTGTTAATATTTTGGTGGGGTGGGCATCTTGCAAAAGGAGGGGCTCCATTACAGATAATTGGACTGACCTTCAGTTGTATTTCAGCGTTATACAGTACACTGACATTGACTGTCCTTTTGCAAACTTATACATTTAAAAGCCACATGAAGTACATTTCATCAGGCTCAGCTGTTTTGGAGATTGCAATGGCTCTGAGTTTAATTTGTCAGGTAATTTTGAATACATCCATCAGATTGATAACCAATTCTTTAGATTAAATAGAGGTTTGTAGTACCATCCTTCTAGCAAGGTACATGAACGTTGTTGTCCTGATAAACTGAAATGTTTTCAGAGAAATAATTATAACAAATTATTTTTTTTTAGAATAGAGTGGTAGTAAAATCAGCCAAAATATTATCACTATCTATCAGGGTTATTATAGTTAAAATAAACAAACTGAAATTACACACACACACACACACATATACAGTAGTCAGTATTTAAAGTGGATCAAAAAAAGTTCATCAAAATTGTCTAAGACAAGAACGGGTATTATTTTTGGTTTTAGGATGAAACTATGATGAAAGGTTTTAAACCACTTTAAATGTTGACTACTATACACATATATACCATTCAAAAGCTTGGAGTCAGTATTTAATTTAATTTTATTTTATTTTGGGAAACAAATTATAGAAAATGACAATTGACAATGACAATATAATTAATTAATTAAATTCTTCAGTCGTAAAGAAATTCTGTTTTTTGATTTTTGAGGAAAACATTTCTGCATTTTTCTCAATATAATGGACTGGTATGGTGCCCCGATACAAATATTAAATTTTACTACATTTTACTAATTTTAATATTTTAATTTTTGCTGTACATTGGATCAAAGCAGGCTTGGTGAGCAGAAGTGACTTATTTAAAAAACATTAAAAATCTTGTTTATCTTGTTGCAAATGCAACATTTTCATTTAGTTTAACTTGACATACTAAAATAAAAACTAAAAAAAAAAAAAAAACTAAAATTAATATTCAAAAAATAACATTCAAAAAATAGACGTATATAAAAATATACTAAAAATGATAAAAACAACAAAATTTCTAAAACTAAAATTAAAACAGAAAATTAAAAACTGCTTCAAAATATTAATAAAAACTATAGTATCTCAATGATAGTAAAATAACACTGCTATTTCGTTGTTCTGTCATAGTGTGAACATGATTTATAGCAATAATTAATCATTATAAATAAAAAAATACTATACATTTATTACATTATTAACTTACTAATATTTAAAATAATAGCAATAATAATAATAATTCATAGTCAATTTTGTGTCCACTCTCCAGTCTTGATTTTAAAGAAAAGAAGGATATAAATATCGATTCCTCCTTCAATGTGGTTTAGATAGATAGTGAAGTAGCGAAGAAAAATGAGCCTGCACGTGTGAGAAGAGATGAGGCCCATTAGACACTAAGGCTGGCAGTCTCTCAGACATCATCTCTTCACTCGTGCTCTTCTCATGGCCGATCAATTACTACTGCCTCCTGAAACGCTTTGGCGGGGGACACTCAAGTCTGGCAGCCCGCTTCATCATCAGCTTTCTGGGCTCGTTGCCTCAGGCCCATTTCTGCCACAGAGAGGAGGAGAAGAAGCTGTTTATGATGGTATGAGTGGGGACTTTCGGCTATTGAGACGTGTGAGTCTGCTCCTGACGTGACACTGAAGTCTTTGGTGCGGAGACCACACACACACACACACACACTTGTAGAGTTGCTTCACTGTAATTCCTACCTGAATAGACTCATATTTTCTATAAGTGTGATTCATGATCTAAGTTTCAGTAAGTTTCAGGTCCTTCTGTTCAATTTTGTTGACCTGTCATGAGATCTGTTGATGAAAACCAAGTGTTTTGGGAGATACTATAGAATAAATGGAGGATTATGAGCACTGGGCTGGGAGAGCCTTAACTTTTAATATCTGGAGATGTCTGTAGTCATGTTTAAGTGCATTTGCTATATTGCATTTCTATATAATACAAAATTTAAGCATTAATATTTAATACCAGCTCTCTACTATAGTCAAATGGTTACAATTTAATAAGCAGTTGTCTAGGGCAAGGTTTTCAAACAGGGGTTGGGGACCGCAAGGGATGCAAGAGAATGCTAGGGTATCCAAGAAAAAGTTTAGAGAAAAACAGTGTAAATAAATAAATAAATACACAAATAAGAATGACATGTGGACAAACCCAGCGATTGGGTTGTTTTGACCCAGCAGTTGACCCAGCCTTCTGGGTAGTTTTATTTTATTCAACTTTTGCTTAAAAGTTACTGTATTACTTACTTAAAATAAATCCAAAATGGGTTGGAAATTACCATTTATTAATATGTCCAATAAATTAACATTTTGAATTAACAGGTTGAATAAATAATTAATTAAATTAACATTTTTTTTAAATGACTTATTAATAAACATTCACCTTTTGACCATTGCTAATGCCTCTAGTAATTTTGTGTCTGATTTTTAATTTGCAAACTTTTTTGTGTTCATTTTAAGCCAGCCATATTGCAACTTTTAAACAATAGTTGCGTTAAATAAAACTACCCAGAAGGCTGGGTTAAACATTTAACCCATCCGCTGAGTCAAAACAACCCAATAACTGGGTTTGTCCATATATTTTACCCAGCACTGGGTTGATTTTAACCCAGCATTTTTTAGAGTGTAGAAACTAGATGTTTTCCAAATAATATTTTAGATATATTATTACTTTTTCACAGAGTAAACTGGGTTTTTATACAAGAAACTATAGATGCCTGTTAAATTTTATGATGAGGGTCCCTCACCTGAGTATGATCAAATTTCTTTCCTCTTTCTCTCCTCTTTGGTGGTTATTGCACAATAATCCACACATATGCAGCAAAAATGCAATAAAGAAAAATGTCTGTCCTTATGAATTGTATTTTTCAGTACATAGAAACAAACCGAAGTGAAAAAAGAGACACTGGCCAGAAACACTTCAGATGCATTCAAAATCATTACTATTATATGTCCACATTACATTTATACAACACACATTCATGCAACATACAACACATTTTTAAACAGAAAGTAATTAATGATTTAAAAGAAGTAGTAAGCAATTTTTAACGCATCCGAAGTGTTTCTGGACAATAGCTCTTCTTTCACTTCAGTTTGTTTCCATGTACTGAAAAATACAATTCATAAGGACAGACATTTTTCTTAATTGCATTTTTGCTATGTCCTTAAAGTATTAAAGTTGTCATTGTTTTGTGACCTTCCAGCATTGTCGCTCCACTGTCATTGACAAATCCTTTCCTATGGACTCATGCCATAGTAAAGCATCCACTGGATGCACACTTTTTTGGTCATCTGGGTACTTTTCACCTACTGTTTCGCCTATTCTGTTAGGTCAGACATCGTTTTCAGACACTGTTTTTGAGTATGCAGCCTTTGTTTAGTCTACTTGTGAGGGAAGACTGCACATCCAACATGTTCCGGAAGGGGGCAGGATTGCTCTATGCAAGTATTTTCAGCTGTTACAACCCTCACCACTAGAAACAGTCACACTTGGCTTCTGTTCATTTTTCTGCCCTTCTCTATCTATGGGATTTAGGTGTAATCCCCTGAACATACAAACCTGCCCTCCAAACTCCTCCTTTGCCGACCAAAGCCCACTGATCACCAAGTGTATCTATCTCAAGACCACTACAAAGGCGTCCACACTCCGTCAAAACACAGCCCGCTATGAGAAAATAGAACTGCAATATTCAATATTGCTCATTATCTTCACAGAATCACTTCATCTCTCAGAGGCCCTTCACCTAAAACCCTGTCTCCTCTGAGCTATGCTGCCCTCGACGTTTCACGAGCGCTGGGTTTTCAGATGGCACATTATCGTGTCTCCTCATTGACCGGCACTTTGCGGCTCACCGTCCCATCATCCTTCGGTTAAGAGTGAGATGGGCTGCGACATGCAGAGCTGGAGGGTGGCCCTGACTCCGGGGGGACGGGAGGGAGAGACTCTGCACAGTAACTCTGGAGAGGAGGGTGCAAGAGGCACAGACGCACTGCTCTTCAGAGGAGAGGAGGAGAGGCACATTAATCATCCCAAGACATCTGTTCTTTCTGCTGCTTTAGAATTCTGTCAAAGCGCTCCCGACTTCCCTCCTATAGCTGCACAGAAAAATGGAAAAAATGAAAGAGGTGGCGGAAAAAGCCCAAAACTGTCATCTGTTTGCCCTGGTCAGAGAAAGTGAAATGTTAGATCTAAGCCTATGATCTTTGCATCTCATTAAATTCCCATTCATACGTACGTGACAGGAGCTTTTAAAGAAGGCGCACTGATTAAAATAATTTGTTAATCAAAAATGAAGTTTTCTACTTTGAATTTATCATACAAAACTATCATATGGATTCAGAAGATCTGGAATAAGTTGCACTGTTGTTTGGAACAATAAGAGGTTATGGCTAGGCTGGTTGGCTGGTTTTAGCTGGTCAACCAGACTGGTTTTGGCTGGTCATAGCTGGTCAGCAGGTTGGTTTTAGAGGGGTTTTGGCCACTTCCGAGCCTGGTCAGGCTGGGAGACCAGCTTAAACCAGCTACCTCCAGCTTAAACCAGCTAAGACCAGCCAACCAGCCTAGGCCCTGTTTTTTTTCAGCAAGGAAGCCTGTAACCTTTAGCCAAAAAAGCGCTATGGCTAATGCTAACAGAAAGGAGACCAGAGGCCATTTTTTAAATGGATGTCAATGGAGGAAAGGCTTTACTTTGCTGAATAAAGAGCTTTTTAGAAGAAACAGCTCATAATTTGATGAATCGATCAATGTTTTACATTAAACAATACTTTTGGATTTAAATATTTTTAGAATTTACACAGAAAAAAAAGCAGTTTTATACTTTTTGCGACAGGTGGGATTCAGGTTACGGCACTTCTCATTTACTCCTATGGCATCCGTAAATGGTCAATTGAGTGTTGACTCGATGGATTCAGTGACGTCAAGGTTGTAATGTGATTGGTTATTAAAGGGGTCATTGGATGCAAAGTTCACTTTTTCATGTTGTTTGAACACTAATGTGTGTTGGCAGTGTACGTACAAATCTACCCTATAATGATAAAAATCCATGCAGTGTTTTTTAATTAATCTGTAAAATAATATCCCCTTTTTCAAATCAAGCCATTCTCAGAGGCTGCTCCCACGATAGTTGATTGACATGAGCGTCTTACCTCAGACCTGTCAGCTGTAACAGTCCAAACTCCATTGTTTCGATGCCGGAGCAGAGATGTGAGTTAGACAAGAATATCTCTGATTGAGCGATTGAGGTGTTGTGTTGCTGGATGTAATAATGAACATAGTGGTCGTCATTTACTCCCGACATCTGAGCCGCTGAAGATGCAGTGGATTAAGTTTGTTTGTGAAGGGAATGCACCTTCTGATCTACATAAATGCATGTATGTTCCCGCAAATCATTCATGATTCAGCTTCACCTACAGCAGCAGTGAGTGTAAGTTTTTTTTTTTTGTGAAACTTTGCAATCACCTTTTCTAATAATGTGCTAGTTAGCAAGTTTAGCGGCTAAATGCGGCTAAAGTAAACAGGCTCGCCACTCCACAGAGAGAAGAGAGGGGCGGGCAGAACCTGATTTTAGCAAGTACGACATGTTCCTGGATCAACATCTTTGTTGACCCTGGAACAACATGGTGATTAACCAATCAGATTTGAAAAAACAGTTTATAGTTTTTGTGAAGTTTAGGCTTACAATCAGTGTTTGGTGCTTGTACATCAGTGTCATTCATCTATCATTTCCTCTGATTTTAGGGATTACTCATGGGTAAGGTTAGGTTTATGTGTAGGGATGTGGTCAAGATTAATTTTTTGGATTAAAATGTTGTTCCAGGGTCAACAAAATATGTTGACCCAGGAACACATCTAACTCAGCAAAATCAGGACGTGCAGAAAGGCGGGGCGAGCAGAGCTCATTAACATTTAAAGCAGTCTCGACCAGAACAGGACGATTTTTGCAGAGATGATTTTGGCAAGGTAAAAAGGGTGTTGTTTTACACAACCATTGAGAATTTTTAATCAAAGTATATTATACACTTTTCATTAAGACCCTAAAGCAGCGGTCTCAAACTCAATTCCTGGAGGGCCGCAGCTCTGCAGAGTTTAGCTCCAACCAGCTCCAGATCACACCTGCTTAAGTTTCTAGCAATCCTGAAGACCTTGATTAGCTGGATCAGGTGTGTTTGATTACGGTTGGAGCTAAACTGTGCAGAGCTGTGGCCCTCCAGGAACTGAGTTTGAGACCAGTGCCCTAAAGAAACAGATCAACTTTCCGATGACCCCTTTAAGGCACACATGCTCCAATTTGGCCATTACGCTTTCTCCAATACTAAGTAGTACAGACCCTCTTATCTCTCAATAGTAAGACAATCTCTGGCGTTACTGCGGAAAGCTGAACATTATTCCCAGAACAGACCGTGATTTATCCTTTTTCTTCCCGTAAGAGTGGGCACAGCCATTTGTAAATTTTATGGGTCTGACATCCGGTCTCATCTGCGTTCAGCTATTTTTAGCTTTACAAAACTGCTTGTTTTGCTGCTTGATATTATGAATTGGTTTGTCTTACCATATTATTTTAATGTATTATCTTAGTTATTAGCACAAATTATGTTTGTAGTGCAAACAGTTTTACCGTTTATTGCACATTGTTATTCTTCTCGTTATTTCCCTATAGCGGATAATGAACCAGAAGTCTCACCCAGAGTCTTACTTCTGCTTTAAAGAAAAAGGTGGATATCCAGAGTAGAGCGATCATGTTTAAGTGTTTTATGGACATATTTTATGTACTGTAGTGCTTCAAATATAAACCAGGCCCACATTTTAGGCACACATAGGCCTATTCAATATGATCTTCTTCAATTGTAATATATATGCAAATAACGCCATTCATACAGTGGTACATAATCATAACACGATGAAATACTTAAATAAACGCAAGGCAATGAAGCATGTCATTTGCTTGTCTTTAGTGCTAGTAAAAGTTATAAAACTTTTGTCAACGATATGGGCTGTGATGTGTTTATGACAGCTAATATTAGATTTCGTATGATAAAGAAGAAGACTGGGAGTTTGTTGTCTTATGGTAATGTATTTTAAATTACAGACGCTTCAACACATTAGACAGTGATGAGCTATCACTGAAGACATTTAGCAATATGTACAGCATTCTCTGTCTGTATGTCGCAAACAGTCCTGGGTTTTGGTGCTGCTTCGTTGCTGTTTTGAGAGCAAACATTTCACCTAAATATCCAACACTGCTGAAAAAACAGCTAAAACCAGACTAAGCTGGTTGGCTGGCCTTAGCTGCTTTAAACTGGAAGTAGCTGGATTTAGCTGGTCTCCCAGCCTGGCTACCCTAGTAAAAAAGTAATTTAAAATGCATTTATTTTATACTAAGTACAGTTTATTAACATATTTACTGACATCACTCAAGGCTTAAATACAAAAGGCTAAATATAAAAATTGTAACTAATTTTTATTTGGAGCACTACATTTCTTAATATTAAGCCTAAAATGTGTTTTAAGGTCACTGTTGATGAGGATTGTATGATCTTTAAATAATATCGGTCTTTAAATGCAAAAAGTATACTTGCAATAGTTCCACTTTAGCACAGTCAAATATACTTAACTATATCTTTAGTTGGACTTTAGGCACAATTAAAGTGCATTAAGTACAAAATTAGTTGTTCCAATTTAGCAGACTTTAAGTATACCAGTTTAGTAAAAGTACAAAAAGTACAATTGCAGGTTATTTTTATTAAGTGCATATGTAAATGTATTTGTAGTGTGCTTAGCATGAAATGAACGCATTTTAAAAACATTGTAGTGTATTTATTTTTCACTAGGGTAGGCTGGTCAATCCAACTGGTCTCGCAACCTGACCAGCTAAGGAAATGGCCAAAACCCCACTAAAACCAGCCTACTGACCAGCTATGACCAGCGAAAACCAGCCAACCGGCCAACCAGCTTAGGCTGGATTTAGCTGTCTTTTTTTTCCCCTCTTGACATGTTCTCATTTTGTCCCATGATTGATATCCACTGTCCACTTACACCTCTATATTGAATGTGTGTTGTACAGTTCTTAAAGTGAGTGAGATTTTCTTTTAGTTGAACAACTAATGAAACACTTTGGTGTCATTATGAGAATTTTTTTTTTTTTTTTAATGTGCTGTGACAGTCTTTATTATTCTCAGACTGGATGCATTTACATAGAAAGTCACAATGAACACTTTCATCTATCCATTAATAAGCATTACTCATTATCTGTCACTGTCTGTTGCTTTTACACATGCTGATGTTTATATTATGCAAAAATGCTGTATAATTGTTTATTGCCAGAGGTCTTCCTTTTTTAGATTTGTAAAAGTAAACCTGTCTTGCATTTGTATGAATTAAAGCAGAATTAATGACTGTAACCCTGTAACCTTTCTTCAAGTAGTGGTTTTAATAATTTGAATTACATTAGAATTAAGGTGAAATGTGTCATTTTTCCACCACTGCCGTCACCAAATGGAATTATTAATGTTTTAAGACATTTTAATGTTTCCTGAATACTCCCCTATTGGTTGGACAAATTCAACCACTGATTGAGCCAGTGTTGCTTTGAAGCAGTTTTGATATTGCCACATTGCCACAGTTTTGATATTGCCACATACGGCCTGGTTTTAAAGTGACTTCACTACACCATATTTCGGTCTGTAAAATTGTACCAAATCATGTATGTGACCATGCCACAAAATAAAACACATATGAAAAATGTCTAGATGGAAAAAATATTTAATGTAATTGTAAACAGAAACAGAAGTGTAAATTCAATTGCTACATACAAATACCTGTAACAACTAATGAGATCAGGTTGCATATTGAGATGGGACAGAAAAAATGTGTTAACAAAGAAAAAGAACTGCACACTTCAGCTTTAAAGCTCATATTCATAATAGATATGACCAAAGGTAGGCAAACATTAATTATATTGCTGTAAACAGTAAATCCAACCAGGTCTAAAGTCCACATTCAGCTTCATGGAGGAAGTTACTAAATTGTTTTGTGGCATGTGATGGAGAGAATGAAAACAAGAAGTAGAATAAAGTGGGCTAGTACAGAAGAAAAACTCAGAAATGAAACTTGAAATATCTAGTAAACTGAAAGTGCAAAAAAGCTCAGCTGTGGGGAAACAGTGGAAGCAAATGTGGCAATATAGTGATTTTTCTTTTTTAATAATAGAAGAATTTTATGTAAAAAAATTTTGAAAGATTACTGGGAAAACCTTCTGCATCGAGTTCTGGCGCTGTCTTAAGTCACTGATGAGAGAAGCTCCTAACTGAAAAGTTCTGGAAGGATTATAGTGCTCTGATATGTAGATCTCCTCGATTTTGTTCTTGTTCCTATTCAGCTTCACAATGACTCTATCCATGTTGCTCAGTTGGTTATGTGGATCATAGTATTTCCTCACTTCATAGGGAAGGTCGTTAGAGTGCCGGTAGTGAAGGTTTCCTATGGTAAAGTACATATACATACGTTTGTCCTTCAGCGGAGGGAGCAGGAACCCGCTGTTATGGAACTCATGGAACCCAAACTCTCCAGTCACAGGGTTACAGAGAGCCACCATGTTGTTGTCAATGCATGTTCTCACATACCACTTAATTAGGGCGAGTCCGTGCCGGGGAGGTGGATATCCAAACCCAGTCTCCTTAAGCTCCTCTTCATTGTTTAATGTTTCAATGGCGATGACCAAGATGGCAAGCAAAAGGCTGAGATGTTTCATCATCGCTGTATGCAGTCTGCAGGGAGAATAAAGGCAATTTAAGATCAAAACAGCTGGAAAAAGCTGACTGAAACATGAAATCATAATTTGACATTTTTACTTCCTTGAATAAAGACACATTGCCATGATCTAATTAATTCCTTAAAAAGCATACTTTTTTTTAGGGATGCCCCCTAATAGTCCACTAACTGTTAGTTGACGAGAAGAGGCTTGGTCGACCAAAATTAAAAAAAAATAAAAATTTAAATCCAAAGGAAGTGGCAAAGTCACACAGTCCCTGACGGACAGATCGTTAACAGCTGGTCTATGTGGTAATACATCGGACAGAACATCCAAACGCTTGCCTATCATTTATTGACCTCAAATATGTTTTTTTCATATGGTGTATGTAGTAGCAACTTTACATGGCCACTCAATCTAATGTTAACCTAGAAAAATGTGTGCTCTTAAACACACTCTGTCATTTTTGGCTATACAGATAAAAGTAATACATCTTTCGAATCTGTTAAAATTCTATGTTTATATGTGTGAACTCACAATAACAACGAAATGTTGCGCTTTTGTAAAATAATGAAAGCGCTTTCTGCCGTCTCTCTGCCTCTGTATACTTGAGCGAGAAACTCCATGTATACTTGCCTTACAAATATGAAAGATATATCTATAGAGAGTGACAGTGTTGGGGGTAAAGCATTACAAGAAACGTGAGTTACATAATATTATTACTTTTCCAAGTAACTAGTAAAGTAAAACATTACTTTTTATTTGACAAGAAAATATCTGAGTTACTTTTTTCAAATAAGTAACACCAGTTACTTTCCCCCCATTTATTGACTAAAAACAGATTCAGTATTTCTCAAAATAAATAAAAAATTCTAATCAAACCTGACGCAAACCTGCAATAATTAAATATGTTCAATAATACAAACATCCTTTATGCATTTAATCCCATTTAATTAACCCATGCCTTTGCTGCCGACCTTCGATGATCCAATATAACCATACTAATAAGCAAAAATTGCTAATCTAGATAATCTAACATTTGTTTTCATATTTCTTATTGCTGAAGAGATACAGATGTGAATTTACTTTTCTCAAAGCCTCAGGCTTTTGGTGTGAAAGGGCTTTTACATTTGCCAAAAATAGAACTTTATATATTAACAACAAACAAGCAAGCCCTGCCCAGATTTAAAAAGTAACACAAAAGTAAAGTAACGCATTACTTTCCATAAAAATTAACTAAGTAACGTAACTCAATGTTGTAATGCATTACTTTTAAAAGTAACTTTCCCCAACACTGGAGAGTGAGATGTCTACTTTTAAACGAACCAATTCAAATAGAAAACATATATTCTTAGATTATGTAATCTGAATGCAACATGCATACAAGCGCATCAACTGGAGGTGACGAGGCAGTATTGCTGACTTAATTTTTTAAGCCGAAAACAAAGAAAGCACTAGTTTAACAACAAATTATTAAACGTTAAAGCAGTCTCCTTGATGTTTTTTCCTTAACACCTTCATAATTATTAGATCTGATTCTGCTGGTGTGCTGTGGTAAGCTTTTTTTTGCATGCACTGGAGCGCTTATTAGGCTATGTTGGCAATTAAAGACTCATTATTATGATTTATATGGTTTAGTAACAAACGTGTGATTAATAGTCGAATAATGCTTGAAATGAACGACTACTACTCTACCAAAAAAATCTTTAGTTGAGGGTAGCCCTAATTTTTTCCTGACATTTTTGCCAAAACCAAAATTGTGCATTTTTAAAATTAAATACTATTTTGTCTAAATAAAAAGAAAATAAAACACTAAAAACAAAAACCATTTAAAATGTAGGCATAACATTATAATGTACAGTATGAAAAATTGATATTTTGAGAATTGCTTAAGATACTAACAATGCTATTAATTAGCTTTTTAGCAGCTATATAAAAAGGGCAACAATTATATATCCAATACTGGCTATAATTATTCCAACACTGATGATTACTGATACATTAGAAAATTAAAAATTACTCCAGTCCTTGATGTAGTACCTATACAATGAGTATCCCTAATTTTCCTTTATTTAATTAGCTGTTTTAATCTGAAATATGTCATAATTTGGAAATTAAACTATTTACGAATGCTGTTGTTGTCTTTAACACACTTGATTTAAAAGCTTTTGACATGTATACTATAAGCAGTTTTTTTTGTTCTTTTCTATCACCTATTTCTGGTGTGATAATAATGTCTTGTACCTGCTTTTCCTGTTGGTATTGTTACATCTCCAGACAAACTTTTTTGTCAGTTTACACAGGAACATAGACACTTCTTTCAAATTTCTAGGTGAATAAAAAACATCTAATTTACAGTTTTCAAAACCTGCGCTGAGGTGTTTAAAGCAAAGAATAACAGTGAAAATAGCATTCTCGATTAAGCGGTATTCATGTTAATTTACCTGAATGAGTCAGCAGAATGTGGGTGTGGAACGTCTTGAGGAGGCTGTGGATATTTTGGGACTAACTGCCTGCGTACAGAGTCTGTTCAGAGTATGTGGGCTCTTAGTTTGAGAGCATTTTTCACCCTCTCTAAGAGGAAGTGGTTAAATATGTGAAGCCTACATGACAGATGCGTTCTGCCCTGTTGCCCGGTCTCAGTTCCGGATTATGAATTATCAAAATGCATTCATCTTAATCCTAACAGCTCTGATTCAATTCAAAACACGACAGCTGTGAAATTAAAACACATAATGTGCTGACTGAAAAGAGAGAAAACGCATCTCTTCTTCCCTAGAGAAAAGCAAATATGGCATGCAATAGCCCACAGGTGATATGTGCTTTGTGATTTTTTTCAGAGAATCTCTGAAGGTGGAAAGTACAGTTTCTGCTCAGAGATTATGTCCAAAGTCCCTTAAAGTCAGTTCACTCATGGCCATTTTGGAAAACTGAAGCTATTTTCAGTGCAACTCTTGAAATCATCTTGAAAGACAGAGAACTTTTGTCAAGATTATGTTTTAATAGCATCATCGATAAAATTTGACAACAATTGCACAGATTCCTAACTTAAAAACGCTGCATTTTTTCCAAGCAGGTCTAGCTAATGTACAAACAAACTAGGGGTCGACCAATTATCAGGCTGGCCGATTATCGGTGCCGATATTAAGCATTTTATGGTTATCGGTATTGGTCATTTTCAAAACCGATTTGCAGATAAAATAATTTAAAAGCATTTAAAGAAAGTTTTTTGTCAGAGCTCTTGTTTTTCTTAATTTTGACTAGGGATGTACAATATTATCGGACCGATATCGGAATTGGCCTGTGTTTCTGATTAAATAAATCAGTAATTGATGTCAGTAGTATGTTTTGATTTAAAGGTCTGAAGCTATAGCTAACATGAATTAAAAAAAAAAAAAAAATCACAAACATGACACATGACACTTTATTCATTAATGTGTAATATGTTACATTTTTTTGAACAAATTATGAGCTCTAAAAGATTTTCAGAATTTTTCAACTCTTTTGCTTTAGACCGTCTACAAATGTTAAATCTTAAAATAAAATGTTAAGGTTACCACTGCATTTTTCTGAAAAAAAAAAGAAGAAGAAGAAGCTGCGATTGATATTGAGTTTATTTATAGTTATTTTCAAAGATTCAATGTACTGTCATTACCTAATAACTGAATTATTGCTTATTTAATTCTAACAAATAAGTTCTTGTTAAAAACTAAAATTAAAAATAATTATCTTATAATTTTCGCACAGGAGAGACTTTGTTTTGTTTCCAAACAGAAGAAAATATATCGCCGTTGGTCAAAATTGGCCTATCAAATATCGGCAAAAATCCAATATCAGGCATCCCTAATTCGGACATTAATTCTCATGTGTACACCAAATATATATATATATATATCAGTTATCAGACTACTTGATCTGTAATAATCGATATCACCATTGGCCCTAAAAAACACATATTGGTTGATCCCTAAAACAAACTATTCAAAATGTGAATGTCTGTTACTTTGCCATATAGACTTCATGTTTATGACATGAATATCATATTCCACTATCTCTCTTCACTTTCACCATATTTTACTACAGATGAATAGGTTTAGCATGTGCCTTGAGAAAGTGACATATATTTTTCTGTACACATTACATGTAATACAGAAATGTGGCTTTTCTCTTTACTGTTCCTTCATTCCAATTCACAGTGTCATATCAAAGCTTCCTGACTTCATTACAAATAAATTATACTTTTAAATGATCACAGCATGGTAAACAAGCCCAGCTTTTAGAGGAAGGTATGAATAAAAAAACAGAGACAGGAAGGCAGAGAGATAGAGCAGGCATTAGCATTTCATTTCTGCAGATTTAACACCAAATAATGTTCCATTTTGCCGCTTTTATTTATTTATTTTGCCATCTTCCCGCTTACATTGATGCACACATAAAAGCTTGCTGGGCTAATCTCCCTGGCAACGCGGCTGCTCTCGCTCTTGGGTAGTTTCTTTAATTCCTCTGGTGTATGTATACACGACTTTAGGGTCACACTGTATTAGTTCCCCCTGCCTCTGGGTGCTATAAGCTATCCAGAGCTGCACTGAGTATAAAGATCAGTTTCTTCCATTCCGTGCTGAGTGTGACCTGAAGTTAACCAACTGAGCCCGACTGAAAGGACTTTGTGAAATACAAACTATGAGGCAAATTCACTAACTGCTCCCAATATGCTCCCTATTGTTTGTTTGTATTGTTTTAGTGGTCAACTCATTAATGAAATTAGGTAACAATAAAAAAAAAAACAAATAATAATACAAATTAAAAAAAGACAATTTTGAGTGGTAAATGCAAAAGACGACCATGATTTTGCGTACTTTGCTAAAGAGCCTTGCTCCATTACATCTTGTTAAAATGCATTTTATTCAAAATTTATCTGTGAAATATATCACTATAAATTATAGCTCATTTAAAAGTTCTAGGACACAAAATTCATTATTTGGAAGATATTTTACAATCGTGAAGATACAACAATAGTATTATGTCAGGAGTGAACATTACACCACTGGACATTTATTGTCATTCAGTGATGTGTAGAAAAGGGTCAATTAAAATTCATTCGACATTTTATGTAAAATAATGCAAGAAATCTATACATTTTATAGAAATATTAATTGACCATTATGAACATACTTTTATGTACTAATGGCAAATGAGCATTTATGTCCATTACCTAATAAATAACAATCACTGTGTAATGTTTAGCAAAGAAATTTTGGGACTTTGGCACCTCCATCTGGTAATTTTTAAAAGCTCAACTAGAAAAAAAAGTAATATTTTTTTTTTGTTGTATAATCAACAATTTTATAATATATAGAATAATTTATTATTTTATAATATCTAATACATTTTATCATATATAAAAATATTATTATTAATATTATTAATTTTTCATTACTGATTCAATATTTTCTGAACACTTTGAACACTTTTTGAACTCATCGACCTTTATTGGTAACACTTTACAGTAAGGTTCATTAGTTAACATTAGTTAACTAGTTAACATAAACTAAGAATGAACAATACTTTTACAGCATTCATTAATATAATGTTAATTTCAGCATTAATACTAATGCATTATTAAAATCAGTGTTCTGTGAGCTAACATGAACTAACAATGAACAACTGTATGTTTATTAACTAACATTAACAAAGATTAATAAATACTGTAATAAATGTATTGTTTAGTTTTTGTTCATGTTAGATGATAAATTAACTAACGTTAAAGGAGAAGTCCACTTCCAAAACAAAGATTCACATATAATGGACTCACCCCCTTGTCGTCCAAGATGTTCATATCTTTCTTTCTTCAGTTGTAAAGAAATTGTTTTTTTGAGGAAAACATTTCAGCATTTTTCTCCATATAATGGACTGATATGGTGCCCCGATTTTGAACTTCCAAAATGCAGTTTAAATGCAGCTTCAAATGATCCTAAATGCGGTTGTAAACGATCCCAGCCGAGGAAGAAGGGTCTTATCTAGCAAAACGATCGGTTATTTTCATTAAAAAAATACAATTTAACTACTTTTTAAATACTCAAATGCTCATCTTGCCTTTCTCTCCCTGAACTCTGTGTATTCTGCCTCAAGACAGTTAGGGTATGTCAAAAAAAACTCCAAACGTATTTTCTCCCTCAACTTCAAAAATCATTTCAAAATAATCCTATCACTGCAGGTTCCGATCCCGTCTTTACAAAGTGAACATGCAAAGAAGATCAAACACCCTTAACAAAAAAGGTAAAACAGTGATATAGGACAATTTCGAAGATGAGGGAGAACATGAGATGGGAGTTTTTTGACATACCCTAACTGTCATGAACCGGAACAAAAACAGTCCAGGCAGAGTGAGACATTAACAAGTTTGATATTAACAAGTATATAAACTGTATTGTTTTTATATACAAGTATATTAATTGTATTGTGCATCGGATGCTAAAGGGGTCATCAGATGCTAAGTTCACTTTTACATGTTGTTTGAACATTAATGTGTGTTGGCAGTGTATGTACACATCTACCCTATAATGATAAAAATCCATGCAGTGGTTTTTAATTAATCTGTAAAAATAATATCCCCTTTTTCAAATCGAGCCATTCTCAGATGCCTGTTGGTGTGCCGTCACAAAGACAGAGGCCGTTCCCATGATAGTTGATTGACATGAGCGTTTTACCTCAGATCAGCTGTAACAGTCCAACCTCCACATTTTGATGCTGGAGCAGGGATGTAAGTTAGACAAGAATTGAGCGATTGAGGTGTTGTGTTGCTGGATGTAATAATGAACGTAGTGGTCGTCATTTACTCTAGACATCTGAGCTGCTGAAGATGCAGTGGATTATGTTCGCGCAAATCATTCATGATCCAGCTTCACTTACAGCAGAAGTGAGTATTTTTATTTGTATTATTTTTTTAATGAATCTTTGCGATCGCCTTTCCTAATAATGTGCTAGTTAGCAAGTTTAGCGGCTAAACGTGGCTAAAGTAGCTAAAATAAATAGGCTTGTCACTCCACAGAGAGAAGAGAGGGGCGGGGCGAGCAGAGCTCATTTGCATTTAAAGCAGCCTTGACCAGAACAGGATGATTTTTTGCAGAGCTGATTTTGGTAAGGTAAAAAGGGTGTTGTTTTACACTACCATTGAGAATTTTTAACCAAAGTATATTATAGACTTTTCATTAAGACCCTAAAGAATCATATCAACTCGTGGAAAATGGGCATCCAATGACCCCTTTAACTAACTGCAACCATTTTGCATTGAATATGAATCACACTTCATATGTGCGGGTGTTACTGTTTTTCCATCGTCTGAAACAGCTGGAGGACACTCAGTTAGCGAGGAATATAAAAGTTAATTTTGATCACTGTGGAGTTGAAAAGTTTGATGCAACGGTAATGAAGTGATATTAGGAAGATGTATGTTGTGCACTCAGCCACCTAATGTATTTCCAACCAGCTACGCCTTCATCTGATGAGCCTACAGAGGAGTGAGCTGAGGCCACTTCTTGTTGCACTTTTGTGAACGTATATTTATATCTCTGATGAATTGACAGCCGAGTCCCACTGAGGCACAATAGGAACACAAGCTGGTGGATCCTTCAGTGTCTGTCTGCATTGACTGCGGGGGCTAGAGAGGCAGTAAAACTCTCTCATAAGCGTGTTTGACACTTCTATCGCAGCGTTGCCAAGCGCTCCAGGGTCCGCTTTATATTTTATCCTCTCACTGCAGTGTCAGCCTGCACGAGAAGGCACTTTTTAAATTGCTCTGCACACTCGATTTACACTGTGTTTCTCCCCAATGAAATGGGTCTCCATCAAACTCACAGCAGAAGCCATGTATAATCACTCGTACATGTAGTCACATATAATGAATCTTGAGTGCATCATCATATTGCATGTCTGATGTGTGCTTATGCAGAGAAAGGGAATGTAATTGTAGGCTTGTGTTGATTATGCAATCTATCTTGTATTTGCATATACAGTATACTGAGTGCAGGGGACTAGAGAGACAAAATTTTTGTGGTCCAGTGTCACGTTTGACAGGTTTCAGCTCAGGTTTGGGTCTAGAAGGTCTATAATTTGTAAAGTAAGATATCTGTTAGCAATCCTATTTATTTTGTCATTTATTTAGCCTTTATTCCAGTCTTCAGTGTCACATGATTCTTCAGAAATCATTCTGATGTGCAGATTTGAATTTCTTGTTATTATTACAGTTGAAAACAGTTGTGCTGCTTAAAGGGATAGTTCACCCAAAAATGAAAATTCTGTCATTAATTATTTACTTTCAAACCCGTAAGACCTTCGTTCATGTGTGGAACACAAATTAAGGTATCTTTGATGAAATCCAAGAGCCTTCTGACCTTGCATAGACAGCAACGCAACTGACAAGTTCAAGGCCCAGAGAGGTAGTAAGGACATTGTTACTACCTGTTGTCTATGGAGGGTCGGAAAGCTCTAAGATTTTATCAAATCTATCTTAATTTATGTTCCAAAGATGAACGAAGGTCTTACGGGTTTGGAACAACATGAAGGTGGAGTGATTAATGACAGAATTTTCATTTTTGAGTTAACTATCCCTTTAATATTTTTGTGGAAACTATAATGATTTTTTTTAGGACTATTTAATGAATAGACAGTTTAAGAGAACTGCATTTTTTAAAAAATGGAAATCTTTTGATCAATTCAATGTGCCCTTGCTGAATAAAAGTATTCATTTTTTTAAAATCTTACTGAAACAGCATTTCAAATCAATTTCTATCTATTAAAAGTTCTTTCAGTCAACAGAATTATTTTGGGGTGCTACAATAAGTGAACTCAAGTCAACGGGAGGAATAATAGTGCTTCATTCTTTGTGAAGCACTTTGGTCAACCTTGGTTGTGTTTAAATGTGCTCTGTAAATAAACGTTGTTGAATAGTCCAAAAGATTTCAGTTTTCGTTATGCAGCTTCAGGTTTGAGTGGGTGCAGGTTCGTAATTAAGAGCAAAAAAGTTTTATTTTGACCAGTTTCATTTAACAATTAGAGCCTGTGAAATCTGGGTATTTTACAAGGTGGTGATTTACTATGGATTCGTACGATGTGATTGTTATGAAAACTTAAGATTTTTAGAAAAAAAGCAAGCATGAAAGAACAATCCTAACCCTCAATGAGACAAAAGCACATTGTATGAAATGGTACAAATGACTTCATATGAATTCATACGAATTAACCACCAAATTGACAATATGTAAAATAGTTAGCAGCAAATAGTTCCAATTAACAATATTTCGCAAAAAATTATAAGTGCATTATGACTGAGGGTCAGGATTGTGACAGGAAATTGTGACATCTTCTACCCCGCACATTAGAGGTTGTATGACTAGTTGTATGCCTAATATCTTATAAGGAGTGTCTATTTACACTAAGTGCAAATAGCCCGCCTTGCTGGTGGAGGCTGTTTACACAAAGTCCTCCCGCCAATGTGTGATTGTGGTAGTCAGCACTACAAAAGACGATTACCAAACATCAGCTCTAGTGGCATAGATGGTAAAGAGCATAAAATAGTCTTTTCAATGCATTCGACCCGAGTTCTATTCCGCCTTTTGCCAAACTTTTGACACTGCAGGTGAATAGGGTAAAAAAAATTAACTAATAGTTATCGTCTTACTTACCCAGTTGATTGATTACACTGATAATTACTTTTTGTATTACAAGTTAGGTTATATATAGGTTAGGTTTAAATATGCAAATGTTCCATTATTTAATGAAATATGCGCTAATTTGCATATATTTCTAGTTCAAAAATCAAAACATTGTATGAAGTCAGTTTTTAAAATTCTTCTTTTATTTTTTTGACATATTACACTCAAATGTTTTTACAGAGGGGATTTTGGGTATCTTATTTTGTCCATCCACAATTCAGAAAATATTAGACAGAAAACAATATATTTTTTCACAATTTTTTGGGGAATAAAATGCTGTACATAATCAAGCAAATTATATATGAACAAATCTCTCTGTAAAAACCTTCAGCATATAGACAGGAATAAAAATGTAAAGTCTGGTGTGTGTAAGTGTTACTGAGATGGAGATTTATGGCTCAGTGTAGAAGAAAAAAAGACCTTTAAAAATATGTATTGTAATTAAAATCTATTGACACAAATAGATGAAGTGCTATAAAAGATGTTTGGATGTTTTCTTTCCACTACTCTGGAAAAACCAAAAAGCCCTTTATGACAAACACTTTATGAAAAACCAAAAAGCCCAAAATCTCACATTTGACAGGTGCACGAAAAAACACTACATTACTGAGGTGCAGACAATTGCCACTATTTGCATTAAGGAGTATAAGTAGCAGAAATTCCTGCTATTTTAACATAGAGTTAATAGAATCTATAGCTATTTGCATGTAGTTTAAATAGCATCTATCGCTAAGAAAATATGCAGTTTTCACTTAGTATTTAATTGCTATTTACACTTAGTATAAAGAGCATCTATTGCTATTTGCAATTAGTGTAAATAGCCTTTATCGCTACACTTAGTGCAAATAGCTGCTGCCTATTTTAATTTACACTATGAGTATTTTTATCTTAAAGGACACATCGGATGCCCATTTTCCACAAGTTGGTATGATTCTTTAGGGTCTTCATGAAATGTCTACAACATACTTTGGTTACAATATCTTAAAGGGGTCATTGGATGCCCATTTTCCACAAGTTTATATTATTTTTTAAGGTCTTAATGAAAAGTTTATAATATACTTTGGTTAAATTCTCAATGGTAGTGTAAAACAACACTCTTTTTACCTTACCAAAATCAGTTTTGCAAAAATCATCTCATTCTGGTCGAGGCTGCTTTAAATGCAAATGAGCTCTGCTCACCCCACCCCTCTCTTCTCTCTGTGGAGAGACGAGCCTGTTTATTTTAGCCGCATTTAGCCGCTAAACTTGCTAACTAGCACATTATTAGGAAAAGCGATCGCAAAGATTCATAAAAAAACCCTTCTACACACTTCTGCTGTAAGTGAAGCTGGATCACGAATTATTTGTGCGAACATAGACAGATATATATAGATGAGGAGGCGCATTCCCTTTACAAACAAACGTAATCCACTGCATCTTCAGCAGCTCAGATGTCGGGAGTAAATGACGACCACTATGTTCATTATTACATCCAGCAACACAACACCTCAATCGCTCAATTCTTGTCTAACTTACATCCCTGGCATCAAAACATTGAGGCTGGACTGTTACAACTGATCTAATGTAAGACGCTCATGCAGGGCTCTCAAGTCTCACGCATTCACCGTGAGACACACGCATTTCAACCAATTCACACGCTCTCACGCCACACCTTGTATTTCTCACGCTGAGAAGTAAGGCATAACTTATCCCGCTATATAATGTTAATGGACGAGGCGCAGGCTTGCAGGGGGAGTTCATTGCTGTCTTGTTGACAGTTAAATGCCACCTACCAGCAAATATCAGAAATTAGAATTTTTTGTTTTTGGGTAAATTACGTGATCCCGCTACAGTAACGTTCGTCACTAGGCAACATGGCAACACACTGGACGCGGCAAACTGTGGAATCGTCGGTCGCGGGGCTGCCGCTTTCTCTCCCAGTGGAAGCGTTTTGTGCAGTTGAGGCGGTGGCCGCGTTGCGGTCACGGAGTGGACGTTGCCCTTTGTATTTTCTAAAAACTAACAAAATTAATGCAGTAGGTAACCCCTTCTGTTTTTTTCTTCATTTTACGATTCCTGGACAAAATCACTTGCCTGTGATCAAAGATAGTTAGAGCTGATGTTTGGAAATATAGCCAAATTCTTGCAAGATTATTAGCTCTACAACAGCTTTAACTAAGTTTTGGCTACTGGAAACTAAGGAAAACACTAGATAATTGGTAAATCTGGTATATTACCAATAAAATTGGTAAAACAAATTAATTATCATCCAAATAATTTATATATATTTAAAAAATACATTAAATGTATCAACATTGTTCGGAAGATTATTTTGAAAATGTAATAGGTTACAGATTACAAGTTACCCTATTTAAAATGTAATAAGTAGTGTAACTACTTCAAGTGCTTTAAAAGTAATGCAACTGCTTACATTTGATTACTTTTTGATTACTTTTCTAAAATTCTGTGGGATGTTTTCAGCTGTTAATCCTTTTTAAACTTTTAAAGCAGGCAAGTTTAACCTTACAGTAGTACTGAACACTAATTACTGTGAGACTTACGAAATCCTTCAGCAATTATGATCATATACTTTAATTTTAAAGCACAGCCACCGCAAAATCAGACTTTAGCATCTCTTTTTACTTTGAGATCATTCTGAGGTTAAATACAGATTTTTAAAATTATAAGATATAGTTTAATAGCTATGATACCGTTTTGAAATAAAATCCTTGCATGGCTATGACTGGAAACACTGTCATCTAACAATGCCTTGGACAAAAAAAAAAACAAAAACAAAAAACAAACAAACAAAAAAACAGTTAATCTTAAAAAAATAAAGCATATATAATAAACCCAAATTGGAAATAAACAGTTATCAAATAGGCATGTGTTCTGTTCTGTGTCCTAAACTCCTGAAACATTGGTGTCTCATATTTTAGAGCAGTCAGTGCAATTTGGGAAATCAAATCTGTAAGTGTGTGAAAATATTCAGATGTAATCCCCTTTGTAATCGTTAACATTTTCATAAGTAACTGTAATTTAACTGTACATTGTTTTTCAGTAACTGTAACAAATTAGTTACATTTGTTATTAAATTACATAATTCCATTACTAGCTACTCTAGTTAAGTTCAAGCCCCTACCACTATCATCAAGACATCAAAATGTGCAAAAAACACTTGCAATAAAAAAAGCCATTCATAAGCTGAAATGCTGAAATGCACAGCTTTACATAGGCTACATGCAGAGGGCAAGTTCTGCAATCCTACTGTATGTGTACAGTATTGAACACTGCTGTTATGTTGGCTCATTTGGGGCCAAATTTCTTTTTATCTTTGATCTGTATTTCTGAAATATATAAAACATTTTATTTTATTTCCATTTTATCAGATTTACCGGTTGATAAAATTTTGTGCTGGTCAATTTTGAACAATAGATAAAATGTAACTTCTAGAAAAAACTTAACTCCCCTAACAGTAATCTCACTCCAAACTTTTTCCAAAACTTGAGAGCCCTGCTCATGTCAATCAACTATCATGGGAGCGGCCTCTGTGGGTGTGACGTCACAATGACAGGCATCTGAGAATGGCTCAATTTGAAAAAGGGGATATTATTTTTACAGATTAATTAAAAACCACTGCATGGATTTTTAGCATTATAGGGTAGATTTGTACATACACTGCCAACACACATTAATGTTCAAACAACATGTAAAAGTGAACTTAGCATCCGATGACCCCTTTAATGGTCATGTAAAACAGCACCCTTTTTACCTTGTCAAAAACAGCTCTTCACAACAACCCTGTTTTGGTACATGTCTCTTTAAATGTTAATGAGCTACTGCTCACCCCGCCCCTCTCCTCCGTTTTTGTGTATTCTGTGGTGTGTTACCATCAAAAACAAAATGAATCCACTGCATTTTCATTAGCTCAGATGTCAGGAGTAAATGAAGACTCTTAAACCTGTTCCACAGCGCAAGCTTAAGTTTTACATCATTGCAGCTGCAGTCTTGCGAGAGTATTTACACTGTAAGCATTTGTACAGTGCCACAGCCTTGCGGTGCTTGCGGTGTGATGGCTTTATGTTCACTTTTACATTCCAACTACAAAACCCCTGCATTGCTTACGAGACACTGTTGTCGCTACAGCTGCTCGAGCATGGAGAAAACGGAGGACATTGTTCACTGGCTGAGGGTGGAAATATGTTAATACAGGACAGTCTGTCAGTGGTCGTGGGCAGGGCCTCAGCAGTATGACGTCATACTTCTCAGAAAATCAAAATGGCTTGATTGATAAAAAAAAATGGAGTGAATGGATTTTTATCATTATATATGCAAATTATATATGCAAAACCCATGTAAAAGAGAATTTTGCATCTGATGTCCCCTTGACATTCAGAGTCATACTGCACATTTTCTTGATTCTGCATAAATGATCTATTTACGCAAAGCGTTGTCACCTGTGAACATCAGGTGGTTTGTAATTTCTTCAAACTTCTGCCTATTAAGCAGCAAGACAACAACTTTAGTGAAGTATACTCAACCTGATCCGTTTAATTGACCTTCTATTCTTCTTCTTCGCTTTCTTTCTACTTGAGCAGAAGCCATAAATCAGTAACAAGGCTGTCAACTTGCAGATTGGAAAAAAGTGAATCTTCACGACGGCTAGTTTTACACCCAATTGGAGCACAAAGACAGAAAATGAACTTTAACAACGGGGGGCTGTTTGATGAGTTTGAATGAAGCCAGGTGCGCTGCCCAAAAACAATCATCTAGAAACTTTCAGAGAATCAAAGAGTAATGATTGAAAACATCTTTGTCACATGGCGGCTCGTTTTTAGGGATGTTTTGCAATCATTTAATTCAAACGAAGGCTCAACCGACATGTGATTTCTATTCATCAAACTGTGCTTTGCAACAGGCCAGGGTGCCATTTGAACAATCTCGCCATCGTCTGCTAATCAAAGGAATACTATAATCTGTGCCATTTGGCAAATAACAATTAAGCGCATCAAGCTGGTGAATATGAGTTAGCAAAATTAAGTCACAGCAGAATAAATAAATAAAAAAAATATATGGATGACACATGCCAGTTATATTCTTTTATATGGTGGGAGTGTATCAGTCCGAGTTGGTGCATCCCTCTGTGCCAGCAGACCATTAATTGATAGGCTTTTAGTGTGTGTATTGGCGAGAGAGAGATGTGGCGGAGTGGCAGGTTGCCAAACATGTTGATGTGGGCAGATAAAAACAATGGGAGGAAGATGGGAGCGAGACCTCCCTGAGGCCAAGAGGGAGTAAGCTATAAAGAGATAAATGAATACTAATGGAAAGATGATTGGCACCGAAGATGGGACACAAATGGAAGGGCACGGGGACAGGGCAGGGATGGTGAGTGATCATATAAAAAATGCTACAGCACTGCCCTTGTAGAGGTCAGTGTAAAAACACCACACATTCTGACTCTGATTTGGCTGTGGTAGCTGGAATAACAAGGTGTTTTTAGAATAAGAATAGAAAACCCTGTAGGATTTGGGTTTTGGCTTACCCACCTGGAAACATGCCGAGCAGACCTGACAAGAGCGTTATTGGGATTTGAATCTAGGATCCACGTGTCTCTAGAATCTTTTACAATAAAAGTCTTGTACTGAAGTGAGATGAAATAGTATCACTGACATATTAGTTATAGTTTAGATGATAGTTTGTATTAATATTTAGAATTTGTGTTTTCATTTGTTGTGTTTTTGTGTTTTTTATCTTTTTTTTATGGATATGTCTGTATACTTTATATTACCTTTTATATGTCTGTGTACTTTTGCTTTTTATCTGTTATTTTAAAGGGATAGCTCACTCAAAAAAGAAAATGAGTCATTCATTAATAATTAATAATCAGTAATTAATGACAGAATTTAAATTTTTTTCAGTGAACTATCCTTTTAAGTAATGAATTTTATTATCATTGTTGTTGTTGTTTTAGTTAACTACAATAACCCAGATACAGATAATACTTAAAAAATACTTAAAAATAAAATGATTCTTAAATACTAAGGCAGCCTTAATTTATTCACAATAGACCTATTAGAAATCCACTGTGCAGTTAGATTTTTTTTTTTTTTTTGTTCTTAGACAACACATGATTACAGAATGTTTGAGTCATTATATGCAAGATGGAGTAATTCTGAATTTAGATTTTCATAGCAGTTATTTTCAATCATTTTCCCACTAATCCTGCTCAATTAATTTCCGCTCCAAGGGTCATCTATAAACCATTGGGTCGTTTTTATTGGCCATTTGAATGCTGGGGCTTTTCTGAGCACTTCGTTCTGATGGCTCGAGTAGAGCTTCACGGTATAGCAGTAATTTTAATATTTCTTTAAGAGGAAATTTATTACAGTGGATAAAGGGGTCACACATAAGAATCTGAGAGTCTGTTCAAGTGGCACTTGGTTTATATTTATCCATTTCTTCCCTCAAACTTTATTAGTTCATTCATGAGCTCTTGAGAATTTCCAATTTTATTATGAATTGGCACCAAGACTTAAAATTCATTCTGGCATTGGCAAGCTGTCTGATGAAAATGGAATCTGCTACATTAATTAATACCATAGTCAACTGTCAAAATGAAAAAACTGGTAAGACATAAGGTTTATAACAGGAAATAGTGCTGTAATGGTAATTTTACAGCCTGGACATTTTTTTTTATGCAAACTTTAAAAGATCAATGAGATGTTGGCAGGGTCCATGTTTTTCCCCCTATTGGTGATGACTGTTGTTAAACTCAATCATCAAACTGAATGTGCCATCTTTTACTTCCAGGTCATTCCAAATCTGAGCCGTTTTACAGCTTGCAAATTTTTAATTCCACTGAATATTGTTTAAATAAAGCAAACTCAACTGCAAAGATGTGATGCTGTAAGTGATTATTTAATTGAGGATGGTTTGGATTGGTTTAGAAGACCGTGCAAATTCTAAGTGACCGAATCATTTGTCAATGGTAATTACATTCAGTGTTTCTGACAATAGTGGATAACAAACACAAGATGAAACGGCCTAACTGCAAATCAAACCAATCATGAGTCAGGAGGTTTCTTTATAAACTGTGACAGATGGTCTGAACTGGGATCAGGACTGCAGGTGCAGAGTTTGCCCTATAAAGCAACACATTTAAAATATTATAATATTATTTGCACATTTTTGGCAGTGATAATAATGTTTTGATAGCAACCACAAGCACATTACAGAATTTTAATTTACATACCTGTACTAAAAAAAAAAAAAAGTTCCCTTTTGCCACTACCAAAACAATAATTACATGTTTCGGCCGTGATTGTTACAGAGAGACAATTTTAGATACTTTTGAACCTAGCTCAAAGATGCTAATCAGCATATGGTTAGATAGCACAGTTCTAAACAGCTGTACACATTTAAAAACTAAATGTTATGGAATTCCTTATGAAAAATAAGTTCATTCAAGTGTGCTATTAGTATACTTCTTTTAAACTAAAATAGTAAAGTATACTTTTAGTCTACTTTTTATGTACTTCTTAGAATTGGGCTTTATGTACTTCTCAGAAATATAGTTAAAATGAGATTAAATATAAAGTATTTAAAATATATTATAAAATACATAAAATTAAATATACTTGACATACTTGTTATACGGTAGGGGATGCTACACATCTTCTGTACAGAATTTACAAAAAAACGAATAAACTGAAGAAACTGAAACAACAGATGCTTCCACATGTAATCTAACAGGATCATCAATAACTCATCAATAAACCAAAAAAAATCCTCAATGTTCCTCAAATAAAAAATGATTTTATATGTATTAAAGGAGAACTCCACTTCCAGAACAACAATTCACAAATAATTTACTCACGCCCTTGTCATCCAAGATGTTCATGTCTTTCTGTCTTCAGTCGAAAAGAAATTTTGTTTTTTGAGGAAAACATTTTAGGATTTTTCTTCATATAATGGACTTCACTGGTGCCCCCGATTTTGAACTTCCAAAATGTAGTTTAAATGCAGCATTAAAGGGCTCTAAACAATCCCAGCTGAGGAAGAAGGGTCTTATCTAGTGAAACGATCAGCCATTTTTTCGGAAAAAAAAAATTGTATACTTTTTAAGCATAAAAGCTTGTGTAGCACAGGCTTTGGGATGTGCATTCACGTACTATTGAATCACGTCGAAAGGCCAGACGGAACATAGGCGGAACTACAGACCCAGTGTTTACAAAGCGAATGCGCAAAGACTAAGAAAGTGCAAGTAAGTCAAATGCTGTTACAAACAAAAAGGTACAACAATGTCGGACAATTCTGAAGTTGTAAGAGAAAATAACATGGAGTTTTTTGACATACTCTACCTTTTTGAGCCAGAGTACACAGACGATGAACTTGTGGTGATTCAAAGACATGATTCATAGTAGTGATGGGAATTTGGATCATTTTACCGACTCTGACCTTTGAGTCTCGTTCAGCAAAATGAACAAATCTTTTTGAGTCATTTCTTCATTTTAGCCAAATCAGCATCACGTGACAGCCCCATAAGATGAACGAACGACTCGAAAAACCCGAAGACTTCTAACAGGTGAACTAATTCCAGTACAGAACCTAATAGGATGTTGCGTGTACGTGACTGAACGAATCTCTCCCTGAGACGACTCATTCTTCCCGAGTCACATTAAAGATTTGTTCAAAATGAATGAGTCGTTCAAGAACGACCCGTGGACGCGCATCCCAGAGCCTGTGCTACACAAACTTTTGTGCTTAAAAAGTATACAAATTTTTATTTTTCGAAAACAATGATGATCATTTCGTTAGATAAGACCCTTTTTCCTCGGCTGGGATCAATTAGAGCCCTTTGAAGCTGCATTTAAACTGCATTTTGGAAGTTCAAATTCGGGGCACCAATGAAGTCCATTATATGCAGAAAAATCCTGAAATGCTTTCCTCAAAAACCATAATTTCTCTACGACTGAAGAAAGAAAGACATGAACATCTTGGATGACAAAGGGGTGAGTAAATTATTTGTAAACTGTCATTCTGGAAGTGGACTTCTCCTTTAAGCTAACTGATATTTTAATTATTATTGTAGGTTTCAATAGATAATAGAACAATCTTAGTAAACATCTAAGATTTGAATACTTAAATGCTTTTTAAATGTGTTTTTTGGTTGTGGGACAGCAGTTTGCACCAGTTCTGTAGAACGGCCCATATAGTTCATGGTAACATTTATAAGTTTATCAATTTTTCGTCATTCATCAATTTTGGTGTTAGGTTGCTAGTTGATGTCCAATGTAAAGTCTTGGGCAAACCAGCTAAGAATCACTGTACTAAACTATGACAAACTCAAACTGTATTCAAACCGCCCCCAGTTTTGCTAAAATTAAATGGCATTTCCAGAATTTCCAGCTAAATTACAGAAGTCTATTTTAGACTCTGACGTCAGTGGTGAATATCAAAAGCAAGGATAGTAGCAGATGAAAGAGAGATCAGTTCAGTCCCTCTCGCCCAATGAAATCCAGCACTTAATGATCTAAGAATCCCATCAAAACTAAACGGCCTCATCCAACGGCTGCTCTTTCAACACATTCCACACACTTTTTAACATTAGATTAAGCGATAGCTTTCTGAACAAAATCTGAATTTACTGTCCGAAATGAAAAAAACATTGATTTGTTCCTGTCGCTGAGCCTGGGCTTTGACTTTATTTTTAGAGAGAAGAAAAGAAATGATGGTGGGTGGAAAATATGAAAGCGCATGTACAAGGGACAAGATAATAAATTGTGTCTATCAGGGGGCTGAGACCACAGACGAGGGATTCTATCTTCTGATTCAAGGTTAAATGAAGATAAGGAAAGAAAATGTGTGAATTGTGAAGAGGGAGGTGGGGGGAGATGGTATTTTGCCGCTAGGAAAACCTATCTGGATCATTGAACATTTGAACTTCATCTTTATATCTTGCTTCTGGACCATCAATTACTGTTTGGACTTTTTAGAAGGCAGAAGTGACCTTAAGTCTAAAATGAAAGTTTCAGAGAGAACCAAACGTGGTTAAGGTTGGATTAATAAAATAAAAATGAAGCAAAGCAATGTGTGAGAAAATAAATGTAAGAATGTAATGAAACACATCCGTTCTGGTTTCCAGAACCAGTGCTAGACTGTTTATTATGGCTTTGTCTGCTAACTTTGTTCTCGTCTCCCACTCATGGGTGATTTTGGGTATTTTTATGCTGGAGATCTGTGAGGGAGATATATGAATCTCTGCAAATGAACAATACAGAAACTTTGGTCTTTGGTTTTAAAAGCGCAATATGCAAATATCAGAATATCAGAAGTTTATTACTCACCATTATGATTAGATGCTACATTCAATCTGCATATCTTCAATCTTCATGTCATAAATGAAGAACTTGACACACAATGCAGAAACTCATTTTCATCATTATTTCTCATGCTGAATGTGACATTATTAGTATAAAACTGCACTACGAGTAAAAAGTCTTAGTAAAATTATAATAATAAAATTCCAACAGAGCAGAAATAATAAAATACTTCATAGAGAGAACAATAATTGAAGCCTTTTATGTGATACAGCACAAAAACCTGTTGCTAGACCTCATGCTTGGATACATTTTTTTTCGTATTTGCGCTTGAAGAATGACAAGCAAAAATGAAAATGAAATGCCTGATGAATGAAAAGTGCATCGCACCACTCTGAACGTCTCTAGCGTATTGTAGAAGTTTGCACAAAATCAATTTGGCCAATGTTCCAAGCTGGTTTAAGGTGAGGAGTAGGAGAGAGGAGTTTGAGCAATGGGTGATGAACAATGTATGTGGGCTAAATTTCAGATCAAGTCTGTTTATCAGGGCAACATAATGTACCATAAATTCCACCTCCACTTTCTGCCTCTTAGATAACGTTTTATTCAATTTAGTTGTGCTTCTTTCTTTTGATTAAAAGCTACTCAGCACAGTTTGACTTGTGGAGAACGGCTCTCCTTCTCTTAATGCCTATAAAGTTAGATTTGTCTTGCATCCTCCTGTAGAATTAGGAGCAATGTACCCTGTGGCTTGGCAAATTGCCTGTCTGTAGACTTCATTATGGTTAGTTTAACCTCACATGACAGGATACCTCTCAGAGGTAATATAGCGAAATTAAAATCAACTTTAGTAGATGTCAACAAACTGTGAATGCAAGCTGTCTCTAAGAAAGTACATTTAACAGCACTTTGTAGAGCGTGTCTGATAAAGTTGAAGACATATGGTAAAGTTGCGCTAAAACTATTTGTACCTTTCCAGACGTTTGATTTGTATTATTTAACCAAGTCTGCAAATATTCCTTGAAGACTTAAAAGTGTGCATATGTTGACCACCACTTCAATGAATGACTGATTGTTCATGTGATGCAATTTATAATACATACTCAAAATAGAGTTTTGTTGTATAAATTAATAATAGAATGTGTAATAATTTAATAATAGCTTATTAGTTTAGTAGCTTGAGTTTTTTTTTTTTAATAAATAGGACATTTTAGCCTTGACACATACATTGTAAGAAAAGAAAGGTGATTTTTGACTGGATTTTGATTCATGCGAGCTAAATTTCACATGCTAATTTGAAATCTCTTTGCTAATTCTGGTCCCCACTGTGTGAAGGAAACGAGAGCGCACAAAGTCAAAGACATAAAGGAAGTAGCGATTTTCCTTCTGCGGAGTCGCAGTATAATAATTAGTGGAAAGAATTAACTGGTGCAGCTACAGATGAGAAACATTCACATTTATCATGAGGCACACCTGGTAAAATGAAACATGTTATTAAAGCTTCAATGGAATGAATGAGTAGCGGAGAAAAGTATTCAGGAAGAACAGACTCAATGAAAGGGTGCAGATATAAGTGGCTCTGGATGTATTCCAACTCAAGGACCACAATGATAAATTCAAATAGTTGCTCGTTTTTAAGAAGTTAAATTAAACTAGGAATGTTCTTTGCTGTGAAGTTAACAAGGCCAGGTGTTTTGCAGGCTGACTTTTGGGACAGAGAAAAATACAGTTGAAACAATGCAGTGAGTCGAGCTGGAGTTTGGTGGGTGTTTATGCTTGAACCTTTTTAACAATCTGAGGTGCCCTCAATCAGAGAGGTATCCTCAGCTCATAAAGAGTGAAAATTGGCATCATGTGAGCCGGGCGCAGGTGTGCCTGTCAAACTCTAATGCTAACCTGCCGTCATTAGAGAGCACAGACTTCCAGAGCAGACAATCTCAGCAGCTTCATCTGAGGGACTCTACAAACCCACACAACAGCAGGCAAATAATCGACTTCTGCTTGAGGGACAAAATATCACAGAGTCTGTTTATCTGTTAGCCATCTATCTATCTATCTATCTATCTATCTATCTATCTATCTATCTATCTATCTATCTCTGTCTGTCTATCAGTCCATCTGTCCATCCGTCATCTATTTATAAGGGGTCAACCGAATAACTGGGCTGATATTAAGCATTTTTATGGTTATCGGTATCGGTCATTTTCAAAACTGATTTGCAGATAAAATAATTCAAAAGGATATAAAGAAAGTTTATGTCAGAGCTCTTGTTATTCTTAATAAATGTTCATTTTTACACCAGACATATATCTGTTCAAAATATCGGTCTATTTGATCTGCAATAATCGATATCGGCATTGGTATTGATCTGTCTATCTATCTGTCTATCCGTCTGTCCGTCAATTTTCAGTCGTATCTGTCATATCTGTCGTATCTATCTATCTATCTATCTATCTATCTATCTATCTATTAGGGGTCACCAGATTATCGGCTTGGCCAATATTAATCATTTTTATGGTTATCGGTATGTCATTTTCAAAACCAATTTGCTGATAAAATAATGTAAAAGCAATTAAAGAAAGTTTTTGTCAGAGCCCTTGTTATTCTTATTTCAGCATTTTTTTTTCCATTTTTACAGCAGACATATATATTGGTTAAAAATATCGGTTATCAGTCTACTTGATCTGTAATAATCGGTATTGGCATTAGCACTAAAAACACTTATATTAAACATTTTTATGGTTATCTGTTCAAAACTCTTGTTATTCTTAATTTTGAGAACATATATCGGTTCAAAATATCGGTCTATTTGATCCGCAATAATCGGTATCGGCATTGGCACTGATCTGTCTATCTATCTGTCTGTCCGTCCGTCCGTCCGTTCTGTCCGTTCTGTCCGTCTATCTATCTATCTATCTATAGGCACCAATATAAAGTATTTTTATGGTTACTGGTATCAGCCACTTTCAAAACTGACCTCTGCCTGTCTATCTGTCCGTTTGTCCATCTGTCCGTCATCTATCTATAAATAAGGGGTCAACCAATTATCTGCGCTGATATTAAGCATTTGTTTTAATGGTTATTGGTATCGGTCATTTTCAAAACCGATTTAGCGATAAAATAATTAAAAAACATTTAAAGAAAGTCGTACCTGTCGTATCTATCTGTCTGTCAGCCTGGGCTATAAAACCTTAAAACTTCATGACTTCTGAATTGCTGAATGGTGAACAACCCTGTTTAGCATAAGATTAAAAAACTACACAATTCAGCTTTAATTTTTTCCTTTTCTTTTCTTTTCTTTTCTAATGTTGAGAAGTTTAAGGAGCAATTCATGTGTGAAAGTGTATTATATAAAGACACTTTATTGCCCTAGATGACATGCTTTCATTAACAGCTCTTCTTGGTTTCTTACTGATCTTTGTCTAACATACTTCCTATTAAAACAAAGCCCGCAGGCAGCATGAGAACTGAGTGCAGGAAAGCGATCTGTTGTCACTGGTGTGTGTGTTTATGTCACAGTGCTTTGACAGTGAAGGCCTTGTGCTGCAGGCTTCACAAGATTTCTTGTATTGTATCAGATGCCTTGTGGGTCCAGAATTACTCTGTTATGTAATAAACTTAAACTGTGTATTTGATAGATCGTAATGTCAAACAGGAGTTTTTGATGAGCAGTGTCTAAAACAGTTTCACAGTCTAACTTTGTTAAATGGAGAGACTGATTGAGATGGGCAATAATACTTCTCCCTCACCGTATGTAATATGGAAGTACACATGAACTTTGAGGCAGAGAACTAGAACAGAACCTCCAAGGGTTTATTGATCCATCCATGACAGACAATCAAAACAGATATCATTCACTAAGTATTTAGTGTTATACTGAAACACCATTAAGCAGTTTGAAGATGTGATGAGCCAACAGCAACTGTCAGCATTAGTTTCTGAAATTGCCTTTTCAGACTTATCACTTGATGCAATCGATGAGCTGAATAAGAGGAGATTAATTGGCTTTTCTACGCACTAAGAAACTTAAGTAACCTCACTTATTCACAGTCATCACAGCAGGGCTGTTGAATACAGGCAGTGACGGCTATTATAAATGTGTTTGGGCTGAAAGTAGACCACCGGGATGCACCACTTATCAGTCACAATTAGGAAAGAATGGAAATCTAAGCTTTTCCAGTGGGGTCTTTTTTTTTCATTTCACATTGTTATTTTTCTGTGCTGTTAATTTAAAATTGAATTATACAACATTTCTAATAAGAGTTTAGCACTGAGTAAAAATATATATTGATTTCTCCAATAAATCCCAATAAGCTTTGTGCTTATTCCAAATATTTCTGTCAAAACCCAGCCCTATAAAATCTAATAATATAATGTAAAAATAAAATGTAATAATAATAAAAATTTTACAGTTACATTTTTTCATTTTTTTATATATTCTTACATTTTTGGACCCCACTGTATGTAGACATATATGGGTGTATAGAGTGAGACTGTGCTTTGATACTCATTTATAAAGAGAAGCTTCATTTAATCAACTTTCACAAGCTGTAAGGTCCACATTTCAACTATGGCAAATTTCTCCTCATGGCTGATTCCCCTCCGTGCACGCCATATAATTTGAATAAAACTTCCATCTGAGCTCTCCATGAAGGCCATCATCAGTTTGAATGCAGGCAGGATGCGGTGATGTCACAGTAATGATAGATTTGCTGTGTTTCTATGGTGCTCTAGAGAGGGAAGGAAGCTGTTTGTGTCTCAGGCCTTGGCCGTTCTTTCGGATCGTCATTTGCGGTCATGCCGATCCGCTTATTAATAAGGAAAGGAGCGCACTTAACAAGTGCAATCAGTGCACATGGGCGGAGCTGAATGGTTGTAAGTAGAGGGTCAAGTATCTTTAAAAGACCTCTGATTCATCTGGTAATTATTTAATCTCCTTCCTCATACATCTCTGACATCTCAAAAACTCTAAGAAATATTACCTAGCATTACTGTAAAATTAATCAACAGCCGGGCCACTTATCCAGGAGGTTGCGTAGGGTCACAAATGTGCGGTAATGGGAGCAGAGACAAACAAAATGGCTTATTTCTTTTCAGTACAACAGGATAAAAGGACCTTTTAATTTTTTTCTTCCAAAACCCACTGGGCTGGGCGATATGGCCAAAAATATTATCACAATATTTTTCTTCCATGGCATACAATACCAGTATTTATTGCAATATTTATTTAATGGGGAAGGAAAATTAATGTAAACATAACTTCACACAACTGAACTCCACAGAGGGCCCTATGAAATTTATTTTAAATTTAGGGTTTTCCTTTTTTTTCTGGATTCTGTGATTTATGATTGACATCTTGATGATCAAAAATGACCAAAAATGGTATCTAATGAAATTAATTAAACTTTAACAGTTTAACCAATCTTTTAAAACATAATAAAAAAAAACAAAACAATTAATCTACAGCAGAACACAGCATTTTTATTTTTTAGTGAAAATGCTGCACAAAAAACTATATAATTTACATTTTTTAAGAAGCACATCTTATACAATAATAAATAATATACATGTACTATATATATATATATCACTGACGTATAAGGATTTTTGACAGACCAATTTTAAAATATAAAAAATAATAATATCTGTTGTAATTGTTCAAACATTAATAATGTTGTGTACACATAAATTCATATTTAAATTTACAATTAAGTGATTTTTGTGGGTTTTTTGTGTAAGCCCCTTCTCCATCAATTGCTCAGTTTGGCCAGGAGGCCAGCTCTAGGAAGAGTCTTCCATTATGGATAATGGAGGTTACATGCTTCTGTGAACCAATGCAGCAGAATTTTTTGTGCCTTGATCTGTGACACAAGTCTGTTTCTGAGCTCTACAGGTGGTTATTTAGACCTCAGGGCTTGGCTTTTGCTCTGATATGCATTTTCAGCTCTTAGTCCTTTTGTGAGAGGTGTGTGCCTTTCCAAATCATACTCATTCAAATGAATTTACCACAGTTTTACTCCACTTGAAATGTAGTAACATCTACAAGTGATATGAGTGCTCCTGAGCCAAATTTCAAGTGTCCCAGAAAAGGGTATAAATACTTATGCAATGGACTCATTTCAGTTTTTTATTTCTAATAAATTTGCAAAGTTGTTACAAACCTGTTTTGTGCTTTGTCATTATGGTGTATGGAGTGTAAACTGATGTTGATAAAAAAGTAATTTAAAGCAGTTTAATATAAGGCTGCAACATAAAAAAACGTGAAAAATGGGGTATGAATACTTTTGCAAGGCAATGTATGTTAGAAACATATTTAAACATTTTTTTAAATCTTATTTTAGCCCTGTTGCACACTTTTAGACAGAAATTGAGAGAGTTAAAACATAGTTGAGAACTAAGAGGACAGATGGTTCAGTTCTCTGGACTGGCACAAACCCATTGAACAACATACTGATATTTTGACTGACTCAGTCGAGCTGTCCAAACTATTTTAGAGGACCAAATGTTGATGTAAAAGCAGACAACGTTGTTGAGACTGAAAAGTGATCAGAAAAATCAATTTCTGTAGTTCTAAACAATAAAAAAACATATCTGTTGTTGTTTGTCATGGGAAAAAACTCTTTTTGTTGTGCTTTATGACAGATAGGAGGCACAAATGTTGTGCAAATCTCTGTTGCTCCAGAAATGCTGACAGGATTAAACTTCGGGATTTTGAATTTTGTCATGTTGACTATTGGGACTTTCAATGCTTTGAGCCACTGGATAGAAAAAGAGGGTCTGTCTGAACAAATGGTTTGATAGATTCACAGGAGTAATGGAAAAATGTCTTCTCCTACAGATGCTGTTCTCTGTGGAGATTTGCTGTTTATCATTCGTTTGTATGTAATAAGCTTTCACTCAAACCTCTTGTTAATGTTTTTATTGGCACATTGCTTCTGTTTTTATCCTGATCTACCTGCCTCGGGAATGTCATCAGCTTCGGTCTGGTAAGAAGCATCTGCCAAGAGAATAAATGCAAATAAATATGAATATTTACCAGTAGGGAGTGTCTCATTAAGAGACCCTGCTGTCTGTCAGTGTAACTGATTCCCAGATCACTTGGTGTGGTGGCTGGGAGCTTCGTCTTTCATTCTAATCTCTTTTAAGGACTAATCATTTTCGTTTTTAATTCAGATTTGGGCCGAGCGCAGTCATCAATCACAGCAGCCTCCTCGTTCTCAGAGCCACTTTCAGCTTTTGAGGAAAGACACAAGATATTCACAGCTGACTGGCCAAGCCAAATATGCACTGTCTCAACTGACAATGACAAATGCAGACGATACAGAACTAGTCCTGATCAAAGCCATCACGGCATTTGGAATTGACAAAAAGATGCAGTAGTTTCACTGGGTAGGAATCTCCTATCAGACCTGAGGTTATTATAGTCAACTAAAACTATATAAAAAGAGACTAATAAAAATGACAAAAACATAAATAATTCACACAATATTTAAACTTTAACTAGAATTGAAATGCAAAAATTAAACTCAATGATACTCAAATACCAAAAACACTGACCTGACTTGAACCTAAAAAAGATTCAACAAACTATTGGGTATTGGTTTTGTATGTTGTTGTTTTTTTTAAGTACATTTTCAGATTTGATAATGATTTAGGTTTGAAGTTTTGTTATTGTTTTATTTTATTTATACATTTTTTTTTGCGAGTTTACATTTCACAATTCTTACTTTATAATTCACAATTGTGAGTTTATCTCTTGCAGTTCTGACCTTATAATTTACAATTATGAGTTTATATCTAGCAATTCTGAGATTTCTTCTTGCAATAGCGATCTTATATCTTACAATTCTGACCTTATAATTTACAATTATGAGATTATATCTCGCAATTCTTAGATTTTTTCTTGCAATAGCGAGTTTATATCTTGCAATTCTGACCTTATAATTTACAATTATGAGATTATATCTCGCAATTCTTAGATTTTTTCTTGCTATATCTTGCAATTTGACCTTATAATTTACAATATGAGATTATATCTCGCAATTCTTAGATTTTTTCTTGCAATATCTTGCAATTCTGACCTTATAATTTACAATTATGAGATTATATCTCACAGTTCTGAGATTTTTCTTGCAATAGTGAGTTTATATCTTGCAATTCTGACCTAATAATTTACAATTATGAGTTTATATCTCACAGTTCTGAGATTTTTTCTTGCAATAGCGAGTTTATATCTTGCAATTCTTAGTTTTTTCTCAGAATTGTGAGTTTATATCTTGCAATTCTGACTTTATAATTTACAATTATGAGATTATATCTCACAATTCTGAGATTTTTTCTTGCAATATCTTGCAATTCTGACCTTATAATTTACAATTATGAGTTTATATCTCACAATTCTGAGATTTTTTCTTGTAATAGCGAGTTTATATCTTGCAATTCTGACCTTATAATTTACAATTATGAGTTTATATCTCACAGTTCTGAGATTTTTTCTTGCAATAGCGAGTTTATATCTTGCAATTCTTAGTTTTTTCTCGCAATTGTGAGTTTATATCTTGCAGTTGTTACTATATAATTTGCAATAACGAGTTCATATCTTGCATTTCTGAGTTTTTCTCTCAGTTGCGAGTTTATATTCGCAATTCTGACTTTACAGTTCGCAATTATGAGTTTAGATCTTGCAATTGTGAGTTTATATATCGCAATTGCGAGTTTATATCATGCAATTCTGACTTTATAATTCGCAATGAGTTTTTCATTTCATTTTTTAGAACTTCATTTTTTAGAACTGTAAGTTTATATCAAAAATCTGAGAAAAAACTCATAATTGCGAGTTTGTATCATGCAATTCTTAAGGAAAATAAAAGTCAGAATTGCGAGATGTAAACTTTCAATTGCGAGAAAAAAGTCAGAACTATGAGATAAAAAGTCACAATTACCTTGTTTTACTTTTTTATTTAGTGGTGGACGTGGCCTTCCATACTTCTGGGTATACTTAATTTGTCAATATAACGCTTTACATGAAAACAAAACCAGACCAAACTATAACATTTGTTTTATAGGTTCTACAGACCAAAATATTTGTAAAAGTTTATTTAGGCCACATTGAAAAACAGTATTTTAAAACAAGGCTTAAATGAATTTAGTTCAGTGACAAAGATTTTTTAGAGAATTTTTGAATGGCAGATGTTTTCAGATCAGGTACTGAAGTAGTTGTACTGGTTATAGATTTGTATGAAGCATATAGCATGATTTGAATTCAGAACATAAAATGATTGTAAAGAAATATAAAAAGATCATTTGACTGCTTATATTTGATCTCTTTCTTCTCTCACTAATACTGATTTATATTATGGTAAACACACTTTAAAATACTCTGAACTCAGTTGTATTAAGCACACAGGCCAAAAATATGATCACATGTTCATGAGTTTTACAAGCTGGTTTGCACCTTTGAGATGTTCTGGGTTGAACAGCAAATCTAACAACAGTGGGTTAAGTGCTGCCTATTGCCTCTCACCCATGTAAATAGGGGAAATGTGTACTTAATATGTAAAAGAGTTAGACCTTCCTGGGCAATGTTGCTTGATCTCATTTGCCTCAGAGAGAGCAAATTAAATGACAAGCCTGTTTTAATCCTGAAATAACCTCTCTAATCCTCCTTCAGTGGTCCACTGAATCCAGCCAACAAATCTCCTTGAAATCAAATCAAAGCGGTTTCTGTAGGGACCTCAGGGGCACTGCTATGCCGCACTCATTTGATAGGCAATTAGGTAACATAATGTTATGATTGTAAGGTTGTGAAAAATAATACCTGTGTGCTATGTGTGTGAGCAAAGACTTGAGATGCAATCTCACACCATTGTATTTCACAGCCGAAACTGGCCTTTTAAAATTACTTGGGTTGACAGTAGGATTTGTTTTCCTGTGTTTTTTTTTCACCCCATTATGAGTAACTTAGAAGCTGGAAGGAACGTCAACATTTATTTGCAAAATGACACCTTAGACATCACCATCGGACTGACAGGAGTGTAAAGAGCCTGAGACCAAATGAAGAAAAATGGCTTTAAAAGAGGGGGAGAGAGGAATGGGAATGGCACTGCGGAGGAGTGAAGGCATCGGAGAGACAGTGGGGATGTCAAAATGCTCTTATTTGTAGTATCAGATGTGAATAATAGTTGGAGGCTGACATGAATCAAGAGAAATGTGCGTATGCGAGACACCAAAAGTAATAGTGACAGAGCAAGAGAGAGAAAACACACCTGCTGAACAACAGGTTGAAGAACAGTTTGGTAGCACTTTAGTATAGGGAACAATTCTCATTATTATTTATTTACTTCATTGGCCTGCCTAACATATTGGCTGTTTATTAGTAGCACCTATTCTGCATGGCCATATTCTACATCCCTAATCCTACCCAAAGAGGGCAAAAGTACACACATCCTTCACTCAAGTAGAAGTACAGATACTCATGTTTAAAAATACTCTGGTGAAAGTAGAAGTACTGACTAAACTTTTTTACTCAAGTTAATGTTAAGAAGTATGAGCTCTGACATGTACTTAAGTGAAAAGTACCCATTACTACTACCTGTCACAATGGTAACTGGACCTCAAGTCATATTGACACATTAATACAAAATAATTGACATTTAAAATTTTGTTAGCTAATGAATGTATCAAGGCTAAACAACCACCATGTAGAACTGGGCAGGAATGGGACAAAATTTCAGGCCGGTGAAATCTCACACTCATCCAGGCCATCCTATACACCCACAACAAATTTTGAAACCACTTATTTTTTGTATGGCCCCTTTTTTTTTTTTTTACCTAATAAACCTAATAAATAAACAAACTGCACCTTCATTTCCATTCTCCTTTTCAGTCTCTTTATTTTCCATGATATCTCTCTGCATCTCTCTTTGTGTGTGTTTAATTTTTACAGAAAAAATCTTATTCTGAACATGTTATTGCTTTATCATGTGTCATATTTATCTTATTAAAATTAACCATGTTTTTAGGCGGATTGATTACAATATGTTTAAATTTACAACCATATTTTTACTACAAATTTCATGGTTAGACTATGGTTAGTGTAGCAAAACCATTGTTAATTTGTGGTTACCATGGTTTAACTATGACCATGATTTTTGGTTTTAATTTTTGTAAGGGTTGTGTTATTATCTGCTCTAGCTCCCTCTAACCGTATTATGAAACATTCTCTTATCAGATTTGTTTGCTAAATTACTACTGTAACTTTACAGTAGGTAATAATGATGTCCTTTTACATAGAGTATTTTGAGTAATTGTAATTTAGTTTAGTTTACAGTATTATTAATTCTCTGGCTGCTACTGCTAAGAGATGCTAGCACTTAACCAAGTAAACAAAGACAAACTACAGTACAATACCTAAACTTAACAACTACCTTACTAACTATTAATAAGCAGCAAATTATAAGTTTATTGAGGCAAAAACCATAGTTAATGGTTTGTTGATAGCAAGAACTGGACCTTAAAATAAAGTGTGACCAGCAGTTTTTACATATAATGGTGAAATTCACTGTAATAATGATAACAATAGTTTTCTAACTTTTACAACATTTAGTTCTGGTTATTAAATTTAATTGGATGAGAGGAATTCCAAGAGTCTTGATATACAGTTAATTAAATATCTTTCTTTCTTTGGACATGTTTGGAGAAAAGCTTTATATCACATGCACACAAATCAGTCCTTTGCAGTGAATGGGTGCCATCAGAATGAGAGTTCAAACAGCTGATAAAAACATCACAACAATCCACATGACTCCAGTCTATCACTTAACGTCTTACTTGTGAAAAGCTACCAACTGTTGCTTCCAGCTAAAATGTAAATGATGTGGAATGGAGGCGGCAGGCCTATTGAGATTCCTTAATGTTTTGATGCGTTTTCCCAAAGGCAGAAGACTGTAAATTTATATAAATTTATGTATGTTTGGTAAAAGAGATGTTTGACAACAAATGAAAACAATACCTTATATAGTTGACTAACAAGACCATGAAACTAGTAGACATGTACTTAAAAGTCAAATTTAGTTTTATGGTGTCTGATTATTATTATTAATTGTTCCACCCAATGATGTTAGGGATCAAAACGCATTAGCTGTCTTAATTTTTTAGTATTTATACATTTGAGTACTCAACAACCATATTAAAATTACTCGGTGAAATTGGACTTATCATCACAATATAATTATTTTTCCTTTAAATAAGATCTTTATGATATCAAGAATGTTGATATCATAGACATTTTACAATTCCAATTCTTGTCACCAGTGTCAATATCACAAAAAAAAAAGAAAAAAAAAAAAGAATACTTGCCAAAAAGTTAACAGTCAGTGATTAAATAAGAATAAGAAACTAATTACAAACAATAGGACAAAAACACAAAAAATGGCACATACATTGTGTATATAAAGTAATCAAATATAAAAACACTGCATATTCTACACTGTGTAAATTAAATATTTCTTCTTCTTAAAGTTACAAAAGTTATTTAGTCAAAAAGCAGTAACAGATTTTCTCTCTTTTATTGTATGACAAATGTGAATGGCAGACAGCAGGAATATTAGACTGCTGTCACTTTAAGAGCTGTCCGAATGCAATATAATTTTACACATTTTCTTACTCAGTTTGCTTTCACTTAAGACCTAAATGACTGCATTTACATGGATACTTGCAAAGATGGACATTTTGACAAAAGTGTGTGTATTTATCTGTTCAAGGCCTATAATGCAGCAAAATTAACTTAAGTTCAATACTGCCACGCTCTATGAGCACCGTCTTCACATATGTGCACCTTTCTCACAGCGCTCAGAAACAGTCTCTCAGACAGTGTGTGCATCTATAACGTTCTCTTTCACTGCTGATTGCGTTTGAATGGCTTAAAATCACTTGTTTTTTTAATCCGCAATGCTTAAAAACACGTGCAAACGACATGTTTTTGTGACCACGCAGCACAGCAATGTCACGTGAGTAGAGACAACAGTAGAAAATCTTTAATGATTGACAAATTTCTAACTGTATATCACCCAAGAAAGCATTTGATTGGACAAAAAACTGTGTAGTGCAGGTTGAGTCATCAGTATTTTGTTCTGTGATTACTGAATAAGAGAGAATGTACATTTGTGTATACAGTATATGCTTAAAAAAAATACATGGTCAATGTTTAGTAGACTAGATGACCTCAAAGCTAACACTCGTGAACTAAAAGGCATAAAACATTCACTGAATATCAACAACTCAGAGAGCTAACTAGGAAATATATGTAAATGTATTCTGGCTACACTGTAAGAACCCAACAGACTCTCCTCGGAGATCGTCTAGATTGCTGAGAGGTCATGATGAACACTGCCACGCGTGAAATAAACAAAGACCGGATCAGCTTGAAAAGATTTTTTTTCTCGTACCACTGCCCTTCTGTTCATAACCATTCAGCTCGTCTGCATGTACTGTTATTTTCATGCTTGTGAATTCTGCGGTATCCCAGAGCCTCCAGCAGCTTGTCTAACTCCTCTGAAGTGTGAACAACAGCTTTTGAAAGATGAGGCATGAATTTCCGCCATGGAAAGGGCCACAGACCGCTGGATTATGATTGCTGTGGGCCTGCTTTACCACACTTTGTTACTGCAAAAACAAACTCAGAGGCCTTCAGCAAGAGAAAGAGAGTGCAGAAAACACTCACAAACCAAGTGCTCAGAGGGGAGAACTGCTTAAGACCTGTGCTTTTGCTGCACACATTTTTGAAAAGGCTAAGTAAGATCAAATCCCAGTGTATTTATATTTATATTGCTTCAATAATCAACCAGAATTTAATCTGAACTTGACAGCCAGTGATAACTATGCATTTTTATTGACATTTTTAACTCCTTTGTGTTAAACTACAAAACATTGTCTTTTTTAAAAGGATAGTTCACCCAAATATGAAAATTCTGTCATTAATCACTCACCCTCATGACGTTACAAACTCGTAAGACCTTCATTCACAGAACACAAATCAAGATATTTTTGATTCGTCGTGGTACTCTCGTGAATGCCCCTTTGAAGACTGAAACAGAAAAGAAGAAATTGTTGAACATGGCAGCACCCCCCACCGCAGTACCGGGTCTAAGATTTTCCTTGTGCCCCTCGATCATCCCCAAGACACTTAATTTTTGTGATAGTTTTGTGATTAATTACACTGCCCTCCAAAAGTTTGGAAACACCCCTGGCAAAGTGTGGTTTTGGATGATATCAGCATAAATCCTTATCATTTTTTGGTGCAAATACAATAAAGTAACTTGACATTATCACTGAAGACCAGCAATAATTATTTTCATTTTGATTACATAATAATGGCAATATATACATGTCAAAGTCAGACATGCCCCTTTGCCAGCTGTGATGCCTGGTTACTGGTTTAAACTTGGCCCAGGTTTTAAAAAGATTTTTGGGTCAGCACACCTTAATAGCTTCAACAATTGATTGCCAATTAAGTTTAGAATACAATGAATTTAGGCCCAGATTATGCAGAGCTGTAATAGCTGCTAATGGTAGATATTTTGATGAATCCAAAATTTATTTTTCTTCTATGTATAAACTGTTTATGTAATAAAATATGTTTTCGTAGTTTGTGTTGTCCCTTGTCAGTGCAAAATTATCACAAATGAAAAAGAATTCAGGCCAATATTTTCCAAAACCTCACTTTTCTAGGGCATTTCCAAACTTTTGGAGGGCAGTGTATATATTAAACTGACCACAATAGTGAACAGAAATATAGTGCAGTTATATTTTTCTTGTACACCTTCCTGAATTAAAATCACAAAAGCACAAATATGCATTGGTTCGCATAATTAGTATGTTCATCTATTCCCTCTAGTCCTTGCTTTTCAATAGCTTGTAAATGCATGCACGCACTTTACTTTCACTTTCGAATTAGCGTCAATTCGGCATCAATTGATTGAATGGACAACAATGATGCCATGCTATATATAGGCCATATAAAATAACAAATAACTTACACAGAATTTAAATAAAAAAAAAAAAACAGAAAACAAGCAATAAATTAGAAACAAATGTTTAAAACACTTTTAAAATCAACACGCTTTTCAAAATCCAAAAAATTTTAAAAACGGGCGCTTTGCATTTTGTTTGGAAACAGTCTTCCGCTCGACTCCTGCCGGTGATCTGTGATGTGTGACTGTTGTTTGGCACACTGCATTGAGTAGCCGTGTTCAGTTTTTAAATGTAATTTTAACTAAACTAAATGATTTTTATTACTATAAAAGATCAAAACGACAGTGGGGAACAGTGCTACGGTGGGCAAGTGTCGAAACCGGTGTTTTTGCTCACACAAAGTATTCTCACAGTTTAATAAAATTAAGGTTGAACCACTGATGTCACATGGACTATTTTATCGATGTCCTTACTATCTTTCTGGGCCTTGAACTTTGTCGTTGCATTGCTGTCTATGCAGGATCAGAAAGCTCTCGGATTTCATCAAAAATATCTTATGACATGAGAGTGAGTAATTAATGACAGAATTTTCATTTTTGGGTGAACTAACCCTTTAAGAGTTTAGAGCGACATGTCGGTGGGGTAGTAAGACTCAGTTGGACTGACTGACATGTAAATAGTTGATTTGTGCCACTGCAATATAAAAAACCCTACTTAATTTTCAATTTAAAATCTACTCACCTCAAAAAATTGTATGAGGCACATTTGAACGGCCATGAGAGATACACTGATTTCTAAAACTGATTTTACAAACCTTGAGTGTGGGCTGTTTAAATGTGCAGCATTTTTGCTCTTTTTTTCTTCAGTTGTTTGTTATCTTTGCAATGAATGATGTCTGAGATTTCCAGGCAGGCAAGGACACAGTGTCTTCAGTTCATTCATGGAGACAAGAAATAGGCACACGCTGGTTTGGAGTGCTTTATTGTTTAAGATAAGCATTACTAAGAGAGGCAAAATTGTAAACACAGAGATGTTCTTATAGAGGCTTTTACCCTCTTTAATTCAAATTGTCATGTTCGTGCCAACTCACATGGCCTCTTTTGCCCTCTATGTTAGGGTTGATAGTTTGTTTTGCTGTATCATTTTTTATATTTCAGTTGTTATGCTTAGGTCAGACCAGGATGAAAATATATACACACAAAAATGTTAAGCAACACAGGTGTTTTCATTATTTATAATAAAAAATAGATCATGTGACACTGAATATTACACCGATCCATTATATTTCCTTCATTCTGCAGTCTAAATTTTGCTTACACCACAGTGTTAATAAAAAAATGTTGGAAATGGTTGCCTTCCGATGCATGTGCGTACAAATGTATAGACCAATTTCGAGCAGACGTCACACAGCGCACGCATAGTGGTTGCAGAAAAACAATGGTAACAAGTGGAGGTAAACAGGTAAAATCCATGGAATAAAAGAAAAAAAAACATTTTGTGCCTTTTGATGTCAAAATCGGAATGCAAACCATTTTTAGAGAATACTGTAGTCAAAGTCGCCATTTGAAGCCAAACGCAGACGTTTAAATGGACATACTATGAATTACTGCTATGATTACTCTACTTTGTAAGCATAAATTTGATTTAAACAACAGGTCTACATAATATTCACATATGCTGTTCATAGGGGACGTAACATTTTTACATAACATTTATTTATTTTATCTTACAATTCTGACAACTTAGATATTTGTGTTTGCTAAACTTAACAGATGGGTAAGTAACCCAGCTGCCTTAAAATTTTAAGCTGATTCAACTCAAATATCTAAGTTGTCACTTAGTATAATTTAACATTTCAAGTTGAATAAACATTTTTTGAGTTGACTGAACTTAAAATTTTAAGGCAGCCAGGTTACAAATTATTTTAAGTTGACTCAACAAATTGTTTTTTACAGTGTAGACTGCCCACAAAAAAAAACGTCATCCCTGTTTCGGATTTGTAAGACCCACTATCTAATGGCAGTTTCGTTGAATAACAGTGCTTATCGCTGGGTGACAAGCTCTTGTAATATGCGGAGAACATTTTGAAAATGACATCTAATCAATATTATCTATAATCTTTTTAAATCTTACTATTTTGTATCGTATCCATGTAATTCTCTAGCCATAAAGGCTATCTCTCATGGTTTTCTGCAACCATGATGCACGCGCATCCCGAATGTTTACAAACAGATAATTGGTCTATACTCTTTCACTTCAGCTGTCCCTGTTTTACTCCTAGCACTGCAGCTAGTTCAATCAGCCCAGAGTCATTTCTTTGTTTCACTCTTGGTCAATGCCTCAGGGAGGAGGATTTGTTTTATTCTGCACAGAAAACCCCTTATCTGATCTGCTCACTACACTCTGTTTAAGACTTACACTGAGCTGCTGTTATTTTAAGGAAAGCCCTCCAAGATTTTCCTCCCTATGGTTGGTGTTGTGTTGTGGCGCAGCCTGAAAGTGAAACATAAAAAATTAACTTATTATAACAAGCTGACAATGCAAGGAAATTGTGCTTTCATGACATTTTATGAAATTGTCAGGTTGCTTTTGACATCAAAATGCAAAAAGCCTGTCAGAACGCCAGTACGAGCATTTACATACAGAGCAAAATCAAGGTAATAGGAGCAAATCTTTGTGTTTCAGTTATGTTTTGACTGTCATTCACTGAAAAAAGGTAATCTTAAATAGTACCATCTATATGAACTGGTCTTATTGATCAAGTCAAAAATATATTTTAACATCACTGAATCCACCTAGAAAGTCATTATACTGACAAAACTCATTTATATGGTTTAAATGGTTATAATCACGTAGAAATAGCTCTTTGACAATTGAAGGTTACGACTTTTTACAGTGATTGTGAGCTAATTTGTATTTGGACAGTGAAATGTGTTTCTGAAAGTAATCTTTGCTGTTATTAAGAAGAAAAAAAAAAACATAATTCTGAAGCCAGCAGGTTTTTTCAATAGGTTTTCAGTTAAATGCTTGAAATAAGGTCAACAAGGCATTTATATCATGTTTTATTCTACAACATAAAAATCACAGTAATACCCACATGTGATTTTTACTTGTCTTGAAAAAAGTTGCAAACAAGTAGCTAAATGGGTCTACAGAAGATGCCAGGGACATTAAACATCATCAAGCTCATCAAACATAAAACTCATCTAATTTGCTTTTAGAGTCTTACTGTGTTTATAATCACACTCTCACAAACTATTCTAACTCAAACTTTCAGGGAAAATGTTTTTAAATAAAGACTAAAAGAGAGATGGTTGTTCATTTATATACTACATTTAGCTTTTTAGTAGGGCTGCCCTCAACTAAAGATTTTTCTGGTTGACTAGTAGTCGTTCATTTTAAACATTAGTTGACTATTAGTCGCACGTTTATTAATAAACCATATAAATCATAATAATGAGCCTTTAATTGCCTACATAGCTTAATACGCGCTCAAGTGCACACAAAAAAGCCTGCCACATGCAGTGCACCAGCAGATATAATAACTATGAATGTGTCTGGGAAAAACAGCAAGAAGACTCCATTAACATTTGAATAATTTATTGATAAACTAGCGCTTTCTTTGTTTTCGGCTTAAGAGATGAATGACTCGTCATCTTTGCAGTAGTGGATGCACCTGTATGGATGTTTCATACTGATTACATAATGTGAGAATATTTATTTCTATTTGAATGGGTTCATTTGAAAGTACACATTTCACTCTCTACACTGTAAAAAACAATTTGTTGAGTCAACTTAAAATAATTTGTAACCTGGCTGCCTTAAAATTTTAAGTTCAGTCAACTCAAAAAAAAGTTTATTCAACTTGAAATGTTAAATTATATTAAGTGACAACTTAGATATTTGAGTTGAATCAAATTTTAAGGCAGCTGGGTTACTTACCCATCTGTTAAGTTTAGCTAACACAAATATCTAAGTTGTTACTTAGTACAACTTAACATTTCAAGTCGACTAAACTTATTTTAGTTGACTGAACTTAAAATTTTAAGGCAGCAGGGTAACAAATTATTTTAAGCTGACTCAACAAATTGTGTTCTTTATTTTTTTTTATTTTATATTGTTGAAATGTTAAGGCTTTGTGAGTTCCCAGCATGCATTGCAGCATGAATAAATTATGCAGTTACTGTTATAGAATTATTGTTTTGCTGTTTGCTGACTTAATGTAAACTTTTTGTTGTTGTTTTGTCATTATTGTTAGTTATTTGTTGCACTGTAATGTAGAGCTCATCTATTTAACATTTGTTGATTGCAACCATTCTTGAGGTTTGTGTGTCTAGTTTTGAGGCCTAGAGTATGTTTGACCACTTATATCTGTTTGCTGGATATCTTAGTCGATGTTTTACAAGCAAAGACAATGTTGTCTACATATTAGTTATTCATTAAGGTTTCTATAACAATTCACTGTTTGTCATTTGTAAATAAACAAAAAATTGATACATAAAAAAATAAATTACCTCAGCGACAAAGTATCTTTACTGAGACAAACTAAAAAACTACTGTTGAGAGAACTCAAAAGTCTTACTTCATCAAGTTGCCTTACTTTTTTAAGTTTTCTCAACTATTTATTTTTTACAGTGCAGAGACCAAGATGCAAGAAAGCGCATCCTGTTTGCTTTCATTATTTTACAAAAGCACAACACTGTAATTGTGAATGAACACAAAAAATGTAGTCTTTACAGATTCAAAAGATGTGTTACTTTTTTCTGTATGACCAAAAATGACGGAGTATTTTAAGAGCAAGTGACTGCATCAGTCAAGCGCGAAACGGTTCAGCTTCCACACATGAATAGCGCACAATTTTCTAGGTTAAAGGAGAAGTCCACTTCCAAAACAAAGATATGTACTCATATAATGTACTCACCCCGTTGTCATCCAAGATGTTCATGTCTTTCTTTCTTTAGTCGTAAAGAAATGATGTTTTTTGAGGAAAACATTTCAACATTTTTCTCCATATAATGGACTGGTATGGTGCCCCGATTTTGAACTTCTAAAATGCAGTTTAAATGCGGCTTCATACGATCCCAAATGCGGTTGTAAATGATCCTAGCCGAGAAAGAAAGGTCTTATCTAGCACAATGATCGGTTATTTTCATAAAAATAATACAATTTATATACTTTTTAATGTCAAGCGCTCTGCCTGGACTGTTTTTTTCCAGTTCATGACAATTAATGTATGTCGAAAAACTCCCATCTCATGTTCTCCTTCAACTTCAAAATCGTTCTATATTGCTGTTTTACCTTTTTTGTTAAGGGTGTTTGATCTTCTTTGCATGTTCACTTTGCAAAGACTGTGTCAGTACTTCTGCAGTGATGTAGGATGATTTTGAAATGATTTTTGAAGTTGAGGGAGAAAATACGATTGAAGTTTTTCGACATATCCTAACTGTCTTGAGTCAGAATACACAGAGTTCATGGAGAGAAAGGCAAGACGAGCATTTGAGATTAAAAAGTATTTAAATTGTATTTTTTAAAAATGAAAATAACCAATCGTTTCGCTAGATAAGACCCTTCTTCCTCGGCTTAGCTTACAATCGCATTGGGATTGTTTGAAGCCACATTTAAACTGCATTTTGGAAGTTCAAAACTGGGGCACCATAGCAGTCCATTATATGGAGAAAAATGCAGAAATGTTTTCCACAAAAAGCACAATTTCTTTACGACTGAAGAAAGAAGGACATAAACATCTTGGATGACAAGGGGGTGAGTACATTACCTGTGAATCTTTGTTTTGGAAGTGGACTTTTCCTTTAAAAGATGTTGCTACTACATACATCTTTCAGATGAAAAGCCATATTTGAGGTTGATGAATGACAGGTGAGCGTTTGGATGTCCTGCTATATATGTACTATATTACCACATAGAGCAGCCATTAACAATCTATCTGTCATGGACTGTGTGACTTCAGTACTTCCTGTGGATTTTTTTTTTCTGCGACTAAAATTTTGGTCGACCAAGCCTCTTCTCGTCGACTAACGGTTAGTTGACTATTAGGAGACAGCCCTACTTTTGGCAATTGTATTTAAGGCTTCAGAATTCATAAAAGTTGTGTTCATTTGTGAAGATTATCATGATGAACAAAATGTGTAAGGATCATACAATTCAGTCTCTTTAAATGATAATGAGCTACTGCTCACCCACCCCTTTCTTCCATTTTTTTGTGTATTCTGTGGTGTGTTAACATCAAAAGCAAAACTAATCCAGTAACTCCTATGTCGGGCGAAATGAAGACTCTTATGTTCACTGTTATATCCTACAAAACACCTGGAATGCTTATGAGACGTTGTTGTTAGAGCTGCTTGAGTGCGGAGAAAATGGCGGACAGCGTACAACTGGCTGAGGGCATAAATATGCTAATATGGCAGTCCATCGTGGGCGGGGCCTGAGCAGTATGACGTCACTTTTACCATTATAGGGTGGTTGTGTCCACGCACTGCTAAGACACATTTATATGCAAACACCATGTGAAAGTGAATTTTGCATCTGATGTTCTCTTTAATATTCTTCAGAGTAGGACTGTTTCAATTTGAGTCTTATGAACTCATTTGGAAATGTTTCAATTGCAAAGAATTTAATTCTTCAATATTTAGAGGATAAGTGGGGGTAACATTTTTACTACTAGATAACATAATTGAGCACATGGAATGGCCTAATAGATCATATTATGCTCTGTCACTTGCTATTGCATTCAAGTACTGTGGGCGTATCAATTAATGTGCACTTATGTTGAATACAGTCCATTTTATTCACCAAGCAATTCAACTGATTCTGACTTCTTTGCCCTAGTATTGTTATCTTAACTTTAAGTAATTGATTTTTAAAAACTAATACTGGTAATTTCTTTTTGAATGTACACACTTATGGACTTTTCCCGGTAATTGAAATTCAATAACACAACATATTAATCCTCTGCAAAAAACAAAGAAAAAAGAAAACAAATAAACCAGAGAAGATTGGTTGCTTTAGAAAAGATTATCCAAGCTTGATAATGATTGCAGCATTACAGAAAATCAATAAACCTGATGCCACTCCAGCTTAACCAAACAAATGTGTTTTTCCTTACATAAAAATTCTTAACTCTCTCAGCTGCCTGGGTTTTAGTGAGAGTAGCTGTGTTTTTCTCTTTCTGCTGTAGGCTCTCCGTCCTGTTTCGATTATACAGATTATAGAGAAAAAAAGAGACCAGGAGATGAGGGCTCTGGAGATGAGTTCTTCACTCCACAATTCAGCTGGTCACGTCGATTAAGATGTGAACTTTTAGAGTTCCAGCAGTTCACATTCAGCTCAGGGGGCCTTATCTGAAATTAAAAAACCCTCCCTTTTCCTTCCGCTTTGAAGTTTCTCCGAGCCACTCAAACACTTTCAGTCAGAGGATTGGAAAGCTGAATGAAGACTTTGATTTCTGGAGCTGGTTTTGGTCGTCGCTTTGAGTTATGCACCGGATGATCTGACGAGGAGAAACACGCATTTCACCGTTTCTTTAGCAGCCACACCTCTTTATTACTGTCCACAGCCTCAGCTATTGGTTGGATTAATAGCCACATGCTAGTTAAAAGAGGTTACTGTAGTTCAGATGTCAGAGTTGTATCTTAGTCAAGAAGTTCGATCTTCGTCAAGAACCTGGTCAGTTAAGTCACTGATGGACTTATTGTACCAGTTACTGGTCTAAGTGCATTAACATATGGCATATATTCAGGGTTAACTTTTGCTACACATACTAATGGTAAGAAAACTTAGAAAATGTTATATTTCTTATCAGCCATGAAACTACATTTTGCATGATTTAAAAAAAAAAAAAAAACATATTATAGATAGGATTAGAATTGATATATTAGCAGATATTGTTTTTTAAGTTCACCCACCCTCCGTCTCCTAGGAAACCCAATCTGTCCTAATAAAGCTCCAGCTGCAAAGTAACTATTTTATTTACTCATTAGATTTGCTTACATTTGGTTCTTGGCAGGTGTATTTGTACAGATCTGAAGTTGCTTAAAAAAATAGATTCATTTAAGATGAATCGCTCTGTATTCAACCATCTAGTCTCAGATGACACTGACTCACAAACTGCCAATAGACAGTTTACAGGGAGTCAACTGCATATCACTAACCAAAAGTGTCACTGATTAATCATACTTCTAGCACTGATTTTAGATTAACGTGACCCTTAACTGAAAAAAAAAAATGTTTCATCACTTTAAATGCAAGTGCGATAGATAATCATTACATATTCTTCAAAGCACAAAGAAAAAACTTGAAACTCTTGAATATCTTGATTTTCATCAGTCAAAGGCAAAAACACATAAGTGGCTGTGGGCGGAAAGAAACAACCGTGAAGAAGTGTGTGGATCAAGAGGATAAGAGTTGTGCGCAATAACTCTAAAACAGTAGTCACATCTATCTATCTATCTATCTATCTATCTATCTATAGGGATAGTATAGGGAAATATCCCCTAATTTACTCACCCTCAAGCCATCCTAGGTGTATATGACTTTATTCTTTCAGATGAATACAATCTGAGTTATATTAAAGGAGAAGTCCACTTCCAGAATAACAATTCACAAATAATTTACTCACCCCCTTGACATGAACATCCAAGATGTTCATGTCTTTCTGTCTTCAGTCGTGAAGAAATTATGGTTTTTGAGGAAAGCATTTCAGGATTTTTCTCCACATGATGGACTTCATTGGTGCCCCGATTTTGAACTTCCAAAATGTAGTTTAAATGCAGCTTCAAAGGGCTCTAAACAATCCCAGCCGAGGAAGAAGGGTCTTGCCTAGCGAAATGATCAGTCTTTTTTTTCGGAAAATAAAAATTTGTATACTTTTTAAGCACAAAAGCTTGTGTAGCACAGGTTCTGGGAAGCACGTTCACGACGCTACGTACTATTGAATCACGTCGAAAGGTCATGTGGAACGTAGGCGGAACTACAGACCAGTGTCTACAAAGCAAACACGCAAAGATTAAGAAAGTGCAAGTAAGTTTGTTAACGCTGTTTACAAACAAAAAGATACAACAATATCGGACGATTCGGAAGTTGTAGGAGAAAATAAGATGTAGTTTCTCGCCATACTCTACACAGACGATGAACTTAAACATGATTCGTAGTAGTGATGGGAAGTTTGGATCATTTTACCAACTTGGACCTTTGAGTCTTGGTCAACAAAATGAACAACTCTTTTTTCGAGTCATTTCATTAATTTCGTAGCAAAATATAATTAAATGTTACGTTACTTCCCTAACACATCTACTGCTTACACAAACGTTGATCACACTACAAACAAGAAAAAAAAACCCTAATGCTATAAAAAACTGAAAAGATTAAGTCATTGTTTACCTGGGTCTTTAGTCCATGATAAGCTTACCTCCCCTCTTATCTGACAAGTTTTCGGGTTTGAGTTGTTCGTTCATCACGTGACAGCCCCATAAGATGAACGAATGACTCGAAAAACTCAAAGACTCGAAACAGGTGAACTATTTTCGGTGCAAAATCTAATAGGATGTTGCGCATTCGCGAATCACTCCCCGAGGCGACTCATTCTTCCGAGTCACATTAAAGATTCGTTCTAAATCAATGAATCGTTCAAGAACGACCCATCACTAATTCGTGGCATCGTGGACACGCATCCCAAAAAAATGACCGATTGTTTCCCTAGGTAAGACCCTTCTTCCTTGGCTGGGATCGTTTAGAGCCCTTTAAAGCTGCATTTTGGAAGTTCAAAATCGGGGCACCAATGGAGTCCATTATATGGAGAAAAATCCTGAAATGTTTTCCTCAAAAACCATAATTTCTTTATGACTGAAGACAGAAAGACACGAACATCTTGGATAACAAGGGGGTGAGTAATTTTTTTTGTAAATTGTTGTTCTGGAAGTGGACTTCTCCTTTAAAAAATGTCCTGGCTCTTCTAAGCTTTAAAATGGCAGTGAATGGGTGTTGAGATTTTAAAGCAAAATAAAGTGCATCCATCCATCATAAAAAGTGATGAATGTGTGTACGGCAGCCAGGGCATTTTTTAATATAACTCTGACTGTATTCGTCTGAAAGAAGAAAGTCACATACACCTAGTATGGCTTGAGGGTAAATCATAGGGTAAGTTTCAAATTTGTGGTGAACTAATCCTTTAATATTTGGTTGTGTCACATTTAGCAGCAACATACATACATAAAAATGTAATGTTTTTTTAACTACTTTAACTTTACAAATAAGGCTTTTTAAAAACTTTTTAACAATTCAAGATTGTCTAGTTAAAAAAAAAAAAAGACTGATCTATCGGTAGCACTTTATTTTACAGTCCTGTTCTGCTTGTACACATCACAGATGTTGTGTAGAGATAGGCCCTCGACGAAGACGACGTGAAAATCCAAGGTACTTTATTCACCAACATAAACACAGTAGAGCACAAGAGAAATGCTTCTACACTAACATCAAACAAAGACGTTCAATACCAGACACTGACTAAGGAGCAACCAAACGAGAACTAAACAATCAGCACCTGAACTGAGTACTCCATCAATTAGTAACTATAGAAACTAAACAGGCAATGAACAAATAGAGAATGAACTAATTATCAAAGAGTAGGCTACTAAAATAGAAAACAAGACAAGAAAACAGATCAAAAACAGAACCAAACAAGCACAAACTAACTCAGAATGTGACAGTACATACTATGTATTTATTACATTAATTACAATAACTGGGTAATAATTAGGTAATAACCCTGAACAATACCCCTAACCCTAACCCATGTAGTTACCTTACAGGCTACTACTTACTTGTCCAAGTACACTGTACATGTAAAATAAAGCATAACCAATCTACACTCTTAAAAATAAAGTTGCTTTATAAGGTCTTCACAGTGATGCCATAGAAGAACCATTTTTGGTTCCACAAAGAACCTTTTTTTGGAACCTTCTTTTCACCACAAAGAACCTTTCGTGAAACAGAAAGGTTCTTCAGATGTTAAAGTTTCTTTATAGAACCATTTAGACAAAAAAGGTTCTTCCATGGCATCATGGAATTTATTGTTAAGAGTGTATCTATAGGCTTATAAACTCTCAAACTTCAAGGCTTTTAACCTTTCAAATCAACTTTGTCAATCCAATCCAAAAGTCTACAACTTGCTTGCCTCTTTTCACATTGTACTTTTGAGTTGAAACTTATATGTTTGCATCATCAACTTGAGTGCCACCGTGACTACAACCTGAATCTCCTAAAGTCTTATACAGCAGGGAGTAGGAGATCAACACACCGACAGCAATATTGCCTCTATCACAGCAGTAACGCAGGCCTTGGCAGAACACCAGGTGGAGAAAATGTATCCTAGTAGAAAACTTGAGTGTGTGAATGCTCAAAAAACAGATTCTTTTCCAATTTCCAATTTCTATTTCATCACCTTTTTCAAAGATACCAATCCGTCTGGAAGGGTGTGAGATGCTATTTTGAGAAATAGGAGAGAGAAATTGGACAGATCGGTTTAAGTAGATCTGTCATAGCCTGGGGGAACGAAAAAAAACACACCAGGCAATTGGTGGCCTATGGAACTCATGCAAGATGGCGCAAGATTTTTGGCCGGTGTTTATGAGCAGGACAGTGCATGTGATTTGTTGGGGACTAGACTATTGGAAAGCAACGTTCGCATCTCAAGGACATAGAGCTCGCTAATTACAGTTAACCATTGCATTTGGCACCATCCAACGAGGATATGGTGGCATCAAGCCACCCTCCCAGACAACAGGAAGCGCCGGTCTCTGAATGGCTGATGTCTCGGTGTTCAAGGGGGACTGTGTTTGGCTTGGGAATGTCTTTTGGGACCTCCTCTAATTATGGGCAGGCTGCCCTTAATTGGTGGTGGTATGCTGGCTGTCCTTGCTTTGATAGCTTGGCTGGGTGAACTCTTGGTAAGCAGGGCCAAATCCAAATGTCCAGCTGTGCTTGTAAGAGGATATTAACATTAGCAATATCTTATGTTCTTTGGGGATGTCTGTTGGATTTCATGCTTTGTGTTTTTAATCGGTGGAGGTGTGTACAATGATGGACACAGCACCTGTCAACCACATGGCTGGAGCTAATCAAATATGACATATGCCAGTCACACATGATATGACCTAAATAAAAATGCAATTGCCAAGAGCGTATATGCAGAAGGCAGAAGACAACAATTAAAGCATGTCATTAGGAAGGTTGTCTCAAGCTACCTTCATAACGCATCTCCAAATATATCATGGTGTAAGCAGTCTTTTAGCTGCATTTATTACCTGGGTTATTGGCATAAGAATGTCTATAATAAAATAAATAAATAAACAAAAATGTCAAATATAGTTGTGCCATGTTCCTATAGATTTTTTATTGTTATCAATGCTGGTTTAATGTGGTTTTGAAAAAAAAAACAAAAAAAACAATGACATTTGAAGCTTACTGAATGCAAAAATGTCATGAGGTGCACCGATCAATAAAAATATATACATATATATAATATATACATTTAATTTTTTTAAAGTATTTTTAATATATATATATATATATATATATACACAGACACACACACACACACACACACACACACAAGTTATGTATTTATTTATACAAATATAATTAATTTATCTGGGGAGCTGCACTTCAAAAAACAGCAAAAATGTATATAAAAAAATATATACGTATATATAATATACCATTTTTTTTCAAGTATTTATATACATATATATATACACACACACACACACACACACACACAGCACACACACAAATTATGTATTTATTTCTACAAATACAATTATTAATTTATCTATTATCATGGGGTGCACGATCAATAAAAATATATACGTATGAATAATATATAATTTTTTAAAAAGTATTTATACTTACACACTTATATTTACACACACAGTATATATATATACACACACATATATATATATATATATATATACACACACACACACACACAAGTTATGTATTTATTTCTACAAATATAATTAATTAAGTTTTTGGGGAGTTGCACCGTATGACATCATAAACTTCAACAAACCTCGCCTTGCCACAGAAATGTCCAATTATTATATATTTTTTTGTTTTCTTTTAGCTCTTGACACAAACAAAGGTCTGCAAGGGTGTACTTTATGATTTTTCTTTTATATTATGTTTTTTCAAGAAATTATAAGAAAACATTATATCACCTTCAGTTTTTCTTTTTTCTCAATAAGGCTATTTTCTTCATTATGGTATATTGTATTAACATGACATTTTTGACTTTTTAAATATTTTAATTCAAAAATTAATAACATGCCCATCATCGAAGAGATGTTTTCAGGTCATTACATTACTAAATTGCCTTTTTTTGTAATAAATTAATAGGTAGGACAGAAAAATGAGCATCACATCATTGACCCACCTTTCATTTTTTTTAAACTTCCACCTCCATGGATGTCTAAGCACTGAGAGCATGTTGAGATAAGTTTTCCGCGGCTGCGTCAGAGATCATAACAGGCAGAAAGAGATCCGATGAATATTAATAAACGTCTGCGGCCCGTACCTAATGCCAATTCCAAACTGAAGCATCATGGGGAAGTGTGGGAGCTCCGTAGCAGATGGAGACACTGTCTGTTTGTATAGCAGATTTCATGAATAAAGGGAGGGACATAAACAACTCTAGTTTGCCCAGTATTTAATGCAGCCAGAGGCCCAACGTTGACTATCCGAACTCCCCGGACCAACTAGTCATTAAAGAAAGAGAGTTTATAGGCACTCTGCATTAAGGAAGTGTGGGAGGGGAGAGCATCTAGAAAGTAGGAGTCTTAACCCTCTAATCAGAGCCCGAGTCAGACGCACACACTCGCTCATGTTTATCGGACACGCCGTGAGCAGGCTGGGGCCCCCTGGACATGTAGATATGCTCAGGTAATTAAAGAAGCGGGGGGCCGCAGGCTCTAACTCAGCCTTCATTAACATTCTCCCATACCGTCCTCCGATCTCGGAGCCTCTCCAGCCAGAACAATCAATCCCTAATCACTCCTCCCTCCCTCTGCCCGCCAGCCAGACAACTCAATCCATGCTAAGATATGCTAATGGCATTCCCGGCGATGATTACACTGTGCAGTCAACATCGATTTTCAGTGACCTCCCAAAATGATCTATCTTCAAAAGCAAAGCTAAAGAATACAGTGGTCTCTCTACTAAGCAGTCAGATCCAAACTGTGTATTGTCATGCACGTGTGCATCCTTGTTAAGTAGTCACCTCTCAGACTGCTTTATGCAAAGCAACTTACAGTACACTTAAGCGACATTCCCCCCAGAGCCAAATAAGGTTAAGCGGCTTGTTTAAGAGTGCAATTGTGATGGATCACGGGTTGCTTCTTGTAGTAATTAAACCAGCAACCTTCTGGTTTCCATTGAGGAGCTTTAGCCATGCTACTCCAGGTTTGGTATACTCTTTGAAACTCCTCAAAGTTATGATTTTGTGTTCTTAAAGAGACAGTTCACCAAAAAAATAACATTCTGACAACTCTACTCATTCTTATCTTTTGTTGTTTGAAAACATGTATGACTTTCATTCTTCTGTGAAGGTCTTTTGAAAGTGTCTCAGGGTGAAAATTCTTTTGTTGTATCTTTATGGACAATCTTCATGCTTTTTGTGTAAACTATCGCTTTAAGCATTAGACTTGTTCTCTATGATTTAGAGAAGAAAAGAGAAAACCTGCTCTAACTTTCAGTTTCCTCTCACCAATAGATGGCACTGTGCCGCCAATATTGTCAGCTCAGACTGGCTACAGAGAGCGGAGGAGCCTATTTAATGAAATGTCAAGACATGGTAGTATCTCAGTGTGTTGTTTGAAATACACAATGAGTCTCAGCAAAGCAGTTCTCAAAGAAAACCTGTGTTTTTGTCTTTTTTGCAAGCAGGAAGTTGGAGTAATCCAGTCTTTAATACATTGTGTGCTTGGATGAACTAAACTCTCGCTTTGTCATTCAAAACATTTTAAATAAAGACGTGGCTCAACAAGGTTCCTTCCCCGGGTTTGATGGCAAGGATTCAACTTCATTCTGGGGGTGACTTCCTGCTGGTTTGCGCTTTGACAGTATGAATGTACATAAGTTTGACTTGACTAGCTCATTAGCGCTAGGCTTTAGTCTCCTTGTGGGAAAGAGGTCAGTGCTAAATTGCCCTGACTGCCATTCAGAATCTTTCATGTCTTTCTTTCACACACTCTTAATGGCTAATCAGCTACGTTGCTGAATATTCCTGTGTTCTGCTTTAGTGTGGCAAAGAGCGGGGTTGGTTTTTCTTTTGACCTCAGTAAATGAGGTTATGTATGGATAAATATGTTTTGGTGAGGGGGAGTTTGTGTTGCAGTACTGTAATGCCAATGTGGTGTTCTCAAAGCAAAAAATTCTATGCATTTTCTCCATAGAGAAATTGATTGTGTAACGATTCTGTGTAACCTTATAAGACCAAACTACCTTGAGCCCTGAGGTGATGAATCAATGGTATATGCTTCTGTTGAAACCATCAGTCGGTGTAACTTTTTTTGTAATTTTTTTCCAAATTGATATTTAATTTAAATTAGACTTATACTACATTCCCCATTAATCCTACAGAGATTTATGTAGTTCATTCTTTAATAAAAAATAACTATAACTATATACAGTTGAGGTCAAAAATTTACATACACCTTGCAGAATCTGCAAAATGTTAATCATTTTACCAAAATAAGAAGGATCATACAAAAAGCATGTTATTTTTCATTTTGTAGTTTATTTAGTACTGACCAGAATGAGAAACAATGCATTAAGAGCCAGGGGTGTAAAACGGAATGAAGATGTGTACATTTTTCTTATTTTGCCTAAATATTATTATTTTACTGCTGTTTAGAAGCTACAGAGGATACTTGCATGTTTCCCAGAAGACAAAGTCAGTGAAATTTACCCTGATCTTCAAATTCCAAAAGTTTTCACTCCCTGGCGTTTCCTTCTGAAGCATCAGTGAGCATTTGAACCTTCTGTAATAGTTGCATAAGAGTCCCTCAGTTGTTCTCAGTGTGAAAAGATGGATCTCAAAATCGTACAGTCATTGTTGGAAAGATTTCAAATACACAAAAATGCTGAAAAACCAAAGAATTTGTGGGACCTGAAGGATTTCTTTGAAGAACAGTGGGCACTTTAACTGTTCAGGACAGACAAGGGACTCATGAACAAATATTACTAAACACAAAACAGCTGTGGATCATTCAGGTAACACAATATTAAGAATCAATTGTATGTAAACTTTTGAACAGGGTAATTTCTTATAAATTCAACAATTATTTTCTCTTGTGAACTATATGTAAATATCTTTTATGTGAAATATTATCTTATTCAGGTCAGTACTAAATAAAAAATAATAGTATTTTGTATGATTCTTCTTATTTTGGTAAAATAATTAACATTTTTGCATATTCTGCATGGTGTATGTAAACTTTTGCCCTCAACAGTACATACTGTATATAAATACTTTTATATTTTGTTCCCCTCCTATTGTTTCCTATTTTTGCTTTTGTTTTATATTAAATCATATTAAAAACACACTACGGTTTACTAGGTACCTTACTAATCATCAAAGAATCATTAAAATATTTTATCACCATTTCCATAAAAATATTGAGCAGCACTACTGCTTTGAACATTGATAAGACTATTAAATGTTTCTTGAGCAGCAGAAATAAATCACATTTAAAAATATATTACAACAGAAAATTGTTATTTTAAATTGTAATAATATTTCACAATATTACTTTTTATTTTTTAGTCAAATATTCAAATAAATGTAGCCTTGGTAAACATAAGAACCAAAAACCATTATAAAATCTTACTGACCTCAAACTTTTAACCAGTGTAAAGCATGATATTTTTTGCTACCAATGTTGTGATTCATCTTGTTCCTGGTTGGTTTGGTTCACGACACAGAACTCTTTATTAAAGAATTATGTTAGAGAAAAAAGAAAGGAAAAAATACTTCTAGAACGAAGACTACCGAACAGGTAGGTGGTTGAACTCTATTATATTTCATAGTGTATTATATTTCAGCACACATCACTAGAGTAGTCTGGTAGAGTATAATCACAAGCAGCTGGACGTGTTTTTCCATTTATTTCAAGACATCTGCGAGTGGTTTTATTAGTTGTCTGATTGTAAGGATTTGCTGGCATTTAACCTCACATACACACACCAAAGAAAATATCTTAAGTAATTTCAGCAATTCGCTCCTTGAACTTTCTTTAAAAGGACAAACACATCATCAAGTTTGAACCTCAGTGATGTCCTATCACTGGCCAACATGACCACACACATATCATATTTTATATCATGGTAAAAACCTATTCTATTGAATTGTTCTTACGCTAAGATAATAATAACCATACCTCCTACAGACACCTTTTGGCACTTTTTATGATAAATGAGACATTATCATGATGTTTTCTCACAAAGTAGGTCGTATGGGATATGGGACTGTCATTTTGGGATATTGGTCCCTATTCAGTTCCCACCAAGCACACATTGGCCTGAAGTTGAATAAGTCGAGCACAATCTCAGACCTTTATTTTTTCTCCATCATGATTCCCTCTTATATCTCTATCCAAACAGACAGGAGCCTCCTATTATCATTGGTCCACTGCCGTTCCAGTGTGTATTTAATGTCTGCTCAACTGTACCCTCGAAATGCATTTTCACTCATATTTCATGAGCACATTACTCAAGCTTCTGCTTTATTCGACGTCCTAAAGCACCACTCATTCGGTTAATGAACCGTGCAATCAATTCCCACAAAGGAGGAGGAAGCGCCAAGTAAAAAAGATACGGTCACCGATAGTATCTATGACCATTTTGGTCCAAGACTTCCTGTATCGCCCTGGCAAATGATGCTTGGATGGGTCACAAACCTTTCTGAGAAACACTGGGATCAATAAGAGGCCATTGTGTTTGTTATGTGAGCTTCACACCTAATCCCAGAAGACATCAGAGACGCCCATTGTCTCAGGAGCTTCTTATAGGTGCTCTCCGGATAACAGAGATATCACTCACTCACAGCTTGGACTCATGACCCGGGGTCAGCGGTCTGTATGTGTGTGTACACATTTCTGTCAGCCTGCGCTGTAGGATACTGCATATGTTTCTGTATCTCGCTGCCTGTTGGACAAAACCTGATCATATGTTGCACATTGATGTAATCACTCCTCACTGAAAAGATAAAAATACATTTCCACCGCTAATCCCACAACCGATTGAGATAAATGATACCAGTCTGTCATACCTTGGGGCACCATGCTTCTGAGACTCTCCGAGACAGTCGGTTTACTTTTTGCCCTTGGCGCTTATGTGCGTTTCCCATTTTCTGTGTGTGTGTGTGCTGTGTGCATGCATGATTTATTCAGCAGATATGCAGCTGCTTTGGCCCCACTGCTTTTTATAGATAGTCTGAAGACAATAAAGAAATGCAGGCACTGCAAGCCGGTCGCGAGGCAGTTAAAAGCAGAGTCAATAAAAATGATGAGCTTTTGCAGAGCGGGAGTGGCCCTGTAAATGCCTTACCTTCTTTTTCTTCTGCATTGATTTTTATTGTGCTCGATGCACCTGATTAATCGCCGGTGGCCCCTGAGTGGTAGGGGCCGTGGACGGCAGTGCAAAAGGTCCCCTAAAGTGCTGCCGCTCATTCGAGCAAGAGCGTCATGTGCTTTGTGAGCAAGAGAGAGACGCTATCAGGTAGGACTAAATGGCTTTGATATGAACTGTGTAGAGTCGAGAGGTCAGGATGGAGGCACTAACAATCCCATCATCCATTTATCTAGACCAAAGGTTTTCGAATTGGGGTCCGCGGATCTCCAGGGGGCCGCATGAGGGTGCTAAGTGGAAATTTTTAGGGTTGTCAACACTGAAGTTATTGCATTAAACATTTAAAGGATTAGTTCGCTGCAGAATAAAAAATTCCTGATAATTTACTCCATGACATCCAAGATGTTCATGTCTTTCTTTGTTTAGTCGTAAAGAAATTAAGTTTTTTGAGGAAAACATTCCCTGGTTTGAGCCCTCTATAGTGAATTTCAATGGGGATCAACAGGTTTAAGGGCCAAATTGCAGTTTCAATGCAGCTTCAAAGGACTCTACACGATCCCAGCCGAGGAATAAGGTACGTATCTAGCGAAACAATTGGTTATTTTCTAAAAAAGAGAATATTATATGCTTTTTAACCACAAATGTTTGTCTTGCACTAGCTCTGCGATGCACATCTATGACTTCACACATTACGTAATCATGTTGGAAAGGTCATGCATTGTTAGTTCTTTCTCTGTGTATTCCGGTTCAAAAAGATAGAGCAGGGCGTAGGGGCGTGCAATATATATTGTCTGCGATAATATCGTAATTGTTGTTTAAACAATGATCAATTTGACATTATTGAGTATTTTGAAAAAAACATTCAAAACACCTGCACATGAACAATGCACGTGCCACAGCACTGTTTTGTGTCTCTGAGCAACATGACGGTGTTTTGTTCCTGAATGATTCAATTGTTTGAATCATTTAGATTAATTTCTATCAGTGTGAACTGATCACCACACAGAATATGAAGAATGTCAAAAAATGTAGGAGTCAGCTGTCCATGTAGTCCTTAAGATACCAGAACAATAACACACTCGTCTAATTATCATTATCCATAAAATCCCAGAAAATATAGAGAATTTTTTTTGTCAATATTTGTTCCACCTACATTATGCGTGACCATTACAATGTGACTATGTAATTGAAGACCCCATTGAAGACCACTATATAGAAAAAAAATTCTGGAATGTTTTCCTTTTGACTTTTGAAGAAATGAATATCAGTAAATTATCAGGAATTTTTAATTCTGGTGTGAACTAATTCTTTAACACATACTAAATTACATGTATACTTTCATTGTGCTTTCTAAAGACAGGTTTGAAATGGTGAGATTAATTACAGTTATTTTATTTTATCGATATCCTTAATTTTTAACAGCATGAAATAAAACCCATATGATTAATGGTTTAAAAAAAATATTTATTTCTAATTGTTAATTTCTTCTTTTCTGCTGCAAACATATGTTTGTGTTTGCTTTTAATATCTACAATATCTTAACTTTAACAGCCAATACTGGATATCTTAGTCAGGTTGATTTTAGTTTCAATGTTTTGTAGTATTTTCTTTAAATTATTTAGACAAAAAGTAAGTAGTAGAGAATTTTAATATCAGCCTTTCTTCAGATGCATATCGACCGGAATGTTAATACTGGTGCATCCAACATTCCAACATGTTGTCTTTTAAATATTATGAGTAATATGTGATATGAAGAAAGGAATCCTCATATTTGGAGATGCTTTATATCAAAAAGTTTTTTAGCAAACGTTGAAAATAAGAAAGTCAGCCCTAAGGGCTAAAGTCATGGACAAATCGGGATGCTTTAGCAGGGATGAGAGGAAATTTAAAGTGAAAATAACAACAATGGTCTCTGGAGTGCTGCTGGCTTCCTGAGAGGAAAAATGCCTTCGTATTAGTGGCAAAAATGAAAGAAAGAAGCCAATTAGCGCCGATGGGTGCCGGTAATCAAGAATAACAAATGGCTGAAATTAGCTACCCCCCATTCATCTTTGTCTAAACATCTCTATTGTGCAGCAAACGCAGGTTGTACGGCCAGTGAATTTAGTCGCATGCTTTAAAGAGATTCGACACCCGGAGGTGGCGACCCTGCTGGTTTCTCTCACAAAGCATGCATGCACACAAAACACAAACACGTACGTAGAAACTGTGGAGTGATTTATCTTTTGTGTTCATAAATGAATGGGTAGCTTTTATGTTTTCAGTGTTTTCTCCCTGGTTCTTTTAATGACCAGTGTTAAAGTAGCTCCATTTATCGACCTTCGCTGAAACCTCAGAGCGCGAAACGACCACCGTTAACAAGAATGTGGGGAGAGACAGGCTTTTAGATAAAAAATGAGCGGATAAAGGGAAACTGGATCTTGCTTTCGCTCTTTCTCGCTCTCCCCCTGTGCACCACACAACTCTGGCATCAGATCAGACACCATGTTCTTTTGGTAGATAAAGGGAAGCTCTCACTATTGTAGCAAACACACCATCTTTTGTGACTGGCAACACCCATATGGATGATTACAGACTTGCCCTCTACAAAGCCACTCTGCTGCCAGAGATCACAAGAACGTCCACGTCAAAATCTTTCTTGCCGTGACATAAACAAACAAGGCTCTTTTGAATAAAAGCAAGAACACAGATTGCTTAAACAGTAATTAAATCATCAACACTCATGAAACCATTGTTCCTGCAGAGTAGCTTGTGGTGTTTGTGGAACCACTGTGACCTCTGGAAAAAATGGATGGATCATTATTATCACGTTTAGAGCAATGTAACTGGTTTCTAAGTCGCAATCTACGGTTTTAATCACAAACAAGATAGTGAACTCAAAAAATTACCTTACTTGTATTATAAAACATTGTCTTTTACATTGGACCCCAAAGACTTTTGCATGGACAATATATATATTCAAAAAACAGGTTTGGAATGACATGAGGGGAAATTTCTCTTGAAATGACTGTACTTAAACCCAAGTTGGTCACATTACTGTACATTCATGCAGATGGCTTTATCTTAACACATTTACTTTGCAATCAAAGTATACATATTAGCAGTTCATACGTTCCCTTGAGATTGAACCTATGGCCTTGTTACTAGCACCATGTGCCAATGTTTACGATACAGGAAAGCTTTTATACACCAGGCCATGTCGCCGAGCCCTTAGGAGATTATTATGAATGAACCTACACCATTCCTGCCAGATACTGTAATTGCAGACCCTTTTACAGGGATTCAGCCCTCTGTGATTAACACAGTTGTTAGCCAACTTAACGATCTGTGATTATACAGTATATTTGCTTTATTTTTTTACTGAAAACTGTTTGGAACATGAACTCTAGATATATAAAGTCATTGGTTATTAAAAGAAAATTAGATTTTTCATAGTGTGCAGAACATTTTAAAATCTAATAAAACCTTCTTTTTCAGTTCCTTCATGGGTTTTCAGTTTTTTAAGAGTGTAGTTACTGGTGATATTAATACATTTTAGTGTGTGAATTTAAATAAGTTAGTTTGCCTAAAAATGAAAATTTCTCTTTAAATTCTTTTAATGACCAGTGTTAAAGTAGCTCCATTTATTGACCTTTGCCGAAACCTCAGAGTGCAAAATGACCACCGTTAACGAGAATGTAAGACCTTTGTTCATCTTCGGAACACAAATTAAGATATTTTTGGTTAAATCCAACAGCTTTCTGACCCTGCATAGACAGCAATGCAACTGACACATTCAAGGACCGGAAAGGAAATCCTTAGTAAGTAGTCCATGTGACATCAGTAGTTCAACCTTAATTTTACGAAGCTATGAGAATACTTTTTGTGCGTAAAGAAAACTAAACGGCTTTATTTAACAATTTCTTCTCTTCCGTGTCAGTCTCTGGCACGTGTTCACAAGAGTCCCACGATGCATGTGTATGGTTCTGCTGACACAGAAGCCGGCATTCTGACAAAAGAATGTTCTGCAAAAGACGACGCATGCTGTACATAAAACAATCTTCATAAACACAGAGTATGACTTGCAATTTTTCATGGGGTCGGGGGTGGGCAACTGTGTCACATGCGTTTGTTTAACCTAGAATATTTACCTTTTGTGTATTGTGTGGATTCTTATTAAAAGCATTTATGAGGATTCCCACACGGAAATAACCTATATAAACATATATGTTTTAATATAGGTTTTGATATAGGTTTTTAATATATGTGACATATATAAAATTGGCCGTTTTCCTATATTATATGTACATATATGTGCATATATGTACGAATATGTACATATAATATAGGAAAACGGCCAATTTTATATATGTCACATATATTAAAAACCTATATCAAAACCTATATTAAAACATATATGTTTATATAGGTTATTTCCGTGTGGGTAAATTCCATAACATGCCAATTACATGTGATACCAATTTCACGTGTTCGCACATAAGTTTTTTGCATTTTTTTTTTTTTAGTTAGTTCTTAGTTATTGCCTTGATAATAGAAAATATGAGCTAGGCATCATGTATGACAGTTGCCAAAGTGAGATATGAGCTAAAATGACCAGATCCTGCCATGAGCTATATAGGAGACATATCTTGTATGTACATATAGGGCTTTTTTGTGGATATAAAGAAGCAATACAGGAGACCTATATGGCCTGTATATGCACATATATGCACCTCAATTTTGCCTATATGTGGCATATATACACATATATGCAGCATATATATTATCATATATGTGCATATATACTGCATATAGGTTTCATATATGCGCATATATCCTCATATAGGTTTTTTCCATGTGGGTTACCTTCACCTTCCTTGCCTTCCTTTGACCTACTGTGACAGAAGCAGAATATACAGACAATGAAGTATGAGAGATGGACGTTCTACATCAGAATGTCGGCTCCTGGGTCAGCAGCACCACACGAATGCATCGTGATACTTTCTTTGTGCACAAAAATATTCTCGTAGCTTCACAAAATTTGGCTTGAACCACTGATGGAATTATTTTAACGATTTCCTTTCTGGGCCTTGACCATGTCAGTTGCGTCGCTATCTATGCAGGGTCAGAAAGTTCTCGAATTTCATCAAAAATATCTTAATTTGTGTTTAAACGATGAATGAAGGTCTTATAGGTTTGGAACGACATGAGGGTGAGTAATTAATTATAGAATTTTCATTTTTTGGGTGAACTATCCCTTTAAGGACATTTTGTATACATTTGAAACTATGTTGATTTACCATTTGATGTCAATTGTAAAATCCTGGCTTGAAGTAAACCATTTGAGGACCAACATTGTTGAGGCCTTAGAACTCCTAATCTGGACTTTTCCAGTTTTTACATAGTTCTTGTTATTGTAGTTAAAGGCTGCTAAATATTCATAAGAGAGAAACTAGTCAAAGTAAGCTTAATTTCCAAAAGGGGATCTGAGAAGCTGCTTGCCATGGACAGAATGGGTTTCTCCACAGTTGATATCACATACAAAGGAGACAGGAAGCAGATGTTGTGCTTATCGCTCATGCTCGATGCTCAAGTTTGGCCGCGGGCATTTAAATTTCCAGAGTGATGAGTGCACGAGTGGCTTTTTTGCTCATGCCTCATTCAGAGGGCACAAACAGAGGTGCATTTGAATATTTCATCCCCCTTCCCCCCACAATGGCACGGCGTTTCGCTCGGTGCCCACTACGGATGTGTCACTTCATATTACTCTTTCATTCTTCTGTTTTCCTTACTTCCTCCATATTCATGATGCTTTCATTTCCATGGGATTCAAAAATGAAGGCACCAGAGGTTAATGTACTCCCTCTGTACACCATCACCGTGGAAGATGTCCCATAAGATGTCTTTGTTTGGATCAGTAAATGTTTGAGTAGATGCGTTGTATTTCAGACTCTTGGAGCGTTCTGATGGAGTCACGCAGCACGGCTGCGGTGGTAGTTTTAGAACGCATTGACCTGTTCTATTAGTAGACGGTGTTGTGGAGGGCGTCCTTGCTTTTGTGTGGGAAAGACGGACCCTATCCAAACAAGAGTCTTCCATGTGGAGGCATAATCAGAGAGCTGTGGGCGGACAAGGATAAATCACTAGGTAGCTACTGTACAAGGCACTCTTGAGATTGTATTTGTACGAGAGAAGATTTTTCTGCTAATTATCTGATGTAATCACAATGATAATCAGTTTGTGTAGATCTAGTACACATGGACAGTATTAAAACACATGCTGCACTGCAGTACAAAATGTTATTTTAGATAAATGTGTAGGAACGTTGAAGAGAAATGAGTAAAAGCCTTTATTGGAAGTGCTGTTACAACAACTACTGGAAGCCAATTAAAAGGCTAGTTTTTGGTAGTTAACACTTTAAAAAGTACATAAAACACATTAAAGTACCTTTAAAATGTACTTGCAGCTTGTGCATTATATTTCAAGACTTCAGAATTCATATAAAACTTACGTGAAGAAAAGAAATTTCACGTAACTTTCAAAGTTATTATCCACTGTTAATTTTCCCCTCCGGTGACCTATTAACCACTGTAGCTGAATCATTCAGTTGAACTCATGTTGAACTGAGTCAGTGAGTCGTTTGGTCCATTTTGGGAGCAAATAATTCAGCCCTGTTTTCTAGTTAATTTAAAAGATCTGACACAAAGTAAAGATTCAATGCAAATCATTGCTTCTCCTATTGTTTGTTACACAAAATTATAAATGGATTGGAAGACTTGGAATGTAGTGCATAAGTCATGTGGATATTTTTTGAGATACTTTTATGTGTTTTTTTGAAAGCTTAAACCTGCATATATTCTAATTTAATGAAAAATAAAATAAAACTATTCATTTGAATACAAAACAAGCAGCTATGATAAGGAAAGAATGCAAATCACATCTGTACATGCCTGTACAGGTCAAAGAAATAATAAATTCAGCTAGTGTTAATGTATTGTGATTGTAGCCAAGATGAATTGAACAAAATATTGATCATATGTGACCCTGGACCACAAAACAAGTCATAAGGGTCAGTTTTTTGAAACTGAGATTTATATATAATCTGAGATACAACTATTTGAAAATATGAGGGTGAAAAAAATTAAAATATTAAGAAAATTGCCTTTAAAGTTGTCCAAATGAAATTCTTAGCAATGCACACTACTAATCAAAAATTAAGTCTTGATATATTTACGGTAGGCGATTTACAAAATATCTTGATGGAACATTATCTTTACTTAGTATCCTAATGATTTTTGGCTATTGCTACAAATATACCTGTGCTACTTAAGACTGGTTTTGTGGGACAGGGTCACATCTAACACTGCAAACATGAAATGGTCAGTGTAATCATATCACAAACTTTTTAATACTTCTTGAGTTATAGGCATGCAAACTTTGGAAAAAGATTATTTATGGCACTCAGGCAGGTAAATTCAATGCAGTTGTTTTGACAGAAGGAAACGAGATACATCTCTAGTTTCAACATTATTTCTTCTTCAGACATTCCTCTTTGCAAAAATATGATACTTCTTTTATTTTAAAGTGACCCACATGTGGTTTCTGACCACTGAAAATTTGTACAATTTAACGATTTACTCCTGGAGCCATATTGAAATTCCAATATCTGTGGAAGTGAACCATACAGGGCCTTAAAAAATAAGATGCCAAAAGGGAAGTTTGTTAAGACCCAACATTAAAAGGACATTAAGATATCTTTAATATTTCTTGAGTTACAGGCATGCAAACTTTGGAGGAAAAACTTGCCGAAAAAAGTGCAGTTTCCCCATTTTTAAATAGTCACCTTTGGCACATAATGCAACAAAAAATGCTAAACGCAACAGATTTTACTAACAGATCTACCAATCTCCGTGTTAAAATAACATCATGATGCTGCCATCTTTCTAAAGTCATTTTTAACCCCCTGTAATTTGGCTCTGAATCTCAAGTGAGCCAACGTTGCCATTTTGACCCCCCTCTACAAAATAGTAAATTACTCAGTAAATGTTCACCCATGACATTTAATATTTTAGCTTTCACCACTATATTATCTTTCTTTAGAAAAAATATTAGCAAAATGAAAAAAATTGAGCCAGGGGAGTTTCTAAAATTTGGTCGATTTGACACGGAATGGCCTGTTTGTGCACTAAACAATGTGACTGATGTAAATCAGGAATGGATTTCATATGTGGATTTTCAGTACAAAAAAATGCACTGTTACTGAATGTTACTGAAGCTTTGCAAATAAAAAAAAAGTAATATTTCACTGCCAACACAGCATCCAGTTAGATCTATGACCGGCTGACAGAGGTATTGTAGGAACAACAAATGTTGTTTCAAGACTGTGTCATACTTGTGTAAATCATGTTATGCATTCAAAAACATGCATAAGTTATGATGTGAGAGGGGCCTTCCTGCCCTATGCCTTCCTTGCATGCCGTCTTGATGTAAAACTGTGGATTTCAAAGAGGCCAAAGCTCTCTAACTTGCAATTAACATCACCCCAGTGTTGGCTGTCTATCTGTCTCTTTCTTTTGCTGACTGTCTGTCTGATACTGGTTTGCAGTGGGCGGCATCAGGTTGTGTTGAGGAATTGGCTCGATGATGAGATGAGATCCGTTCCAGTGGGACGGGGTTAAACCCCTCGCAGTATGAAGCACATAGCTAATCAAGAAACATGTTCTGACACAACAGTAACAATTAACCCTCATTAGGGGTAATACACTCTTCTCGGTCTAATCAGACACACATGCATTGATACACATGTGTCACACACACACACAAACAGGCGCAGTTGGTGGTATGGGCGAATTTGATAGGGTCTTTGATGATCATCTTGACTTTGATGCATTTCTAATTTGATCTCACAATTTCCCATGAACCATTGCACAGACAATATGATAATTCAGCCTTTAAATGGAGTTGGAAAGATATAAATGATTAAAAAATAAAGTGAAAACAGTAATATAATTCATGTCCATCTTGCACCTTCCAGATGCAGCATATATTCCAATCCTGATAATATTGCATTGTTTTGAATTTTATCTCAGTTTCCCCACAATGCTTTTTTTGTTGCCAGTTTTGTTTAAAGGTTACTTATCTTATTGCAACAATACTGTAATATGTAATGCAACAATAAGACAATATTGCACCCTGGAATTTCTGCTTTGTCTAAATGCTAAGCACAGACTGCAAGCTCCGCTGGAAAAAAAACATATTTGTTTACTACAATTTTAGTCTTTGTGGACAGAACAGGACTGCAAAATAGCTGAAACCGCTGGCCCAGTGACCTCATAAATCTAAAAACCTAAACAGACATGTGGTGCTGGTCTAATCTGTTTGAATCAAGTGATAATATCTGTCATTCACAGCTTGTTGGTGCCGTCTAATGGAAATAAAATGATTGCAGTCAACAAACACTATTTAAGAGGATTATGCCTCTAAATTTGTTCCAGCTGTCATCATCGAACGCATATAAACCTGAGAATCTACTAAAGCAAGAGAGATTTTTATTCCAATATTTGCTATCTCTCACACATAATCTGTGTCATACAGCAAAGAGAGACATTTTAGGAGAAGTCCACTTCCAGAACAAAAATTCACATATAATGTACTCACCCCCTTGTCATTCAAGATGTTTATGTCTTTTTTTCTTCAGCCATAAAGAAATTGTTTTTTTGAGTTAAACATTTCAGGATTTTTCTCCATATAATGGACTGATATAGTGCCCACATTTTGAACTTCCAAAATGCAGTTTAAATGCGGCTTCAAACTATCCCCAATGCGGTTGTAAATGATCCGAGCCAAGGAAGAAGGGTCTTATCTAGCGAAACGATCTGTAATTTTCATTAAAAAATACAATTGAAATACTTTTTAATCTCAAACGCTCGTGTTGTCTTGCTTTCCCTGAACTCTGTGTATTCTGACTCAAGACAGTTAGGGTATGTCGAAAAACTCGTATTTTCTCCATAAACTTCAAAAATCATTTCAAAATCATCCTACATCGCTGCAGAAGTACCGGCACAAAGCGGCAAAGCGAACGTGCAAAGAAGATCAAACACCCTCAACAAAAAAGGTGAAACAGCGATATAAGATGATTTTAAAGTTGAGGGAGAACATGAGATATACCCTAACTGTCATGAACCGGAAAAAAACAGTTCAGGCGGAGTGAGACAAGACGAGCATTTGACATTAAGTAGTATATAAATTGTATTATTTTTTATGAAAATATCCGATCGTTTCGCTAGATAAGACCCTTCTTCCTCGGCTGGGATCGTTTACAATTGCATTTGGGATTGTTTGAAGCCGCATTTTGAAAGTTCAAAATCGGGGCACCATATGAGTCCATTATATGGAGAAAAATCCTGAAATGTTTCCCTCAAAAAACAAAATTTCTTTACGGCTGTAGAAAGAAAGACATGAACATCTTGGATGACAAGGGGTGAGTACATTATCTGTCAATTTTTGCTCTGGAAGTGGACTTTAAACACTATACAGCGGGACAATAAATGACGAACACGTGCTCTGCGTGCTGGTCTGCAGTTAAGACACAGGTCCCCACACAGGTGGGAGTACAGTAATATGTGCTGAGGTCACCGCTGTGTCTCTGATGTGAGCTGGCTAGCGTACGCATGAAGAAAACCAATGCAGGAAACCTGCCAAGGGCACAGTTAGTGTGAAAGATTCATGAACCTTTATTTCAAGAGAAAACTACGAAGGGTTACATATTTGTGTGTGTGTGTATATCAGCGCTGAGGAAGCACCTTTCAAAAAATCCTTTAAAATTTACAGTCATTTAGAATCATATTTTTAATTTGCCAATGCTTTTATCCAAAGTGGCTTACAAATAAGGATCATCATCTTTCTTTCTGAAGTAGAAAAGACCAAGGTTTTTGAGGAAAACATTCCATGACTTTTCTCCATATAGTGGACTTCAATGGGAGCCAACAGTTTGAAGGTTCAAATTCGAGTTTCAATACAGCTTCAAAAGGGTAACAACATATGAAACAGAGATTTTATTATATGATATGATTAATAGCTTGTTTTTAAATATGATGGTTTCTTTGTAAACATGGTGATTATCTCTAAGATGGACACCCAACATAATATATGATATTTTCCATCTGAATCTAACAATGTCATGTCAACTAATGGAAAAGTCAGCCTTCTGTTAATTTTCATGTCAATTGTGTCTACCCCAAATATCATGCTTTTACATATTCTTTTGTTATTTAAAAACTGTTGCTTTGATTATCTTAAACAAAACTGAAAATCATTAAGAAGACCTTTGTCTCAAGATATATTCAAGAATTTTAGCGATTGTCATTTGCTACTTAAGTCTGCAACATTTTAAAAAACTTCAAATATTAGATCAAGTAAGCACAGAATCGATTTTGCACTGCTGCCCACGATCGCGTCAAGCATCAGCCAAATTCGCACGTGTATCTTGAAAAGCGGATGTTTTGGAAAGTGGCGTTTTTCTGCCGTCTAGTTAAGAGGAAAATAATATCAAAGGCACCTTTAGCCTCGTTGTACCCTACCCTTATTCCTCAGCTGGGATTGTGTAGAGCCCATTGAAACTGCAATTTGGACCTTCAACCAGTTGGCACCCATTGAAGTCCACCATATGGACAAACATCCTGGAATGTTTTTCTCAAAAACGTAATTTCTTTTTGACTGAAGAAAGAAAGACATGAGCATTTTAAATGACATGGTGACGAGTAAATTATCAGGAAATTTTGAGACTAATATGTGAACTAATTCTTTAATTAATGTCCACAGTATCTATTTTTTTCTTCTGCATGTCATGTGTGGGGTTTTGAAGAAAAATACTGTACAGGGAACAGAACTGAAACAAAACAAAAGTCCCCGCCCCCCATGAAACATTTAAATTAACAAATACATTTTTTAACAGTTAATTTTTAATTGGCAGTTCTTTTAGTTAGTCACTTCCCAACACTTCTGTATATGTTTGAACACCGGTTTGTGCTGGTTTCGGAGAAGGAAGTTACTTAGAAGTCAGCATGGAAGTGGGCTACTGTAGCATGCCAAGAAACCCCATTAAATTTTCATGGAAGTTCAATCATGCTGAGATACGCAGTCATTACGGCTTGTTTTTAATTTCGTTATACCCATAAAAACTTTATGATGAAAAAAATAGAAAAAGATACAATAACTTTTACACAAAGTGGTCTGGGTTTGCCAGCCAAGAGAGGTCAAAGATGTTATGCGCTATGTGTTGAATAAATATTTCATTAGATTTTACCCTGCGTCACTTCGGGTAACATCACAAGTGCATTTACACTCCATATATAACAAGTCTTCTGCGTATTATCATCTGTTCTGATATCTGAACTCACCCGTGCCATGTCTGCAGGAGCGGCAGATGATATATTGTGAGCTGTAATTGGCACTTCAGTCAATGAAAGCTTTAGTGCAGAAGCCGAACTGACGGAGGTAATAAGAGGTGGGGTGTAAAAAAGTCCTCACGCAACCCGCTCTTGATTAGCATGTGAATGATGCATGGCGAGCTGGTGCGAACCTGTTATCAGTGATATGTCATCAGCCTTACCTCAATAGGAGGGCCCATTTGCGGTGAATGAAGCCCATCTGCTGCCCAGGCCTGTTTGGAAACCTTTGCTTTTGTGGAGCGGCACAGGCACTTAGCACGCAGAATATGGCTAATTGAATTCCTCCACAGTCTCAATTAGAAGGAAGAGTAATTAAAACAGATGTTTGTGCTTGTGTGTGTGCATATGCGGTGGGAACAACATTTATTCCCAAGGTGAAAGCCACATGCATCAAAATATATCTCAGCAGATGATCCAAATTTTCCCATTTCTCATGCCATTCAATACATCTAGATGTGTTTCTTTATCTAATTCACGAATGCACTGCACACACAGGCACCAACTCCAGATGTGCATGTTATTCTCAGGTGGGTCTAGGGCCACTTATCCTGTGACCCTCTGACCCCTATATGTCACAGAGCTATTAGTTTTCCCATCAGCGCTTCTGTTATGGGGTGGCAAAAGTCAGGCATGCATAAGAAGCCAGAAAAACAACTGCCAGACGGTGGAACGGCCCAGTCCAAACAGATTCGGATTAATTTGAACTACTTAAAAATGCTACTGTATGTTCCCGTCTTTGCCATCTGGGCTTTGCAGCCTGGTTTCTCTGACAGGGTCAAAAAAAAAGACTGATGAGAGATTAAAGTGGAATGTTCAATTAGGATCCAGACTGGAGCTTGCCTCACTACACTTATCCTGATCAGTGATGTGGGAAATGTCCTAGACAAGAACAAAGCAAGTTGAAGGAATAGTTTGTCATCATTTACTCATCTTCTTGTCATTCCAAACCTATGTAACTATATTATAATTTAAGTTTTAATATAGATGCAGAAGCACCATTAAAGGGAACCCCTGGGTATTAAGACGTGTATGGCTTAATATAACATAAATGATGTCTCTTACTAAAATATGTAGTAGAAAACCCATGAAAGATTTATGTTATTTAAAAAAAACACATAGTTTTATACATATTTTGGACTATGGGGGGTGTGCCATTATTTCGATAATGTGAAATGGTTGCACTTTGTGAGCTACTGGCACTACCTGTTGCTATTTTTACCACAACACAACTTGGAAAATAAAATACTGACATGATGCCACATTGTATGGCTCTTGTTTGCAATGTTCAGTCGAAGGGCAACAAGTGAAGTCTTTACTGCTTTCCTAGCGATAAGAAGAGGAGAAAAGAATGGGAAGATGCTTGTGGACGAATAAAACTTCCTAAAGACCAGCGTCTTTGTTCTCTCCACTTTAGCCCTGATGCTTTGAGGCTTTTAGTGGACCACAGCCTGGCAGGATGTAAACATGTCGGCGCCTGTCATGATGCTGCAGCCAATGAAGGAGTTTCTAAGGATGGATTTCACTTGATATCCAGGGGAGTTTAGACTTCTTGTGTGGAAAAATAGATGGTACGGCATTTGGTATGTACTGTAAAGGTTTCATGGGTTTTCTACTACATGTTTCAATAAGACTGACGTTATATTAAGCCATACAAGTCTTTATACCCGGGGTTCCCTTTAAGGTTTAAAAGTCATGCGAAATCTGTCACATCCGTATTTGATTCAGTGACACAAAAGTCATGGTTTGGTACGTTTTTCGGTTTTGGCGTCACAATTCAATACGAGTTCAGTACAACAGGGAATGTATTTTTACATTTATTACAGACAGTAGTGCTACATACATGTAGCATGAGTAATTGTATAATTTGAAATAGATTGTATAACTTCAAGATCTAAAGCAAAAACAGAATGGTCTGTCTTTAGATTTGTGAAAGTATACTACATAAGACACCTGCACAAAACAAAAACAGCTGACAATGACAACGGACAATGAAAATACAAATTTATTCTCTATCAGCTGGTGGCGCTTATGAAACAGCAACAATATAGAGTTTCCTTAGTTAACGCTATAAACAAAGCAGCTGCGCTTATAAACACTACTTTAATACACATTATATGGAGGTAAGAGGAAATGAAAATACCATCGAAACATTTCTGACGACAGTCAGTTGCTTTCAGAGATACATTTATATAAACTCCCACATACTTGTCTTCCTGTATTTCGAGCATCACAAACAGTGAGCCTGATCTACCTGGTACAGTATTTTCTCCTCTTTACAGACATCATAAAAATTCCACACAAATTACATTTTGGGAAATGATTACAATGCAGTTTCTGTGCAAGTATGGAACAGACATCGGCCAAAATAAAACTTAAAACCAGTTCTGGCCAACCATGTGAATCTCTAAACTTTCCCAAACTGCTGATTTTAAATAAGCAGGTGGTTCTACTGAACTCGCCACTTGTTTTGGGTTGGTGCGTAGATTTTTTGTGGAATGATCACCTATGACTGACTGTATTGAACTAAACCATGACATCCATACCGTGATGGTTCGGGACGAATACATGTACCGTTACACACCTAGTGACCATACCTGTCAACTCTACCATTTTTCCAGGATTCTTCCGTATTTCTCACCCATCTCCCGCCTCCCTCCAATTCTGTTATTTCTCTCAGGAAACTTCCATAGTGTGTATGGCCCAAACCTTGTTAAATGAATAATCACATCCAAGGTTGTCCAGTTGCCAGATCTTGCATGAAACCCAACATTCTCACACATTTGACACATCATACAAATTTCAACCCATTTGTGGCCTCAACCTGGCAAACTGCAACTTAGTTGCGCTGTCGATATCTGCACAGGTAGTAGACGTGGGAAGGTGAATCAAGTATTACTGGTAGAAACGGGAGGAGAAGACCCAGGTGGTGCTTTGGCCATAAAAATGAAAACAAACAACAAAAAAAACTAAAAAAACTAAATATACTTTAATAAATTTAACAACAGCTGTACAGAAGAATTTAATTTCATATCTCAAAGCCATATTGATAATCGCTATGCCATTTGGGAAAGTGTGTCGCACTGATTTTAATATCGGACACGGTGAGAAAAACTATGTTATTCAGCACATTAAATAACAATGGCACAATCCGTGCAGTGGAGGCACAGAAGGGCACACTAGTCACTTTGACCTTCATCACTAAGGGACGGACGAAGAAACCGTGTTACAACCGGAACTTTATTTATGTGTATTAAGCCTGCCTCTGCCATCCAGCACCAATCATCTGACTTAAAAAATAATCTTTTGAACGTTAGTGTATATTGTGGTTATATTGCAGTCTATGTTCATTAATTTTTTAATACATTAACTATAACAAAACCTTCAGTGCATGACTAATTTTTAGATTTCTAGTTAGTATTGAGTTCATAAAGAATGAGTTATTGTATTTTGGCACAGCAAGCTTTATTCAAGGGTTTAACCAAAGCTTGACTGCACATAGTGTTACATTGCATCCCATGTGCCGCTTTAGTTTTGCACTTGTGCAGCTGTTCCTTTTTAGCTCTTTGTCTCGGGGTGATAACCTCTACCGGTGGGCACCAGTCTTGGCTGTCAACTCTGGTTAATTAACACAGTAGATGAGACAATTAAATCAATATGTGAGTGGCAGAAACAATTTTACTCCATGATTGAATATCAGAGGGGATGAATACAGCCCAGAGAATTTCTGTTTAATTGTGTTGGCTTAATTAATTTTTTTTTTTTTTCCGATCAATCATACAAAGAAAGCAAGACAGCAAGCAATGCCAAAAAGACCAGTTGTGAATGGAGCAGATTTCATCTCTTAAATGCTTCTAATACCTTTTAAAATCTGTGGGATAGACAATTCTCTCAATTATATAATTTCATCTCGTGTTCTATTGGCTGTTGTGTAGCTAATACTAATTATATAAATCCATACCTCATTGGAATGGTCTGAAATCCTATGCCTGCAGTGGATAAAAGACTACAGAAGCCAGCGTTTCTGACAAAAGAGGATGAGGAAGATGTGCAGTGGGCTTCTAGTCATGCTTTTATTGCTCGTGATGGTTTGAGAATTACCAGACTTGGCTGCCTGTAAATGTCCTCTGGCCAATTTCTCAATGGGATGGACGTCAATGTCATTGCCTCAAAGCGCTATTCTCTCGGTCGGGCCCTGAACTTTTTAGAGTGATTATATGCTATGCTTTGTTGAATTGGTCCACTGATGTTCTGCCTAGCATTTCTCCTGCTCTGATTAAATGTGCAAAATTTGGGAGAAGCGCTTAAGCCATGAAAAGAATCTCATTTCCACAGGCTGTTTGTTGAAGTAAATTTTGTGTGCAAGTGTGTCTATGGACACTGTCGGTGTTTACGTGTATGTGTGTGTGTGTGTGTGTGTGTATATGTGCCATTGTTTATTTACTTGTGTGGATTGCATTTGTGATTTTTAGTTCTTTGATGTGTTAATCAGGTCTAGTCCCTCTTAGGGGAGCATCCGGGTTCAAAGGGAATTAAATCCCTTTTTCGTCTATGCATCTGTGTGCGTTTGTGAACACTTCATAAAATGACTCTAATTGTCAGAATGCCGTAGCACAGATGGGCCTGTTGTCACGGAATTAATGTCGCTGGTTCAACTGTTGGATGAAATGCTCGACAAGTAAACGGAGTAGCATTCCTCAAAATTTGTGTTTAATTAATATTTTTTATAATTTAGCATGCACATGTAGACAACATAAAAAAATAAATAAAACAATATATTGACGTTTGTCAATTTTTGTACACTTTTGTTTTTGCCCTCATTTTTCATGAGCTGAACTCAAAGATCCAAGACTTTTCTGTGTACACAAAAGGTCTATTTCTCTCAAATATTGTTTACAAATGTGTGTTAGTGAGCACTTCTCCTTTGTCAAGATAATCCATCCACCTCACAGGTGTGGCAAATCAAGATGCTGATTAGACAGCATGATTATTGCACAGGTGTGCCTTAGGCTGGCCACAGTAAAAGGCCACTCTAAAATGTGCAGTTTTATCACACAGCACAATGATGAATTATAAAAGATGTTGCAAGTTTCGAGGGAACGTGCAATTGGCATGCTGACTGCAACAATGTTCACCAGAGCTGTTGCCTGTGAATTGAATGTTCATTTCTCTACCATAAGCCGTCTCCAAAGGTGTTTCAGGGAATTTGCCAGTACATCCAACCAGCCTCACAACCGCAGACCACGTGTAACCACACCAGCCCAGGACCTCCACATCCAGCATCTTCACCTCCAAGTTCATCTGAGATCAGCCACATGGACAGCTGCTGCAACAATTGGTTGCCATAACCAAAAAATTTCAGCACAAACTGTCAGAAACTGTCTCAGGGAAGCTCATCTGCATGCTCGTCGTCCTCATCAGACTGCAGTTCGTCATTGTAACCAACTTGAGTGGGCAAATGCTCACATTCGATGGCGTCTGGCACTTTGGAGAGGTGTTCTCTTCACGGATGAATCCCGGGTTTCACTGTACAGGGCAGATGGCAGACAGCGTGTATGGCGTCGTGTGGGTGAGCGGTTTGCTGATGTCAACTTTGTGGATTGAGTGGCCCATGGTGGCAGTGGGGTTATGGTATGGGCAGGCGTATGTTATGGACAACGAACACAAGTGCATTTTATTGATGGCATTTTGAATGCACAGGGATACCATGACGAGATCCTGAGGCTCATTGTTGTGCCATTCATCCATTCAGTTTCAGGTTTGGTTCTGATATCTTGCCACTTCAGTGTTTTTTTTTTTTTGCAAAAAATTAACAAATACTCCTGTAAACCTCTGTACACTGGAAAAAGCGTGGTTTAGTATATTACTGCTTAATTTTTTCTTTTGAGAAAAGTATTGTTTTTTTGATTACGCAAAATAGAATGGGTTTCATTCATACTGGATGCCAGAGGGTGCCCTTGTGCAGAAAATCCACATATGCTTCAAAGAAGTATCACTGATGACATTCCGTTCCAGCTTCTCTAATATGGACAAAGGCATTGCTATTGCTGCAACTGAATAAAAACAAGATGTAACGTTAAACGTTTTGAATGATGAAATGTAAGGACAATAAACACTCGTCTGCAATAATATATGGTTTATCTGTTTTCTTCAAGCCATCTCATGTATTTTCATAAGCCATTGCTAATAGGCATACATAGAATATGAGTATAGAATTGATTGTCTGCCTCATTCTGTGATAATAATCCACATGAGATTACATAGGGAAGTTATTTCAAACACTCAACTGATGTTGTGAATTAAAAACAAGTTATGTTTTTTTTTTTAATAACATTTGTTTTTATAACTCTTTTATTGGACAACAGGTTTAGAAAGGCTTATCATTGCATGTCATTAGAAGGGAAGATGCTCTGCGTGTGTTGCTTTTTCAAATATAAGGAGAAGCGTTTTCTCATTTCAGCACGTGAAATCGCGGCCACACATATAGGAAATTCCGAGAGAAATAAAACAAGAAAGTTATTTAAAAGCGAAAAGCGCGTATTGAACCGTGGATGTCATACCGAACAGTTCAAAATTTTACTGAGAATTGTGACATCCCTAGTTCAAACTACATGATACCTAAGTAAAATATTTTGATACTACTACTGAACCCATACCAAGACAAAAACATAAAAGTACAGGAAGAGTAACTGAATAAGTTAAAAGGATAAGATGGCATGAGCTAGGAGTGGGAAATATGGCCAAAATCTTATTTCATGATAGGAGTCTTATTTTTTCACATTAGCAATTAATATCATGATATAGTCATTTTTGTTATTTTATCTCTGTTATAAATAATAAGAACATGGATGCAAGTAGCAAACAGATGGACAAATACAATAAAACTAAGAAATCTCAGTAGGTCTATTGAACAGTAGCATTCAAGTAAGAGATAAATGAATAAAGTCATTAAAATGTAAACATAAAGCGCTGCATTACTGGGCTTACAACAGTATATAAATAACAGTTTTTAAACATCAAGCAGATTACTGGCTAGTATTTTTTTGTGTTTACTTGCCAAAATATAAAACACGCTAAGGTCTGATGAACTGATGGGTTAATGAATATTAATCATGCTGTCTGCATTCATTCAACCTTTAAAATCGGTGAACATTAGCCAATAGGACAGCTGCTTGCGCATTAACTCCGCCCCGTATTGAAGAAACTGGCAGTGTCTTCTGCATGTTCTTCATAGCTGAATAATTCCAAACAAACTCATTCATTTGACAGGAAAAAACCTCAAAGTTCATAATTAACATGTAGCATGTAAATTCTGCTTGGTATGTAATACTCTCTCACTTTCTCTCTCTTTGAGTTTGGAAACACAGCTCTCTTAGCCAGGCGACAATGAGTTTCCCGCCTACACACTAGAGGCTACAGGATGTCAAATATGCTGCGCATCCATTAATATCAATGAGAATAGTGCGCTGTAAAGACGTACAGTGAAACTCAAGAGTGTTCAGGCTAAAGCGAGTGAAAAAATATATATACTGTATATCGATCTAAACTTATTCTTAGCATCTAACTCAAACACTGCCAATCTAACAATTTATTAGCCAATGGCTAATGATACACTAATGATATGTTTAGCTCAAAATTTAGTCGCATATGTGTAATTGAGTGAGTGATTTACTCGCATTGAGGCCCATTTCAAGGCAAACTATCATATCAAAGTGTTCCAATTTGAAACAAATACATTTCTTAATCTAGATGAAAAATATGATGCAATGCATTTGTTATTTATTTGAAACAGACTTGATTTGGATATGCAACAAAAAAAAAAAAATCTGAATAAAGCCAGTCTGTCCACAAACCTGCATGCATGAAACATTCAAACTAGAGAAGTGAATGAAATGGACTTAACTAGACTCTCATTTAACACAATGACAGTGATTAAAATAGAAAACTAGAGAGAGCTTGCACTTATAAAGATGAGATTCATCAGTTGCAGTGACCTGGACCTCCAGTGTTAACACTGACCTTTTAAGTGAGAGACACTGGCACCTTTTTATGATCTGCACTCTGTCAAGTGGATGGAGTCAGAAGAGGATCCCACAATGCACCCTTTGCATATTCATGACTGCACAGATTTATTTATCACTCTCTGCAAACATGGCACTGTTCCAGAAAAACAAACATGCCAATGTGTGTGTATTTGCGTGCATGCAAATATCTTTGGTGTGTTGCAGTGCCACACATGGACAGTTTCCAGAGCTTCGGAAGACAGAATTGACATCTCGGATGAGTTCACTGCTAGGTGGAGTGCAAGAGGCGCAAAACAAGGTGACCTTTTCACCCACACTTTTCCAGATCTTGGCTCACTGTGTCTGCCATGCTCATTATAGAAGCATTGTACCGCTCGCACCTGACAGTACTCCACAGACACAACAGGCATTAACATGCACCCCAACGATTGCCTCTCTAACAGCTAAATGTCCACAAAGCGTTGGTCAGGGGTGTGCCAGTGACTACATTTACGTGCATCCTTATGTGCGTACTGTGATTAAAGCAATGCTGCAATTTACTTGTAGCTCATAGAATACTGTGATTATGTTAATGTGATTATGCTCAGTAACCATAATTGGCATATAATATGTGGACTACTGCTGTTTTAATTGTTCTATACAGGCTTGTATAGGCTATATAATTATGCTTGCATGTATAATCACATTTCCTCCACTGTTGCACAGTAGTGCACATTGTGGAGTCCTACGTGACTGCATCGTTCTTCAAGTTTTTTTTATTCAAAATCTTATTTGTTAGTTGATTGTAAGTGTAAAGTGTCCTTGAGCTTGCCAATGGTTTAACTTAATAATAATAATAATAATAAGCCACAATGTTTCTTAACTCCAATGTTTTATACTGATAACTAAGTTAATAATAATAATAATAATAATAATAATAATAATAACGAATTGTAAAGTGACTAGTAGTTTAAATCAATGTTTATAACAACAACAACAACAACAATAATAATGATGATAATGATGTGCTTTATGCCCACAATGAAACATTATTATTATTATTATTAGCTTTATGTCCACAAAATTTGTGGTTTAATGTTAATTAATTAATGTTAATAATGAATGCTATATAATAATAATAATAATAATAATAATAATAATAATAATAAGCCACAATGTTTCTTAACTCCAATGTTTTATATTGATAACTAAGTTAATAATAATAATAATAATAATAAAAATAACGAATTGTAAAGTGACTAGTAGTTTAAATCAATGTTTATAACAACAACAACAACAACAACAACAACAATAATAATGATGATAATGATGTGCTTTATGCCCACAATGAAACATTATTATTATTATTATTAGTTTTGTCCACAAAATTTGTGGTTTAATGTTAATTAATTAATGTTAATAATGAATGCTATATAATAATTATAATAATGATAATAATAATAATAATAATATAATAATTATGGCCACAATGTTTCTTAACACCATTGTTTTATATTTGACAATAATAATGAAGTTATTATTATTATTATTATTATTATTTTAATAATAATAATAATAATAATAATAACAATAATAATAATAATAACAATAATATTTTATTTATTAATGTTAATAATAAGTATGCAAAATAAATTAATAATTATAATAATAATTATGATGTTTCTTAACACTATAGTTTAATACTGATGATAATAATAATAAGTTTAATAGATGATGATAATAGGTTATTATTATTATTATTATTGTTGTTATTCATAAAAGAACAACAATAAAAAAATGACCAGTGGCTTAAATAAATGTTTATAATTAAAGTTATTCAAATGATGATAACAACAACAACAACAACAACAACAACAACAACGATAATGATAACAATAATAATATTTTTACAAATATTAATTTAAACAGATGTCAAGCTTAAGGTCACCATACAATTTATTATTGTCATTATTATTATTAATAAGATAATAATAGTAAATAATAAAATATGCTTTATGCCCATAGTGTTTCTTAACAGCATTGTTTTATATAGATAATAATAAAGTTATCATTATTGTTATAGTTATTATTAATAGTATTAATAGGAAGAACAAGAAGTAATTGTAAAGTCACCTTGATCTTGCCAATGTTTTAAATTAATGTTTATAATAATAATAATAATCTTTATGCCCACAATGTTTCTTAACTCCATTGTTTTAAATTGATAATAATGATAACAGTTATTAATATTATTGTATACTACTACTACTACTACTAACTATTATTATTATTATTATTATTATTATTATTTTTCTTATTATTGTTTAATTATTATTTTGAATTATTAATATTATTATTATTATTATTATTATACCCACATACCACTGCATGTAAGTCTCTGCAAACAGGTGGCATGGTACAAAGGGGAAAAAAATAAATGGAGAGACAGAGAGAGAAAACAGAACAACTGCAATGTTGATGGTCATTAGAGAGTGCCATTCACAATAGGAATTTTGATACCTCTCTCCATCCAGGCCAGCCGTAATGGCTCAGAAATTGCATGGCAACAGCCGTGATTACAGTAGGAAACTGTTGTCCCTGTCAAACACATACAAACAATCCTCCTCTCAGAAAAAAAAAACAAAAAAAAACACTATCCTAATGCCTTCTCTTGCTGTCATCATCCTTTTTTTTGTAGAAGCAGTAAAACTCTTTGGCAGCAAAACTCCATCAACAGCAGCAGCGCTCTCATATGAATCAATAACATCGTGCTGACGTGGACCTCGGCCATCAAACGAGATGACCTCCTCATAAATGACCAGTTAAACCAAACACTGTACCATTACGCCATATGTGTGTTCCATAAAGAAGCTAAACACCTCACTGGGGAACTAAAGTACACTTGCCAGGGTCCTCTCCCCATTTGGCTGTAAAACATTTTCAAGGTGAGTCCATTCTGCTCGTCCATATGCAACGTTGGCAATTATACCTCTTCCATGCTGTTAATGTCTCACCAAGGTCTCGTAGAGGCAGCAGTCAGTAATGCGGAGCAGCTCGCCTGCTTGGTCATGCCCTGCACGTTAAACAGCACGACGCTGGCATCAGCTAAACTCAAGGCGACAACTCATGCGGCGGTTCCATCGAGGCAGACGCAAGCCGTACTCCACTGATCTCAGGCCTGACGGTAGCACATTGTGAACATTCGCTCCACTAGCGGCACACGGTGCGCCGCTGACCCCCGAGCTCCCAGAATCCATTCCATGCTCCCTTCACCCTCCATTCCAAGAGCCGCCCGTCTTCCCGCTATATTAACTATGCCATTGGCTTCACAGGAGGGAGAGAAAGGGCTCAAACCCCATTAGATCCCGTTAAATTCATTTTCGTTTGACCACACATCGAGTGCCTCCCCTCAGGCAGTCACAGTTCTCTTTCTGCATATCTAATCAGCGGTCTTGAGCCCCGTGCCCAGGCCTCGGCCCCGTCCGCAGTGAACATGCGACTCGCTAATGACGCTCCATTACAGGGCACAACCTCAAGCATGCGGGCGCTACAATCTGTCTGACATTGCCATAAATCAACCCAAATGCCCCACTCCCTTTTTTCTCCCCCTTTTATCCGACCCGACGTATCGTTCCTGACAGAGTTTGGCCTTCAAAGCCATTACGTAGTATTACAGATTCACAGTAAGTCGGTACAACGCTGCCACCCAACCATTCCACAGAATTGACCACACCCCCATCTATCTATCCATCTATCTATCTATCTATCTATCTATCTATCTATCTATCTATCTATCTATCTATCTATCTATCTATCCCGTCTGTCCATCTATCCATCTATCCATCTTGTCTGTCCGTCCATCCATCCGTCTGTCTATCTATCTTCCTGTCTATCTGTCTGTCTCTACATCTACCTATACATCTGTCTCTCCATCCATCTTTCTGTCTATTTTCCTATCTATCTATCTATCTATCTATCTATCTATCTATCATCCATCCATCCATCCATCCATCCATCCCTGTCTATCTATCTATGCTGTCATCCATCTTCCATCCGCCATCCATCCATCCATCCATCCATCCATCCATCCATCCATCTTCCTCTATCTTCCTGTCTGTCTATCTATCTAGTCCGTCCATCTTCCTGTCTGTCTGTCTCTCCATCTATCTACCTACCTACCTACCTGTCCGTCTGTCCAACAATCCGTCTGTTTGTCTATCCATCTTCCTGTCTATCTGTCTATCTGTCCATCTATCTATCCATCTTCATGTCCGTCCATCTATCTTCCTGTCCGTCCGTCTGTCCATCCATCTATCTATCTTCCTGTCCGTCCGTCCGTCCGTCCGTCCGTCCGTCCGTCCGTCTGTCCGTCTGTCCGTCTCTGTCTATCTCAATTCAGGAATTCTCAATTTAGTTCTGCTCTCAGTGTTGTACAACCCTGACACACAAGCACATGGTTGTCTTTCTGTCTTTGGGTCACAGGGGAGGTCAAATGTTCATGCACTGTGTGTCTATTCTATAAAAAGCATTATGGATACAGTGGGATGATTTTCACAACAATTTTTCCAGGGGGGTTTTGGCAGATTTTTGCACGTTATATTCTCAGCGCATCTCTGTAGTATCACTCCCCTGATACTTTCCACCGTAATGAACCAATATGCTGTTATTGTAATACACTCTTCTAAGAAAATCACCTGGCTTACCTAATTTATAACTGTATTACATCAACAACATAAAGTTTATCAGCCACTAAACTCTTGCAGAATCAGTTCTAGGGCACATGTATCCTTTTGGTCTGTGTCTTCTTTGAGCGCATCAACACTTTATATACATGAGTGCTGCACCTCATTGGCTATGCGGCAGCCAGGTGGTCGGTTAATGTTCTGCGGGGAGTTAACTACAAGAATGAGTCGTGCCAATTGATCACTCCCAAATTGGCATCAGCAAAAGCCACTCTGATCTTCAAAATAAATCAGAATTAGATCTTTATGCAGCTTGTCCGACCCTCTGATCGACTCTTTATTGCACTCTGGCCTGACATAATATCAATCTAATCTGGAGATATGAGAATTTATATCGGATTGAGGTCGTAAATGTAAATTTGGTGCCGCGCTCAATTAGGGGAGCCCTTATTCAGACCTCACGCTGCTCAGGATTCAATATGTTTGGAAGGTGCCAAAGCTATAAGCTAATTTACTGCCGCTCCAGTTTGGCCATTTGAATTGGTAATGTCTTTTGTTTAGTTGTGGCAATGAAAAGCAAAAAACATTTAGCTGTTTATGCTCAGTAATGCTTGGGGCCAATCAAAAGCAATTTGTGGTGTATTTTTGGACAAGCTACACACTAAGTCAAGGGTAGATTGTTTTTTTGTTTTTTTTTTGTTTTTTTTTTAAACATCTGCAGTTAGGGATCTGGAGAAATCAGCTTCCTTGAAGCACCTCATCAAACTTTAAAGTAAAATTCTCTATTAATTTAAATAACCTTTCTTTGCTCACTTCCAGGCAGTGTGACCTTACCCAAAAAACAGTGACCCATTTGTGCTATTGAGTGGTATTCTGAATGCATTCTGTTTTATGTTTGCAATAAACAGAAGTTTACATGAGTTTTGACTAACAAACGTTCAAAACAGCCTTCCATGTTCCTCCTAATTTCCACCCTAGTCTAATCAACCTTTCTCATTTCTAATTTGTCAGTGAGGTTCAACAAAAGATCAAGCATTGACATTAAAAGGTCATCTCACCTGTCTGCTGGAGTTTGACTGAAGTTTGACAGGCAAAGTTGTCTAGGGTTGGGATGTGTCTGACATGCTATATGCAGCTTCTGCATTACACACATCGACCTTAGACTCAAAATATTTACCCATTCGAGGCACTTCAACAGAGGTCGAAAAACCTCAGACTCTGACCAGACATGCACAATTAAAGAAATAGTTCACAAAAAAACCCTCACGTTTTTCGTAGGACTTTCTTTTCTTTCCGTGACACATTTTAAAAGAAAAGCATACAGGCTTTTTTAATTTTATGACCTTGATATTGAGTCATAAGTCATAGGACCAAACTAGTGTAAACACCATACTTTAAAACAAAACATTCAACAATAAAAGGTGCTACGCATTCAAATGCCACACTGATTTAAGTAAAAATATTCTAAATTTAACCATAATAGTGAAGTCAAAGCTTAATGGTGCTTTAAATCCTCCAAAGCATAGTGAGTGTAAAAACGTTATTGTGAACCAAAAAGGAGATTTAAGCAGAGGAGGAATGACACTGAACCTTTAAGAAACCACGTCTTAAAATGTGAGTGACTTTACCTGGATCTTCTCTCTCTATCTTTTTCCTTAAAAGCTATTTCTAGATCTCGAGGTTGGGCTTCACTCTTGAGTGATTTCCACAGATTATGGCCTTCTGCAGGAAGACTGTCGAAATACCATGGTAAAGACAGCAAAAAGCACTATGGCGAGGTGACAATGCACATAGGAAAGAGGTACAGCATACATTACATACTATTGTGGAATTTAATCAGGGATGCACAAAAATCACGCACATGTGCGACCGAAATAAAAAATGTGCTGTGTAAATAAGTTAAGACGATGACATGGTTGACAGTCGTTTTAGATCAACTCTTTCCAACCATGACTGTATGATGATTTTGAAATCCATCTTTTTACACTGAGGACAACTAAGGGACTCATTTGCAACTATTACAAAAGGTTCAAATGCTCACTGATGCTTCAGAAGAAAACACGATGCATTAAGAGGCAGGGGTGTAAACTTTTGAACAGAATGAAAATTAGTACATTTGTCTTATTTTGCCTACATATATTTTTTTCATTTAGTATTGCCCTTTAGAAGCTACAGAAGATACTTGCATGTTTAACAGAAGACAAAATAAGTTAAATTTACCCTGATCTTGAAATTCCAAAAGTTTTCACCCCCCGGCTTTTAATGCATTATGTTTCCTTCTGAAGCATCAGTGAGCGTTTGAACCTTCTGTAATAGTTGCATATGAGTCCCTCAGTTGTCCTCAGTGTGACAAAATTGATCTGAAAAACATACAGTAATTATTGGAAAGGGTTCAAGTACCAAGTACACAAAAGCTGAAAAACCAAAGAATTTCTGTGAAAGAACAGCAGACAGTTTAACTGTTCAGAACACATATATATTTATATATACATATACACACACACACACACACACACAAAGAGTACCATTCATAACTCTGGGGTTGATAATATATATTTTTTAAATCTTCATACTTTTATGTATATATTTCAGTATAAACCAGCTTCAAACCATTCCTCTTTTAAGCAAGACACTTAACACTTAAAGTTGTTGAGCCAATAATTCTGTTCCTTAGATATGCGATATCTAGAATAAGATGTGACAGCCGGGGACAAGTGCTGTAAAAAAAAAAAATGCTCGAGGAGGCACGTGGCCACTCAGCATGCAGGGTGATTATTTCTTCAGGCAGCCCTCAACTCATTACGGTGTGCAGTAATAGAGAAAAAGGAGAAGTGTGCGGCAAGATTTACAAGATAATGGGTGAGTGCTGCATTTTCAGTATGCTTCCCTGTGATTAAATCAGAGGCTCGATAAATATTTACATTCATCTAAAATGAGATTAGGCCTCGCCAAGATGGCTGGCAGTCCAGCCCGCCGCCCGAGGACAACAACGCCTTCGAATTCCTGATGAGATGCGTCAGTGTGAGTTTTCTCGTGCTGTTAGACCCACTTTAAAACTCAATCTTCCCAGAATAAGCTATTGCCCTCGCAGACATTAAACGTGTAAAGGTCACCTACGGGTTGGTGATTGTTAGCAAAGTCAAATTTGGAAATGGGAAAAAGCCACCACAGAATAAAATCAAGCTTAATAGACTGCAGTGCATCATTTGTTTAGTCTAGTTAGTCTGAATTTCTGACTGTCTGTATGCAGTTTATCCTTCAATGATGACATAATCAGAGTTGGCATGTAAAACTCTTTGTTTCTACCCGAGCGAAAATGGCTCATTAATAAAGTTGATATACTGCACTGACAGTCCAATAGCAGGGCAAGTCTGGAAAAACTGACAGAAAAAAAAAAAAAAAAAAGTATTAAAAGACTGCAAAGCTTTATCTGTTCTGACTACTAACAACGGGCAGCACAAATGGCCTTGGAGAGTGATATCTAAAAATGCTTAATTTCAAAAGTCCTCTAGCAGACTTTATTTGGCCAACTAGAACAAAGATTTCCCTCCATCTACGGGTCTCTTCGGTGTAACAAAATTAGATCCACGTTTAAAGCTTTTCTCTCAAATAGCAGAACAAAGATTGATCAGAGCAAGAGAGTGACTGATATAGGGAATTGTATTTATCGGCGAAATTGCTCCAGGCAGTAAAGGGAGTGCATCAAAAATAATAAGATCATCGATTAGGAACAGAGGTGTGTAGATCAAAATGGGTTTTCGGGAGAAACTCGCTCGCAAACACACACTCAAATGTGCTGGATTGGTTTGTGAAGCTAGGAAAGCATTTGAAAGATGTTTGATTTTTCCATAAAAAGATCATAAAGCCATATCTGATGAATAAATATGAGGTATGGGGGAGGGCTATTGCTAGGTCATTGTGGTGTTACTGCTCCAAGTTTATTTGCGATTATTTTTCAGGCTTGAAATCTTTCTCTCTCGCTCTCTTACTTTCTCCCACCCACTGTACTTCCTTTAGCGTAAGTGATCTACCCTTCTTCCTATCCTCCAAAAATGTCACACAGAGCCACGTGATGAACGTGATTGTGCTTATTCCTGCCTTCTCTTGTCCCATTTCTGAAAAAGTGCAAAGTAGGATCTTTACGGTTGCTAGGGTGGAAACAGAGGAGAGTGCTTTAATTTAGACTTAATTCTTCTCCTCTCCATACCCTTTGACCTGAATCGATCAGCATTTGTTATACTTCGTGGCTTTAGGTCATTAAACTGTAATTGAAGGCCCGCTGGTAGGATATTAGAATATTGCCTAGGGTGCAAAGACAAAAAATATAAGTTCATTCTGACCTCTTTTTTTTTTTTTTGTCTGACCTCTGTATCTAATTGTTCTCAAGAGACAGTTGCTTGAGTGGCACAGGATCCTCGGACAGGAAGAACACATTCAAAAAACAATGTAAAATAAAAATATATATATATTATTTTAAATATATTTCAAAATACACCAAAAAATGCCCCCAAAATTGACTGATAACATATTTTAAAAGGATCAAAATTAGAGAATAACCAACAATTTCCTATTTAATAAGCATATTTTTTAAATGAAGTGTATTCTGAAGCACAGTATAAAAAAATTAAAGATATTTGAAAAAGAACTCTGATCAAAATTAGAAAACACTTACAGATACCTAAGTTACTGGTGTTAATCTGGTACCTGACACTAATTTCCTTAATTATATGACAAAACCTACTTAACTGGCACCATTCCTCCAATTTTCCCTCAGATTGAAACTCTGCAACAGGAGGTGACCCTTTAAGCTATTGCAAGAGAAGTTGGTCATTCCAAATCTGTGATTTCTTGAATACACTGCAGGTTTACAATGACATTAATACATTCAAGTCCCCCAAAAAGACATGTCGTCCACACAAGTTGTCATCCACATAAGACAAATGCACAAGAAGACAGGATAATGCAGAGACTCTCAGTGGGGAACTGGTTGAACACTGCAGCTGGAATTGCTGGCCAGTTCAGCACTGAACAGGGTAAGGATCTGTTTCAGCATTTTTAAGAGAAGTCTGACTGAAAGCGGACTCTGCAGTGACCAAACCTCTCATCAGCAGAAAGAATCAAAAGACTAGGCTTACCTTTGCTGAGGAGCATGTTGTGTGGAGAGTGGAGAACTGGTCCAAAGTTCACTTTAGTGATAAGAGCGAGTTTTATTTATTTGGGTCTGATTGGAAACATTTTGTTTGGCGTCAAACTAAGAAAAGACTGAAACCCAAATCAGAACTGCGGTGACACGTACAAGCCCCATCACATATACCATACCGTATGTATGTTCATCTGTTCCAGGGCAAAAAAAACAAACACTGTTTTAGTGCCACTCAGTGGACATTTCACTTTGAATGTGTAACTGAAACCCTGCAACAGGAGGTTGACCAGATGAATGCCAAAGGAATGACCCTTTCAGTCATTGCAAGAGAAGTTTACAATGACACCAATTCATTTAAGTCCCCTAGAAAGGCTGGTTGTCCACGTAAGACAAATGTACGAGAAGATAGGATAATGTGGAAACTCTCAATGGGGAATCAGTTCAACACTGCAGCTGGAATTGCTGTCCAGTTCAGCGCTGAACAGGGTAAGGATCTGTTTCAGCATTTTTAAGAGAAGTCAGACTGAAAGCGCACTCTGCAGTGACCAAACCTTTCATTAGCAGAATAATTAAAAGGCTTGGCTCACCTTTGCTGAGGAGCATGTTGTGCGGAGAGAGAACTGGTCCAAAGTTATGAAAGCAAGTTTAATTTATTTGGGTCTGATGGGAAACATTTTGTTTGGCATCACACTGAAGAAAAGAAGTCAGTAAAAGGAGGAGGAGGAGGAAGGTCATGGTTTGAGGGATGTTTTCTGCAGTTTTTAAGCATATTTCACAAATAATTATATTCTGAAGCACAGTAGAAAAAAACTTGAATGAGATATTTGAAAAAGAACTCTGATCAAAATGAGAGAACACTTACAGATACCTCCAAGTTATTGGTGTTAATCTGGCACTTGGTTCTAACTTCCTTAATTATATGACAACCTATATTTAACTGGCAGCATTCCTTCAATTTTCACTGAGAATGCAAGATGGCAGGTCGCTATAAGGTGAGTGAAACCTTACGACAGGAGGTTGACTGAATAAAGGCCAAAGGAATGACCCTTTCAGTCATTGCAAGAGAAGTCATTCCAGATCTCTGATTTCTTGAAAGTTGCAGGTTTACAATGGCACTAATACATTCAAGCCACCCCCCAAAAAAAATTTGACTTAGGATGCAGAATCCCTGAGTACGAAAAAAACATGACACATGATGAAAGAGCTGAAAGATGAGAGATTGAAAAACGAGCTAACACGGCAGGCTTGCGATTGCATTTTTACATCGCATTTGCTTTTGTTCATACTATCGGGGAGGTTAATTTGGCACCTGGTGCTAATTTCCTTAATTATAGGACAAACACTATTTAACTGGCAGCATTCCTCCAATTTTCACTGAGAATGCAAGATGGTAGGTCACTATAAGGTGACTGAAACCCTGTGACAGGAGGTTGTCTGAATAAAGGCCAAAGGAATGACCCTTTCAGTCACTGCAAGAGAAGTCATTCTAGATCTCTGATTTCTTAAATGTTGCAGGTTTACAATAGCATTAATACATTCAAGTCCCCCAAAAAGGCTGGTCATCCACATAAGAAAAATGCATGAGAAGACAGGATAATGCAGAGACTCTTAATAAAGAATCAGTTCAACACTGCGGCCGGAATTGATTGCCAGTTCAGCGCTGAACAGGGTAAGGATCTGTTTTAGCAAGTTTAAGAGAAGTCAGACTGAAAGTGCACTCTGCAGTGACCAAGCCTCTCATCTGTAGAAAGAATTGAAAGGCTAGGCTCACCTTTGCTGAGGACCATGTTGTGTGGAAAGAGATGAACTGGTCCAACATTCACTTTAGTGATAAGAACAAGTTTAATTTATTTGGGTCTGATGGGAAACATTTTGTCTGGTGTCAAACTGAGGAAAGAATGTAACCCAAGTGCATAAAGAAGTCAGTTAAAGATAGTGGAGGAAGTGTCATGGTTTGTGGGATATTTTCTGCAACAGGAGTTGGGCCTCTTATACAGCTACATAGAAGGGTGACTGCAAATGTTTATCAGGACCTCCTTCAGCAACATGCAGTTCCTTCCCTGCAAGCGTCTCCCAATCAGCCTGCAATTTTCATGCAAGACAATGCCGCCATCAAACTGCACAACAGGAAAAGCAGTTCCTTGAAGCTAAGAACATTGAAATAATGAAATGGCCAGCCCAGAGTCCTCTTCTAAACCTGATTGAAAATCTCTGAAAAATCCTTGGCCACAAAGTTGCTTGCAATAAAATGTTTTATCCGAGTTAGGGTACAGATTGCGAAAGATGCTTTTTTGAAGCCAGATGGTGTAGTTACAACATCGACCAGCAGGAACTAACTGGGCCATGCTAACCAGCGAAACCTTGACCCACACCTACCAACAAAAGCAAATCAAATATCCATTTTGCAGTGACAAGGTCCATTCATATAATGAACTATTTTATTGCTTCTCTCACCTTTTTTTTCCCTGCCCTAGATTCGCATATACCATGGCACAGGTATAGAAAACAAAGTGTTTTTGCAGCCGTAACCTGGTGTGACATTTATGTGTGCCATTGTAAACCCCATGAGTAAGTGTGCTTTTCTTAATAGCCATTTTACTCTCTAAATGACATGTTCCAGTTTTTTCCTGCTCTTGAACCTTTAACTCCGTCTGTGCAAATCCAATCAATACCTTATTATTAAGGTAACGGGCGAGGGCAGGCAATGAGCTACTTCAGCGTGCTTGTAATTTTTTCCTCTGCTCCTGTGAACGGCTTGTTTAGCGTGACAGGGAGATAATAACATTAATGTGTCATTGAGCATAGATTTCTGCGGTGCTTCATTGCGCCGCATCCATTGACAGCTCATCAAAATCAGCTCCTGGGAGGGGAGTCTGGACTTCAATCCGTGTTCCTCGGTGTGATGGCTCGAGCCTTATTGTCTAACGATGACCTCTAGGTCCAGGCCATAAAGCAAAAATCCATATGGTGTTGACGCGTATACAGTTTCATTAAATTGGAATTATTGATCAGGGTTTGCTGTTGTTGCCTAATACTCAGTGACGCTCACTGGACCGTAGCTGCTGTGACCAACGGGCTTCATAACAGTTTTATCAACACAGCAGGAAAAGACAGGAAAAGAAAAATTACTTTGAGGTAGTGAAGCATTTTCATTGCAATCATAAAACTGGAAAAGAATATGTACAGTGTTTGTGGCCTCCATCGCAGAAATGTTTTTGAGCAAAAGGCCAAAACATTAAGATCTGCATAGATTATTAATTATTATTACAGCACCAATGCCAAAGAAGAGCATTATAATTAGGGGTCGACGATTATTGGTGCCGATATTTTCCAAACAGATTTGCCGATAAAATAATTTAAAACCATAAAAAAGCAACACAAACAAAACCAAAACAATGGATATCAAATCATGATTATTAGGGGTTGACTGTTTATTGGCCTAGCTGATTATCAGCGCCGATATTAAGCATTTTTTGGTTATCGGTCATTTTCAAAACCAATTAACTGATAAAATTATTTTAAAAGCCAACCATAAAAAACCAACACAAACAGAACAAATATATATATATATATATATATATATATATATATATCAAATTGTGATTATTAGAGGTTGATATATAATTAAGAATAATCTAAAATTAAGCATTTTATAGTTATCGATATCGGTCATTTTCAAAACCGATTTGCCGATAAAATTATTTAAAAGCATAAAAAAAGTGACACAAACAGAACAAAGTTTGTTTCTATCAAATCGTGACTATTTGAGGATGACCTATAATTAAGCATAATCTAAAATTAAGCATTTTTATGGTTATCGGTATCGTCATTTTCAAAATCGATTTACCAATAAAATCATTTAAAGAAAGTTTTTGTCAGAGCCCTTCATTTTTTTAAATTATTAATTTTGACATTAATTTTCATTTTTACATGAGACATATACATCAGTTCAAAAACATTTGTACGTGATCTGTATTAATCGGTATCAGCATTGGCTCTGAAAAAGCTAAACTTTAGCATTTTTTATGGTTATCAGTATCGGCCATTTTCAAAACCGATTTGCCAATAAAATTATTTAAAAGCATAAAAAAGCAACACAAACAGAACAAAAAAAATGTATATCAAATCGTGATTATTTGAGGTCGACCTATAATTAAGCATCATCTAAAATTAAGCATTTTTATGGTTATCGGTATCGGTCATTTTCAAAACCAATTTGCCAATAAAATGATTTAAAAGCATAAAAAAAGTGACAAACAGAACAAAAAATTGTTTATATCAAATCGTGATTATTTGAGGTTGACCTACAATTAAGAATAATCTAAAATTAAGCATTTTTATGGTTATCGGTGTCGTCATCTGTACTAATTGGTATCAGCATCGGCCCCGAAAAAAATATTAATATTGTTCAATAGACACATGACAAAATTCAGAAGTATTAGTGTCACTCTTTCCTCTACTGTAGAAGCCAATCTTGCCAACCCCATTCCTCAGAATAAGGCCACTATTGCATGACACAGCAGTGCAGATTACATCTTGATTGGCGCAAAGATGAGAACACTTCCTGTCTCAGCAGGAAGTTAGCTCTCCGCTGAGACCCAGCGGTGTTCTCGTGTGGCTGTTCATCTGTGCCATTCCCCCCGACCTGGCTGCGCTGATTAATCTCCCGCCGTCAGAACACTCAGTATAAATGAATGGTGCTTCTTTTGTCTCTTGATGATGGAAGATGATAGGGAATTCAGCTTGGGCTAGAAGCAGGCAGCATTCCTGGGGTGGTAGTCCTTGCCACAGAGCATGTGGCAGTTTGGGCTTTGCTAGATCTGAGCGTCTGAAATGTTCTGTTGGATAGTTATATTGGTAGGTTAATGCACTGCCGACTGTGTGTGTGTGTGTGGTAGAGAAGTGGAACAACAAGTGCTCTTGAGTCTCAGTGGTGGATGTACCAGATGTGCAGCAGAGGGAGATGGAGGCTGTTATGAGTGGAGGCTAATCAATGAAATTATTAGATAAAGCTGCTCTCAGAAGATGCTGTTGGGGATTAAGGGACGCATAAACATGAGGTGAAATGTGGTTTTCTGGGTGTAAATGTATGGTAGTTTTGTAGCTATGTACTGTTTTCCAGTATTATATTAGTATTATTTATATAGTATTATTTATTAGTATTTAGTAATTTGGTTGTGTCATTTTTTTTTATTATTATTGTATACTTCTATTTAGCTTTATTTTTTATTTCAGGTTTAGTCATTTTAGTATTTTTAAGTTTTTGAAGTACATATTTTCTTTTTCTCTTTTTCTTTTTCTTCCAGTAGAATATAATGCAGGACACAATGAAAGAATTATAAAATTATACAAATCATTTTTATATTTTAAGATTAATATTTTTATATTTTCAGTTTTAATTTGAATCATTTGGTTGTGTTTTTGACATTTTTATTATTGTATACTTTCATTTAGCTTTATTTTTTATTTCAGTTTTAGTTTTAGTCAATAAATGCATTTTTTATTGCCAGAAAAATAGAATGCAGAATACAATGACAGAAAAAATAATAATAATACAAATTACATAAAAATATAATATTTTTATATTTTAGGTTTTATATTTCAGCTTTTATTTTAGTCATTTGGTTGTGTTTTTGACATTTTTATTACTGTATACTTTTATTTAGCTTTAATGACAAAAACTAAAACTGAAATAAAAATAAATATTAAAAAAAAAAAATAAATTACACAAATTGCGTAAAAATATAATACTTTTATATTTTGGGTTTTATATTTTTAGATTTGCAATTTTAATTTTAATCATTTGGTTTATTACTGTATACTGCTATTAAGCTTTATTTTTATTTCAGTTGTAGTTTTAGTCATTAAATACCTTTTTTTTAATGTTATTGCCAGTAGAATATAATGCAGGATACAATGATAGAAATAATTCAATTATACAAAATTACGTAAAACTATAAAATTTTTATATTTTTTAGGTTTTATATTTTTAGATTTCCATCTTTAATTTTTGTCATTTTGTTATGTGTTTCTGACATTTTTATTATTGTATACTGCTATTTAGCTCTATTTTTTATGTAAGTTGAATTTAATTATTATTTTTATCATTGTATCCTGTGTCATATTCTACTGGCAATAAAAAAAAAAATGTATTTAAATGACAAAAACTAAAACTTAAATAAAATAAGTAATTTAAAAAAATTATAGAAGTAATAATTAAATGTTATAATTTATGTGAAAAATATAATTTTTATTTTTAAGGTTGTATATTTTTATATTTTCAGTTTTGTTGTCATTATTGTATACTTCTGTTTCGATTTTTTATTTCAGTTTTAGTTTTAGTAATTTTACACAAAATATAAAAAAAAATTATTTAGGTTTTACATTTTTATGTGTTCAGATTTAATTTTAAGAATTTGGCTGTGTTTTCAAATTTTTTGTATTATTGTTATTATTTTAATTCTATTTTTTTCTTTTTTTCTTTTTTGTTAAAAATAATTTTTTCATTTTTATTTCAGTTTTAATTTTAGTCATTTTAGTACTTTTAGTACTTTTAAGTTTTTAAGGTGCATTGTTTTCTTTTCTTTACGTATTTTTTTTGCCAGTAGAATATAATGCAAGATACAGTTATATAAATAATAATTAAATTATACAAATTTCATAAATTATCATATTTTTACATTTAAAGGTTTATATTTTTATAATTTCAGTTTTAGTTTTAACAATGTGCTTTTGACATTTTTTGTTATTTATTAGCTTTATTTTCACTTCAGTTTTAGTCAGTTTTTAGTCATTTTAGTACTTTTAGTAGTTTTAAGTTTTTAAGATGCATTTCTTTCTTTCGCCACGCAATAAACAAAATAATAATTAAATTATACAAATTATGTAAAATATTACTTTTTATAATCTAAGGTTTTATGTTTTTATATGTTCACTATTCATTTTAAGTAATTTGGTTATGTTTTTTATCAATTTTTATTATTGTATACTTTTATTTAGCTATATTTTTATTTAAGTTTTAATTTTAGTCATATTTTTATATATAAAATTCTCAATAACACAAAAGCTTTTCATTACTAAATTTGCTTTTGTGAGTATAAAATTGTTCACTTTGATATAGCTTTATTCTCACAGATTGTTAAGAGGAAGCACAGATGATGTCAAACACCTTTTGAGTGGGCTGGAGACCTGTGGGCTGCTTTTCCCAAAAGCATCGTATAAGCCTAAGTAGACTGTACAGATCACTGGTGCCAATGTTTTCGACAATCTACTTAAGCTTACGATGCTTTTGGGAAACACAGCCCTGATCAGCCTCCAATTACCTGTAGACACATCTCTCCCTCTGAACCAATCAGACTGATCAATCATTGCAAACATTCATGCCGCAGTGGAGGCACAGTATAAAGCTCAGTGTTCTGGTTTGAACAGCAGAGAAAATGCTGTTGAAGCAGCTGATGTCAGGCTGCTTTACACACTTCTCGCTCTCTCATATCTCGTCTCTTGATTTCTTACCTATTTGTTTCTTTTTTCCACCCTGCGGTAAAAGCAGTAATATAATTTCACCCCTTTTATCTATCCCTCTGTTTTTTTCCCCTTGTTCGAGGCTGATTTGTCCCTTCACTGAGTGTCTGACTATTAAGTTTAGTTTTTTTCATCTTTGATATAGTCGCAGCCAACTTCAGCATATCACTTTATAAAAAAAAAATTCTAATGAGCAGGCTGGTTTAAATAGGGAAGCATAAGGATTTTGAGACAGCACTTTAATGCCTCCATTGTCGCTGTCTTGAAGCCTGATGTACTATATAGAATTCAGCCTCAAATGGACTGCTTGCCCTACTTCCATATTCACAGAGAAAATCATCACAATGAAAAAAAACATACTTTTTTTTTGAGGAAGTCATAATAAAAATGACTGAATAGTTATTCACAATTCACAGCTCTCCAAATAGAGATTCCATTTGAGCATTTTCAAGGGGTTTTGTTTGGCAAAAGCAACCTGATTTCTCTTCTTATTTCCTCTCTGTCTGCTGTGTGTCATTTGCTGAGCTGGTCATTTCTCAGCATGAATCCATTGCTAAAGGCAGCTGGAAAAGGCTGTGCCAGCTGCTGGCCACAGCGTCAAAAACACGGTTACCGCTCCAGAATGTGCAGAAGTGCACAAAATGACGGATAAAGAAAGAAAGAAATGAAAGGTGTTAATGGAAAAAAAAATTGTGTGATAGGGCTACATTTTAGTGTAATATTTGTGAGTAAAGGCTCACAGACTTTTACAATACACTCGCTGGTCTCCTATGCTTTCTTGTGGGTCCTTCGTTCTATAGTATGAGTTAATTTCTTCATCAGAACAGATTTGGAGAAATTTACATCGCTTTGCTCACCAATGAATCCCTCTGCAGTGAATGGGTGCCGTCAGAATCAGAGTTCAAACAGCTGATAAACCATCACAATAATCCACAGGTAATCCATTTGACTCCAGTCAATCAATTAATGTATTGTGAAGCGAAAAGCTGTTTGTAAGAAACAAATCCATCACAACGTCTTATCTTTAAACCATTGCTGTCCAAGTCCATAATCCACCTTGTGAAAGTCCATCCCTGATGTCCTTTCACATCAAAATCCACCAATATATGTGTTCAGAATTGTATTTACTTGAATACAGTGCTTGTTCTGTGCATATTTCTCTCCTGATTCAGACAAACAAATAAAAATACCATATTTTTATAATTTAGGTTTTAAATTTTAAGTTTTCACTTTAGCAAATTAGTTAAGTGTTTTGGCATTTTTTTTATTGCATACTTCTATTTAGGTATTTCAGTTTTAATTTTAGTCATTTTAGTACTTTTAGTAACTTTTTTAAAGTAAATTTTTTCTTAATAAAACTTTTTTTTTTAAATATTTGATTGCCAGTAGACTATAATGCAGGACACAATAATATTAATTATAATTATTTTTATATATTTTAAGTTTTATATTATTATATTTTCAGGTTTAATTTTAGTAATTTGGTTATGAGTTTTTGTCATTTTCATTGTATATTTTTTTCAAATCCGTTTTAGCTTTAGGCATTTTAATACTTTTAGTGATTTTTTTTCCTTTTTTTTTTTCTTTAATTTATTGTCTGTAGAATATTTAGATTTATTTTTATTTCAGTTTTAGTTTGTCATTTTAGTACTCAAGTCTTAAATTGTCCTTTTTCTTTACTTTTTTTTAAATTTTATTGCCAGTAGAATATAATGCAGGATACAACGATAGAAATAATAATTAAATTATACAAATTACATACAAATATCATATTTTTAGAATTTAAGTTTTATATTTTTATGTTTTCAGTTTTCATTGTAATAATTTGGTTATGTGATTTGTCATCCTTTATTATAGTATCCTTCTATTTAGCTTTTGCTTGACATGTTTTTTTTTTTCCTGAAAAAAAAAAAAAAATCAATATTGATAGAGGATTTCAGCCAGAAGCTACAGCTTGAATTTAAAAACATCTTAATGGTGGATTTGTTTCTTATAAACACACAACTTTTGGCTTCACAAGGCTATACTTGATGGACCTGAGTGATGTGAATAATGTATAGATCGGTGTTTTTAGATGTTTTTATCTGATGTCTAGAGACTTTGACTGTGGGGTTCTGAACTGACGTGCATGTGCAAAAAAAAAAAAAACAACAACAAAAAAAAAAAAAAATAAAAAAAATAAAAAAAACAAACAGGATTGCCAGGTTTTCAAAACCTGCCAAATTGCTTTTCAAAACTAGTCTACAACTAGACTAATCGCATTCCGAAGGTCAAATATCATGTTAGTGGGGTCGCTTCAACTCATGGAGTTGAAAATTCTGTGGGAAAACCTGTGGACTTGGCAACACTTGTGCTGTCATATGGAAGTAAACACAGAGGACATAAAATAAGTGATTATGCAATTATTTATAGTGTGATCTGCTGCAGAAGCCAGTGAAATTATGCACTGACTACCTTTTGCAACTGTCTTGATAAATTTGGGTATGTAAAATTTTTGAAGTGGATTCGGATTTAGTACCACATATGGAAGTGGCACAAATTGGAATTGAAAAGATCAGATTCCATGTGGTTTGTGCTGTTCACACTGTCAGGAGAAAAACAGATCTGAGTCACATGTGAGCAAATCAGATTTGTGCCACATTTGTCTGCAGTGTAAACATGACGGCACCCATTCACTGCAGAGAATCCATTGATGAGCAAGTAATGCTAAATTTCTCCAAATCTGTTCTGATGAACAAACTCATCTACATCTTGGATGGCCTGAGGGTGACATAATTTTTTAGCAAATTTTCATTTTTAAGTGAACTATTCCTTTAATCGACCAAAGAACAACTTTCTAGACATCCTGGCTATGTGGTTCTGACCTGCCATGCAGGTGCAAAAAAACAAAACAAAAAACAAACAAACAAAAAAAACAAAACAATCTGAACAGGATTGCCAGGTTTTCACAACAAAATCCACCAAATTGCTTCTCAGATCTAGTCCACAACTAGCCCACCCCCATTGCGCTAACTACCCTTCGCAACTGTCTTGATAACTTTGAGTATGTAAAATTTTTGAAGTGACTCCTATGAGCACAGAATCATGACGAATGTTGATCTAGCGTGACGTAAAAGTTGCATGAATACTGGTATGACTGGTCAGACTGCGGTTGCATTGCAAAACATCTGACCTGTATCGGATTTAGTACCACATATGGAAGTGCCACAAGTTGGAATTGAAAAGATCAGAATCCATGTGGTTTGTGCTGTTCACACTGTCAGGAGAAAAACAGATCTGAATCGGATTTGGGCCACATTTGCCTACAGTGTGAACATAGCCTCTGACAGCACCCATTCACTGCAGAGGATCCATTGGTGAGCAAGTAAGGCCTGAGGGTGAAAGTATTCTTTCACAAATGTTCATTTTTGAGTAAACTATTACTTTAATCGACCAAAAAACAACTTTCTTTTGTCCCACCGGCATTTTATTTCCTGCCTTCACATTCAGGTCTGTTTTAAGATTAGCTGGTGTCCTTCTACAGTGGACCGCAATAATCATCTGTCTCTTCCTCAGAGACAGAGCCACCAGGTGCAGCTAATTAACAGCGTTTCATATAATGATGTTTGTGGGCATTCTTTGAAGATACACTGCACAGCCATATTCCCATATATGAGTAGGAACATGCGTTTATGTGTCTATAGGAAAAAAGGGAGGAAAAACAAAAAGAAAATGTCTGGATACATAAGTGTTAGAGAATTAATTATTTCAGTAATGTTTCTCTCTCAAGCCTCAAAGCATGATGGGACTCTATTGTGACTCAAAGAGATAAAAAAAAACACGTTCAGGAAGGGCTCCTCCTACACCGCCTCGGTTAGAAGCTCATAAGGCCAGTTCTGCCGCTGTCAAGGGGTCATTTACAGCAGCTTAATTAGGATAAGTGAGTAATCTCGTGAATTCACCTTTATTTACCTCTAGTGTGGGAACAGACAAGGCCATACAAGGCCATTTAATCCTCTGGAGAGCGATGAAGCCTGTCACACATTATAAGATGAGCATGTAACAATGTCACCTCTTACTTTGTTAAATAAAAGGAGATTTTATGGTAAATTAAAAGTGTCAGAAAGGTTCGAGAGAAGTGTCTTTAAATAGTTACGGTAAATTAAAGTGCATCATCATCTACAAGATCTGAACGTTCAGGCTTTAAATAGATAAATGTGAAAACATGAGGTGTATGTGTTTTAAATCTTGATTGTGACACACTCTTAATGCATTATCAAGCTGGATAGAAAAGTTCAGATCTTTTTAAAGGGATTTATTATCGGGTCTGAGTGGGAGTACAATATGTTCTAAACAGATTCTCAGTTATCCTCTTTGGCAATGCATAACATGTATTTATGGAATAATCAATGCCTCCAGTTAAACTTTGGAAAAATATCTCCACTGAATCAACAGTTTGAATCACAAGATTTAGAATTTGGATGAGCCATTGCATGGTTTAAAGAATGATGCATATTACCTCTTATGAGATTTTTCATTAGGGACATCATTTGTTTGAGCTGCTACATGGCTCTACCTCACTAAGAAAAATATTAATAATATGAATATTTATAATAATATTAAATTTTAAGTAGAACAGGGACATTTAGGTAAATGTTCCAAGTAATTTTAACAGATAAGGCTACTCAATGTACCAGAGTGTCACAGTGTGCACATTCAACATTATATTATACTGTATTATATTATTTTTTAGTCTATAATGATTTAATCATTATAATTTGAATTAAACTTAAGATATATTTAAACATATTGGGGGAAAAAAAAAAATCCACAAATTTTGTATGCATGCAAATTATATAATTTCCAAGGTAATTCTCATATTGTATTTTCAGAAAGTTTTGGAATATTTGTCCCCCCCAAATCTGTCCATACCAAAACAAAAGTAATATATAATTTAATAAGAAGGTTTATATTGAACTATTAAGATTTTGCTTACATATTCCTTGTAAATGTATTTTTTCCATTTTATGAAAAAGTTTTCAGAGGTGAATCAATAACAATAACAATTAGAACAATATTTCAAGTTTGATTTATGAGATTTGTTGTATTTTGAATCCAATTTTTCTTTGTAAAAGGCAAAACATGATCACACTGATTTCAAACTAGACACTGAACCAAAAACTATCATAACATCTTAGTTGATAATTCAGTATCCTTTTTTTTTTTTGGACAAAACATCCCATGTCTCGGTAGTGACAGCACATTTTCGGTAGTGACAGTAATGTAAAGTAGCGACCACATCACATTACTGAATTTTTAACCCACAAAACATACTAAGATACTACAAATTTGCATAACTGCATTAAAATTTTGTTTATTTCCCCCAAATAAAGGGTTATGTCTTTCCTTGTCACTACCAAAACAATTTCCGCGTTTCTACTGTCGGGCCAAAAGCAAGCGCGCAAGTTGCCAGTCACGTTTCCAATGTTACTTCTGGGGCTTGATCGTGCCTTGTCTGAGCTTTCGTGGGGCCAACGCCCAGGGTTTTTTGGCCCGCCGAAAAGCCTTAGGCCACAGCAGGCCAGCTCGGGCTAGAGGAGTGGCTATGAATAAAGGTGGAGTTTACCATAGTGAATGAACAAAGGTGGAATTTACCATAGTAAACAAGGTAAATACGGCCGCTTGAAGAAATCAGATATCAAATCAGATATATAGGCTATCACAATTGTTATTTGTCAAAAAGTGTTGTCTCTTTATACCTGACTGTCTGATGTTCATATTTAGCTCCAAGTATGTCATAAAATAGCCTATATCATAATCATAGTTTTTGTTCAAGAGCTCCCACTGCTACTCATGTCGTATTTTGATAGAAAATGACAGAAATGATCAGTCTATCTAAAAGTGATGTACACAGGGACTACAAATAAACAGAAACAGATGCGATCTGATGTGTCCTCTTCTTTTGTGAAATAACGGTAAATATCACGTTATTTCTGTGTGACTGTCTTTCAATCCTGACAAATTAATTCATTATGACTAATGTGTCACTTATTGTAAAACTGCTAAAACATCGATGTTTTTGGATTTAAATCTTTGAGTAGGCTAAACATCAAAAAAGACAGACAAATGGCTGCTTTTGTCATGTTTGTTTTGTGATCTTGTTTTGTTTTACTTACATTAGTTGATTAGTTTTTGCTGTATTAAAATGATTATTATTTTTAAAACATGGTGGCAGTTTCTAGCTTCAAAGAAAAATAATTTTTCTAACATCTTTGCAGCAATAGTTTTAATGGGTCCAAAACCACCTTGGGTGTGCATGATAATTGGGTGTGCATGATAATTCTAATAATTCAATGACACATCATCAATTTTTCTTTATATAATGTAATTTATTGTAATTAATATAACTATAAATGCATTCGCAAATAAAACAGGTGTGAGTTTGCTGTGACTTATGGAAAGTATATGTAGGGCTTTATACACAGTGTGTACCATTGTAAAGACCAGGTTTATCCCTCACAGCCTCATTTTCATCCAAGAAAAAAAGTCATAAAACCCAAAACACACACAGCCACAATCAGAAATAAAAGAGGTGCATTTTCTGCTCTTAAGGTCGCATTCACCAAGATACCTACTCCTTTACCCCCACCCTTGAATTTATACATTTACTATATCAATGAATAAAGTCAAGTACCGCCCTATAATTTATCACATTCTAAAACCTGTTTTACTCTGAAATATGTCACAATACATAAGTCAGCCAAAACTTCTGTTACATGACTTTAAGTTTGCTAAGCAGAGCATGGACACTTATGAGACGTTATGAAATAAAAAATCAAAATGGCAAGATCCACTAGAGATTTGCTTTTCTTACATTTCAATTGACATTGTGTTTTTCTAGTTGCAAAGTTTAAAAACAGGGGTGCCCAAACTCAGTCCTGGTCCTTGGTTTAGCTCCAACTTGCCTCAACCAGTATGCCTAGTAAGAGCTTGATTAGTTGGTTCAGGTGTGTCTAATTGGGGCTAGAGCTAAACTCTGTAGGACACCGGCCCTCCAGGACCAAGTTTTGGCACCCCTGGGTTAAAACAATGTTAAGATACTGACAATCAGTAGTGTTTCATTGGACTCGGACTCGGCCCTTTGGGACTCGGACTTGAGTCCGACTCAGCCCATTTTGGACTCTGACTCGTCTTGGACTCGATTGGTTAAAGACTCGGACTCGACTCGGACTCGACTTAGGTGGACTTGAACCCAACACTAGTGGCTCTGCCCACTGAGTGGCAGCATTGGTTTCAACGCAAATGCTGCGACAGAACACACAAAACACTTCTAAAACCAGAACGAGCTTTGCGATTGACTGTACAAAGAGAAGCAAATTAATCGCTGCAATTCAAAGAAACAAATGGTCTCCAGGCAGCAAAACACGGATTTACAGTTATCATATCATGTTAATATGTTGAATTGTGCAGTAAATTCATATCCTATATATTGAATTGTCATAGTCATCAGCTAAATATTTACCATCTTAAATTCTGCATAACTGGATGTTTTTAAATAAACACAGATAAAATATACGTTTTTCAGCTGGATGATATGACGATATATATAACATTGATATAAGTGATCACCGGGGTTTAGACCAACCTATTTTGTATTTACAAAATGAGTTCACAGGCAAATTTGGTTTATTTATTTTTCCCAGCATCAAAATCAGACACATATAAGTGTTAGAAAACACAATTCCTGGCTGCATCAATATCCATTGACCACTGGATATTTGTTAAGTTGTTAGTAACATTATATCAAGTTCAGCAACCTTTAGTTTAAACTGATTATCGTTTGTTTTACTTGCTTTTTTGCATCTTCCCTATTAAGTCCATTCACGCTGAAGACTCTTTTGCCACTCAGTTCGGCTGAGGGGGCGTGTCCCAGCAGGAAAGTGACGTCAATGCATACCCTCTATTAAGACCTTGATTAGCTGGTTCAGGTGTGTTTGATTAAGGTTGGAGCTAAACTCTGTAGGACACTGGCCCTCCAGGACCGAGTGTGGTGACCCCTGATTTAAGCAATATAGAAATCCTGTACTGAACGTGTCCCCGGCAAGTGGCACATCTGGTCACCCTAGTTTTAGGGAAGCGCTGTGGAGCTTCCGGTCCGACGGTGGACACACAGAGTGATTTTGGGCTCTGTGCTTCAGGTCCGAGGCTATTAGCCCAGCAAAAATATGTACAAAAATATATATATAAAATAATTTTTTTCATTATTTCTATATCATTTTCATAAGTTGAAATTTAGGGGTTAGGGTTTGGCAGCTTGTGGGACAGCAGTTTGCATCAGTTCTGAAGAATGGCCCATATGAATGTACATTAATTGTGCAAAAAAATATAATGTTATACTGCAATATGGCGGAATATGTCCCACCTTCTAAATGAAAGAGCCAATCACTGATTGGTAAAATTATTGTGTGACTGCAGCTGCCATTATTCATTTTAATAGGACTTGGTTTGGATGCCCAAAATAGCTGCCCAGAGGCGTTGCAAATATGGCCGCAGAGTGACTTTCCTTTAAAGGGACTGTGATGGCAGTAACGAGGCTTTATGTCTCTGTGTATTTGAGTCATAGAAAAGCAGGGTTGTGAATAGGCAAACGCATTTACAGTGTCGAGATTCATTCAGTGACAGTAGCACCGAGGTTGACTGAGTGTCAGCACCACTGAAGGACGTTTAAAAGTCAACGCCCAAGTCCCCTCTACTTCTCAACCTCTGCCTGATGGGACTTAAAAAGTCATTTCAGAGTGCAATTCATGTTTGATGACTTTATTGATTTTCCTATCCCATCTCCCTTCCTGCCCCACTCCTCCCATCGAGGGTCTCCGCAGAGTGAAATGTACCTACAGTTACAGCTTGCTGAAGCTTCAGTTCGCTGCCCCTAAATTACGGCCCTTCGCACTGAGAACGACACGAGATGAGAAAGGGAAAAATAAAGATTCAATTAACCTGAGTAAGAACTCGCAGTACGAGAAGAGGACGTTCTTGCACTGACGTCGTTGCTGCCTACACACTTTTCTTTGTGATTGATCGAGGACACTCTTTTGTATCACCAGGTGTTTTAGCGGGCTTTGCGTGAGGGGGCCGGAGGCCGACGAACTGACAATCTCTGACATAAGCATCTGACAGAAACACACACTTTCCTTCCTGCGACAGTCCTGTGATCATAAGCGAGGGTGAGGTATTACAACCTTGTCTGTTGCCCCAATTGTCAGCTTGCAGTCACTGATGACAGTGATTGCACCCTCTCATCTTCCTTCTAAAGGGATGAGCCATTACATGCAATTTTTTATGGATGACAGCTAAATAGTGCCCTGTTATGCATACCTATTCACACACTTACACACGCACACGGCGTTTCCAACAGCTCCTGTTCATGTTCAATTAAACCCATAAGAGGCCATTCAGTGCAATGAGGCGGTGAGTCAGCCCTCCCACCTCCAATGTGTGCAGATCCACCATGAAAGACACAAAGTAGGCGGACGAGACCACTGACCCCGGAGGGAGGCGAGGGAATCTTCTAGTGCCTTGCACTTCTTCTCAAATAAGCTTTGTTTTCCATCATTCGTGATGTAGGAACAAAATTATCGATCTTCTGCCATCTAAACATGATGATGGCCAAGTGCCCAATTGCTGTGCAGGTCAATAATAGCATATTTACTGTGTAGACATAGAAGAAGTGGCAGCGGGATCAGGAATATGTTTTATTAATGTGACAGATGTGGTACCACAGGTGGTCCACCATGACCAATTTGAGTAAAACGTCCTTTAGAAGCCCAAAAAAGGGGGGTGGAATTTCATAGGATATTCATTTGTAAAGGGTTTTGGCCTATGGATGTTCTTGCAATACCACAAGCCAATCAGCATTGGCAATCACACCTTGTTTGGCTCTTTATTCCATGTTCTATCATAAGTAAAGATGGCAAATTTATAATCATGTTCTTTCAGCAGCTCCTGCGCCAGTAGAGCAGCTGCCATTGAAACCAAAGGGAGTGTTAACGGATATCTCCAGGCTTAGGTTAGTTAGCACTGGAAATGTTAAAACACCTGTTCAACACACCTGGTCCTTTTGTACTGCAGACCAACAGGCTCATCATGTTCTAGTTGGCTCTCTTCAAATAGTAGAGCTGTTGACTTCATGTCACCTGGTAATTGAGTACACTGTTGGCTGACATGAGTTATCCATTTTAAATTGGGTTCAAATGATTGCGCACACCTGGCCACTGTGGTAAATGAAGCCAAATCTTTGTCATTTAGAAATTACCTGTAGCCTTTAAAGTGGCGGGACAGAGATGAAGTTGTCAAGAGGCTGCCTAAGTGGTCTGATAGATCTGGGTGAAAATACTCATGAATTTAGTCATGCATACTGCAAATGAACCAAACTGGGGTACATTTCAAAAAGCAACTATGTTGCTAGTTCTGTTCTTACCAATAGAGTTTAGAGGAACTTCCGACAATAGTTAGCTAACGATACTTTTGGGAAAGGCATCACTGAACTGTTATTTTTTATTTTCAGAACTGAGTGCCCATGAGCAAGGATGGCATAGATTCTCAATAGGGGCGGAATCACACTAGACACATCAAATCAAATGTTCTAAATCCATTTGTCCTGTTAACATATAGCAAGAGAAATATAACGGGGCATTCGTTTATTAAAGGAGAAGTCCACTTCCAGAACAACAATTTACAGATAATGTACTCACCCCCTTGTCATCCCAGATTTTCATTTCTTTCTTTCTTCAGTCATAAAGAAATTGTGTTTTTTTGAGGAAAACATTTCAGGATTTTTCTCCATATAATGGACTGATGGTTTGAACTTCCAAAATGCAGTTTAAATGCGGCTTCAAACTAGCCCAAATGCGGTTGTAAACAATGCCAGCCAAGGAAGAAGGGTCTTATCTAGCGAAATGATCTGTTATTTTCATAAAAAAAAAAAATACAATTTAAATACTTTTTAATCTCAAATGCTCGTCTTGTCTTGCGCTGCTTGAGCTCTGTGTATTCTGGCTCAAGACAGTTAGGGTATGTTGAAAAACGTGATCATATTTTCTCCCTCAACTTAAAAAATTATTTCAAAATCATCCTACATCGCTGCAAAAGTTTCGACCCAGTCTTTGCAAAGTAAACATGCAAAGAAGATCAAACACCCTTAACAAAAAAGGTAAAACAGTGATAAAGGGTGATTTTGAAGTTGAGGGAAAAAATACATACCTTACCCTTTTCGACATACCCTAACGCATGTGTACCGGACAAATACAAAACTGTTTTAACCACTGCATGAGAAATAAAGTCTCGTCTTTAAAATTCTGTCAATTCTGTCAAATGTCGTTTTGGTGCTCTTTGATGTGGTGAGACAGAAGCCTCAGTTTAAACCTCAGTTTTTACAAGTACTTTTAACATGAAATAAACATGAATGAACATCTCACGCCTCATGTAATCACTCAGTCAGTGATTCAAGCACAGAAAGACGTCAATAAAACAGCATGTAAACAAACTGTCACATAGCATTTCATTTACCTGAGCAAGTCAGTGTCCACAGAAACTATCTGTTATTTTCAAAAAAGATAAAACAGCAATATAGGGTGATTTTGAAGTTGAGGGAGAAAATACGATCCGAGAGAAAGACTGTTTTAGATATTAGACTATATTCTTATTTTCTATACTCTTATTTTACTCAATGTTTTAAATATACAATTTTGAATATAGAAATATTAAATGATTTAAACAACTGAAAAGATTAATCTAATTTCATTTAAAAATTTGAATTTGAATCTAAAACTGCCAGTAGGTGGTGGCAAGTCACTGATTTAATTACTGAATCATTCATTCATTTGATTCGTTCGAAAAGCTGATTCATTCAGGAATAAAAACAAGTGACTGTCTTTATGAATTGGAAATTGAATCATTGACTCGCTAGATTCATTTAAAAACGCACGTTGAGTTTGAATGGAGATGCGAAGCAGCTCAGTTGTGGCTTGTTTCAAACTATTTTTGATAGAAACAGAGCAAAATCAGGCAATAGCATTATAGTCAGACAATGTAAGTCACTTAATGCTAACTTCTTGTTTATTTGCTGTTGTATTAAATCAGTATCTCATTTACAAACTCCCTAATTCAAAGTTGTCACTCATCTTAGTTCATTGAGATCTCACAAAGTTCATTATAATCAACAAAGCTCTCTACACTGCACAATGAATCTCTTATTTACACTCTTTTTACACTTCGTTTATGAAAAGATTCATGGGATATGTCTGTGATACATTACTCAACTATTGTTGGTCTGAAAGTGGACTTCTCCTTTAACAAAAATTGGAAAAATCTTCATGAATTATCTCTACAGTAAACGCTTATGTCACTTGACATTACGAACAGAATACTCTGATGTGCTCTGCGATCTGTCTACAGAAGGTATTCCTTATGGTGACTGACCTTTAGGAAGTTAGGGCTTCCGTCTCTTGGTTTCCCTAAGGACAAAAACAAGGTTATCGCCGCCTTAATCTCTCTCTCACACCCTCCCCACGCTGTTTTCTCCTCTCTCTCTCACTTTCTTACTCTCTCTGTCTCATTACTGTGTCTCATTCTTCCTCTCGGGGTGATGGGTCTTGTCACGCAGTCCATGTTTGCCGGGGACAAAATGAAGAGAAATACACGCAACCGAGACTAAGAACACACTGTTCCTCCTCTCGTTTCTCTCCAATGGAGAATTTCATTATTCTATGTCCATTCTCCCAGTTCCAGCAGGAATATAGATCTTTATCAGGCAGGAAATGGTTTTGGGTGGGTGGGGTGTATTTATAGTTGGTGCTGGGTGAATGTTTTCCTCTGAGGAAATGCAGGACTCAGTGGAGCTGTGATATCACCTGAGCTGACACCGATTCTTATCGCGATCGTCTCTCGTTGCCTCTCTCTCACTCTTGATCTAGCTCTGAGGGATGTCAAAAGAGAGGACGGACAGTGTTTAGACTTCAGATTTAGCTCGCATTTGCGCACATTTCTGTCCTTTATCATCATGACAGATTTCAGACATTTTTTCTCTTCGGACATGTGTCTCTTTATGCACTTAAGTGCATTAAAATGTATGTGATCTCAAACTGCTTTATGAACAATTTACCCTCTCATACTGTACAAAGACTGTTTTATTCTTGTGATCACATCATTCGGACACTTCATTCAACTTCTGCATAAAACATTTCACCAGCTCAGTGCAAGTCATAAGTATTTTACATGATCTCTTTTTTTTAGCTTAAAGTATAATAAAAATCATCTTCCAAACTGTCCGCTTTCTCATATGTAGCACTGGATTCACTTTCATGAATCCGTTCATTTGAACACGATTTATATGCTTCATAAAACAATTCATCGGTTAATTTCAGCATTTTATATTATTTTTTTTTTTAAAGATACTAAAAGATTATTTTTTTAAGAATCACGTTTACTAAACTGTCCACTCTCTTGTTTGCAGCATTGGATTCATTCTCCTTAATTGATTCATTAAATGACCTGCTTCATAAATGATTCACCAGTTCAGTTCATTAGCATTTTATGTCATCTTTTTTGTAGCTAAAGGAATAAACACATCTACCAAACTATTCATTGTCTCATATACAGCATTGAATTCATTCTTGTGAACTGATTCGATTTGAACGGTTCATTTAAATGCACAAAGAATTTAAACTTTAAAAAAAATTATACTTCTGTTGTTTGTTTTTCAGACAGATCTGCATCAAATATTAATCTAGCATCAAAAATTCATTCACTAATTAAATTAATCAGCATATTACACCATTTTTTTGCACAGCAAATAATATTTATATTTATTTTAATAATGCTACAAAATAATAGGGCAGACCAGGTGCAGTTGGTACAGGAGTGCATTTGAAATACCTTAAATAACTTGGAGTACACAGGAACCCTGAGCCATGATTTCTGCTCCACACATGTATTAATGTTCTCTTTGATTGTGGAAAATTTTAAATGTGTGTGTCTTTCCATTCCGAAGTTTTTTTTTTCCAAGGTGAGATTCTCATTTCATCCTTACATGACTGTAAAGTTAACTTACATTTTTATAAAACTTAATCTGTGCTGTAAATATTGACATATTGCATGACTGTGTCATGCAAAGTCATCGTGAAGTCTAGAGAAATGTCCAAGGTGGTCAGCGGGGTACAGCTGAGACACAATGTTTTATTTATTTATTATGTTTATTGTTATTATGTTTATTAGGTTACTGTTTGCTAGGGACGTCACAATTCTCAATATAATATCGAACCGTTCGTTACGACATCCACGGTTCAATACGCGCTTGTGAATTGCGGTTTTTCGTTTTGCATTTAAATAACATACTTGTTTTATTTCTCTCCGAATTTGCTGTATGTGTGGCCGTGATTTCACGTGCTGAAATGAGGAAACGCTTCCCCGCTTATATATGAAAAAGCAACACACGCAGAGCATCTTCCATTCTAATGACATGCAATGATAAGCCTTTCTAAACCTGTTGTCCAACAAAAGAGTTATAAAAACAAAAGTTATAAAAAACATTATAACTTGTTTTAAAGGGGTCATCGGATGTTAAGTTCACTTTCACATGTTGTTTGAACATTAATGTGTGTTGGCAGTGTATGTACAAATCTACTCTATAATGATAAAAATCCATGCAGTGGTTTTTTTAATTAATCTGTAAAAATAATATTCCCTTTTTCAAATCGAGCCATTCTCAGATGCCTGTCGTTGTGGCATCACACCCACAGAGGCCGCTCCCACGATAGTTGATTGACATGAGCGTCTTACCTCAGATCAGTTGTAACAGTCCAGCCTCAATGTTTTGATCCCAGAGCAGGGATGTAAGTTAGAAAAGAATTGAGCGATTGAGAGGTTGTGTTGCTGGATGTAATAATGAACGTAGTGGTTGCCATTTACTCCCGACATCTGAGCCGCTGAAGATGCAGTGGATTACGTTTGTTTGTGAAAGGAATGCGCCTCCCGATCTACATATATCCGTCTATGTTTGCGTGAATCATTCGTGATTCAGCTTCACTTACAGCAGAAGTGAGTATAAGGGTTTTTTTTAATGAATCTTTGCGATTGCCTTTCCTAATAATGTGCTAGTTAGCAAGTTTAGCTAACTAGTAAACAGGCTCGTCACTCCACAGAGAGAAGAGATGGGCGGGGTGAGCAGAGCTCATTTGCATTTAAAGCAGCCTCGACCAGAATAGGATGATTTTTGCAGAGCTGATTTTGGCAAGGTAAAAAGGGTGTTGTTTTACACAACCATTGAGAATTTTTAACCAAAGTATATTATACACTTTTCATTAAGACCCTAAAAAAATCATATCAACTTGTGGAAAATGGGCATCTGATGACCCCTTTAATTCACAACATCAGTCAAGTGGTTGAAATAACTTACTATGTGATCGGGATTCTTATCACAGAATAAGGCAGACAATAAATCCTATACTCATATTCTATGTATGCCGATTAGCAGTGGCTTATGAAAATACACGAGATGGCTTGAAGAAAACAGATAAACCATATATTATTGCAGACGAGTGTTTATTGTCCTTACATATTATTTCATCATTCAAAACGTTTAACGTGATATCTTGTTTTTATTCAGTTACAGCAATAGCGATGCCTTTTTCCATATTAGAGAAGCTGGAACGGAACGTTATCAGTGATACTTTTTTGACGCACATGTGGATTTTTCTGCACGACTGAAACCCACTCTATTTCGCCTAAAAATCGGAAAAATAATACCTCTCTCAAAAGAAAAATTAAGCAGACATATACTAAAGCACGCTTTTTCCAGTTTTTTCCAGTTTACGGGAGTATTTTGTTAATTTGTTGCAACAAAAAAAACACACTCAAGTAGCAATCGTGGTTAAAAACCGAGGTACGTATTGAACAGTGGACTAACTGTATTGTTGCATCCCTACTGTTTGCATTTGTTTATTATTGCTGTTTGCAATTGTTCAGTGTTTTTTTTTTCACTGTTTTATTGTTTACTGTACTCAACTTTTTAACTGTTACTATTAAAATGAACTGAAATTAAATACTGAATCGCGAATACTGTACAATGTTTTACAAATGTTTTACAAATGAATTACTTTTAACTAATTAAATATTCAAATTAAATACTAAATGAACATAAAAACTGCTGAATTCTCATTTTTAAGGTATTTTACATTTGCAGTGAATTGGTTAGGCAGCTTTATAGCATTACGGATGGGTGTCTCAACTGTACTCGGGTACTGTTCCAACTGTACCTGACATGGGTACAGTTAAAACAAAAAAGCTTCTTGTGTTTATGAGCTAAATGTGGCAAAAATTACCTACTTATGGATGTTAATAGTTATTAGTATTTTAGTAGACAAGCAAAGGAAAAGCCATATGAAAAATCACTTCTTTTCAGTCCCTAGTTTTGGTGTGGTAAAGGAAAAAGCAAAAAGTCTACCCTACATTTAGTTAAACATTGCTGTTCTTTTTTGTTTACAAATCATTTATGGAAATAAATACATTTTCAGATTTATTTTTAGCGTTATGCCTTTATTTTGATAGGACAGTAGCTAGACGAAGCGAATTGGGAGAGGGAGGGGGGGGGGCGGGATCGGGAAAGGTCCGTGAGCCAGGACTCGAACTCGGGACGCCTGAAGCGGAACCTCGACGAGTTGATCGGCGCTGAAGGAAATGAATTAATTTTCTTGTTTTGTTGCTGGTATTTAGTCTAAACTGATATTTAAAAAGATTAAAACTATATCATAGCATGGTTGTTGCCCCTTCTTTCCATTTAAATGAAACTATCAAACCTACTACTGTAGCAAAACAGTGTTGATTTACTGTACTTTAACTACTTTCAATTTTCAGTAGCTTGTACCACAGCTTCCACAACACTGGCCAGCAGCAAAGTATAGAAAAATAGAGAACTCACAACCGCAAGATGGAGTCACAGACAGAACAAGAGGTGCTCTCTTTTGTTTGTGTGTGTGCCGATTTTGTCTCCCCGAGCAAACAGCCCATGCAGAGTTACAGTGAATCAGCCAGTGCCAATATCTATTTGTCTCCGTCCAATGGACCACAGAGGATCGAAAGGATTCACTGCACATGAGCACATGCAGTTCCTGTCAGCAGACGACTGGTGGCACTGCATTATCAGCCAAAAGCTTCGGGTTACCCAACCTGTGTGCAGATAGACAACAAACACTGTGCTTATGAACATACTCTCACAGAAACACACACACAAGACCACACGAAATGATTAGTATGCAGGAGCACAAGCTCGCAGCCACAAATGTACACTGATAAACCAGTCCGATTCAATATAAGGAAACATGCAAGATGTTCCTTCTCAAATAGAGGCAGTATTAGAGCCACAGCAACAGCCTGGAGAGATTTCAGGGACTGGGGTTATAATGCGGGACAGTGGGCTCACTGTGGAGGCAAGATCCGCAGGAGGTTATTTGTCTTCTGTTAACCCTTTACGCGTCAGGACAGCTGCTCCTAACCCTGTGTCTTGCTGAGAAATAAGATCTTAAAATGTTTGAATAAACCAAATTGACCTTGAAATTTGCTGATGCACTAAAAACGGCTCGGTTGGAGAATGGTGCATAAACTAAACTGTGAAACGTCACAAGTTTTGGAAACTTCTTTAAATGCATGAATGAAAATGGGACTTTGTAATTGCCTCCGATTATGCATTTTTGCACAGGGAGGGCGAGTATGTGTGTGTGCATGACGGAAAGGTGAAAGAGCTTATAAATGTCACATTTGACAAGATTACTGGCATATTATTCATTCCTTTATGCATCTGATAGACTTGTAGTACGCGCACTTACAGCATAAAGTGGGCCAGATATAAATACATGGTAGGATCAAATGTAGTATTGCGTTGGCTTAAGAATGTTTGTGATATTTCTTGCTGCCGTTAATAATCTTTTTACACTTGTAGTTAAAAATAGCAGCTACAATTTTCAAGCGTAAATTGCCATGGCACCTAAGGTTACTATGACAGCAATGTCACAACACTAAACACAGTCATTAAATGTAATTACAGCGACAATTTCGACAAGACGAGAATATTTCGACCCATATGCATATGATTTTTGTTTGTGCACGTAGTGCAAACGTGCCTTTTTACTAAAGTACGCCAGATTGGGTTAGTCTGCTGCATTGACATCAGCTAGCGTTCATCATAGATTTGTGGGCATGTTTAAACTGGACAATTTGTTTCAGTGCATTAGGCTCTAAAACTAAACAGACAGCGCAAATAAATGGCGCCATCTGCAAGTGCAGTTCTTTCTTTGAAGAATGGCTCTGTGAGACTATTTAAAGTTGATTTGAATAGCAATAATTGGGTGTCTTCATGCTTTTGGACTTACAATATGTTCCTAAAACACGTTTATAAACAGTGCAATGGTGAAATACTGAATGAATGTAACCTTTTCCCCACGTGCCACAACTGAATCAAATCAGCTTTAGCCTTCCGAATGGTTTCAGTGTTGGCTTTTTCTCTCCCTAGGGGCTGCGTGTGTATCATCTTCAAACAAACTGTTCACCTTTGTAAAAACACTGCGGCCTGCCTGCAGCCTCAAATCCTATTAAATCTCCCTCTCTCTTTCTCCAGCAAGCTGACAGGAGTGTGTGAATATGGAGAGAGTGGGAGTGGCAGCTGCATTCAACTCTTCCCCGGAGCGCTGCACATTTCTGGGGAGTGTAGGGTGTGGAGTCGAGGGAGGGGGGCGGTTATGTTTGGCGGAGGCAATTAGCATAATCCTGCCGAGCGGAGACCGTCGTGTCTGTTTTCCTCAGTCTGGCTTATTTGGAGGCACAGGTAAATATTGAAGTTTATTGGTATGCAGACCTCAGAAATGAGACTTTAAAAAAGACACAAGGTCAAATGGTTTAAACTAGTGTGGAAATAAGAAGTTAGATGGTATTTGTTATATTTAACATCATGTTATTAAAGGCTATATGGATTTTTTGTAATATAATGAAATCTAATACAATATGTTTGTGTGTGCGTAAATACATAATATTAATGCTGTCAAAATTAATGCTTTAATGCACACAATACATTTTTTAAATTAATTTTAAGTTAAACATTTTTTTAACGCAGTTAATGCAGGGGTGGAGCTATGGGTTGGCCACCCCACTCATAAGAAGAATTGCATTTATTTAGGCCTTGTCCATACTAACAATGTTTTTATTTGAAAAAATCTTTTTCTCTCTATTTTAGCCTTTCGTTCACACTGAGATGGCATTTTTGTCAAAGAAAACTGTTTTTTTTATAATATCCGAAGTGGATCAATTTGAATACGCCGTTTTCGGGTTGTAGTGTGGACTATGAAAATGGAGGCTTTTGAAAACAATGACGCATGTTTAGCCATGTGACACATATTGTACTGATAGTTATCCATATTTACTCGTTACAGTATGTGCAATTTACTTTCACACTATTGTTACAGATGTTACTTTGTACATTGTCTTCATATCACAGTCTTGCAAAGATCACTTTTCGCTTTTTTTGGAGGCTTTACACATGCTCAGTATAGCGAATTAAATGTTTTCAGATGATTTAGTGTGGATGAGAAACTTTTGGAAAATGCTTGAAAACGCTGGTGTGGATGGAGGGTGTTTTAAACGCCATTTTCAAATGTGTATATATTCATTCAGTTTAACATCGTTAAAAATACTTAACACAGGGGCGGAGCTATGGGTTGGCCACCCCACTCATAAGTCTTTTTCTTGACAAGAATTGCATCCATTTAGGCCTTTTCCACACTAATAACGTTTTCGTTTGAAAATGCACCTTTTCGCTCCATTTTGGCCTTTCGCCCACACTGAGATCGCATTTTTGTTAAGGAAAACTGAGCTTTTTGAAAATGCGGATAAATTTGAAAATGGCGTTTTCGTACTGTAGTGTAGACTGTGAAAATGGAGGCTTTTGAAAACAATGTCTGATACATTCCGATGACGGATACATTCCGCCGAGACCAAATACATTAACATTGTCATGTACATTACCATGCCAATCCCTCTGAGAGTTGTCATGACAAAACTATATTTATACCCGTATTGTGCCTGTTATGTGCTATTATTTGGTAATATTTATGCTAATATTTGGTGTTTTTAAAAATGTTGTAGATTTAAGTAGCAAATGAGAATTGCTAAAGCTTTTGAATACATCTTGAGACAAATGTCTTCTTACTGTTTTTTTTAGTTTTGTTTAAGATAATTAAAACAGCAGTTTATAAATAACGAAAGTATGGTATTTGGTGTAAAAAGTATTTGTATCAATACTGTGTGCCTTTTACCCCACGCTGGTGAGCTTTTTACCCCGTGTATTTATTTTTCTGCAATCATACACTTTTGGTGCAGTGAAAAACATTTTTTTTTTCTTGGGGTGTGCCTTTAGCCCCATTATATCCTAATGATTCTGAATTCACTTATGGTCACCAAGAATGCATTTTTTGATCAAAAATACAGTAAAAAGTGTTATTGTGAAATATTATTAGAATTTAAAATAACATTTCTATTTCAATATATTTTCAAATGTAATTTTGAATTAGAATTTTTAATTAAAATGCTAAATCTGAAATTTCAGCAGCCATTACTTCAGTCTTTAATTGCTAATTTTTCAGGTAAAATTGCACATTTAAATTTCTTGTAAATTTGGAAAATCGCGTTAAAAATGTGCAAAAAAAACAAAAAAAACAAAAAAAAAACATTGTGTCCAATCCATGTGTTCAACAGAACAAAATCGCCACTTCCTGTAAAATTAGTGCAAAATATCTATAATTGTAAAGGGAATAAAACCAAATAATTCTGATGACAGAATTTGGCTCAGGCATTTCAGAATGATCAACGGTTAAGGCAAAGTCTTGTGAATGTTTTCAACATAGTTTGTGTGCATGCCTTTTTATACGCTAAAAAAATCTATCCACCTCAATTAAGATTTTAAGTTTATGCACATTTTCAGAGTGTATGTGTATTTTCCAATATCCCAAATTTTGCATAAAAATATGTGGATGGAAACATTACCCCTCATCATTAAAAAAATGCTGATATTTCTACCGCAGGAATAAATATATATATGTTTGTGTTTGTGTAAGGATACCTTTCTATTCTTGCATTGATAGAAAAGTTTTATTAGCTACACCCCGGTTAAGTTAGGTCAGATTTAGGAGGCAAATGGTTGGGTGTGGGGCCTTAAGGGAGTCACTGAACACTACACTGAGTGTAAAGAACTCTTTATTAAACACTCTGCTGAAACGCTTTTATTCAGAGATGAGAATCAATATTTCATCTCCTCAAAGACTTTAAACTGGTAAATAAATCAAAATACATAAGGCGTGGAGGGGAAACCTGCCAGAAATTAACAAAATGTTTACAGAGGGATTTGTTTTGTTAGAGCGTGACCCGTGCTGTTGTGTACAGTCATTAAATCTCGGATAAGGGCTCTGAATTATTAATCAATTATTTGGAGAGACTTGCATGAAAATGTGGCATTCTTTGTGCAGGAATGGGAGTTTTGTTTTAAGATGGGCTGGGAAAAAGTCTTTCTAAAATCAGTGATATTGTACGTTTAAAATGCATGTTTTTAAAATGTCAGCCGTGAGTCATTTTAAGGAAGAAAAAATTGAAAAAACAAACAAAAAAAAAAAACTTCACAGAGCTATTCATGAGCTGAGATTGGTTTCAATTATCAGTAAGTGAATGAAAAACTCCTTCATGAGGAACACAAACTATTATCTGCTTCAATTATCAGGAGGCAGAGAACATTTTTGGCAAATTATACTTTTTCAGCGGAACCATGTTTATTCAAATTTCGTGTTGATTCGCTGTCTTCGTATCTTGTGACAACAGGTGAGCTCCATTTTTTTTTTTCTACAACCAGCATCCCAGTGGTTTTCAGCAGGTTTTTTTTCTTTTTCCTCAGTGCTGTGTGGCGTCTTGATCGTGTGTATTGTTTTTTGGTTGAAGGAGTCAGTTAGACCTCTGAGAAGGGTGAGTGAGTTACTGTTTGAGCTGCTGTGTGTTGATGGAGTGCCGTAATTTGTATGCCTCTTTTCGCAGCTCTTTTATTGCCATTGATTTTTGGTTGTCCCCTCTGCCAGTCCTCAAGGGAGATGTGGAAGCAGAGAAAATGTCTGTTTCCCAGTAAACAAAGGATTTTCTCTGTCCATAGAGACAGGCAAAGAAAAACAAGGGCTATGACACAACAGTGACACTTTGATGTAAAACCACAATTGGTGAGTGTTCAAAATAACACTACACCCAAAAATCATAATTCTGCCATCATTTTCTCACTCTCGTTTTATTCCACACCTGTATTACTTTATTCTATTGCGAAACCTTTTTAACATAATTACAATTTATGGCAACTGAAGCTTTCAACCATAAAAAAAAGGGTGTAAAACCTCATAAAAATAATTCATATGACGCATACACTATATTCCAAGTCTTCTGAAGCTATACAATCTTTTTGTTTGAAGACAAATTTGGTGTTTACTGATAATTTCCCTCTCCAGTAAGCTGTTGTAACCACTGTAATTGGATCATTGCGTCTGTAAGATTTTGTGAATTTAATATTAAAAGTTGAAAAGACTTTCAATTACAGGCTTTTGCTGCCTTGGCTAATCTGAGTAGTGATCTCTTCTGAAACTGAAAAGACAAATGTGAGCTTACTGGAGAAAAATCTCCATTTTAGATCCAAAAGTGGCAACACAATAAAACCTCCATAAAAATTATTCATATGACACTATATTCCAAGTCCTCTGAAGCTATATGATCATTTAATGTTTAAGAAAAAGACAAATTTGTTATTTACTGATCGTTTTCCCTTCTAGTACACTGTAAAAAAACAATTTGTTGAATCAATGTGTTACCCCGCTGCCTTAAAATGTTAAGTTCAGTCAACTCAAAAAAGTTTACTCAACTTGAAATGTTAAGTTGTACTAAGTAACAACTTAGATATTTGTTGATTCAACTTAAAATTAAGGAAGCTGGGTAACAAACCCAGCTTTTAAGTTTAACAAACCATTTTTTTGTTTACTATTTAATATTTAAGTTGTCACTTAGAACAACTTAATATTTCAAGTTGACTAAACTTAAGTTGAACAACCTTAAAATTTTTCAGGCAGCAGGGTTAACAAATTATTTTAAGTTGACTCAACAAATTGTGTTTTTGTTTTTTTTTTTTGTTTTTTTTACAGTGTAAGCTGTTAACTGCTGTGACTGGATCATTCAGTTAGTGAGTTGGGTAAAATGATTCATTCAAAAGATGTGACTCAAAAGAATACCTTGATTGGGATTTTGCATCCTTTGTGGAGAGCTTCAGTTCCCATTCATTGTACAACAGCATGGAAAAGAATACAGTTTTGAAGTGACAACTTGCTAATTTGAGTAAACAAGCCCCTTCAACAATTCAACGAAGGCAGAAAAGTTAGCCAACCAAACTTTGATTAAAAAAAAAAAGCTCATCATATCCCAAAGGTTCAGGGTTTGTGAGAAGCTTTCTGCATCTGACGTGTGTATCTGATTTATAAAGGAAGCTTCTCTGAGGCCGCTTGTGTCTTCAGAGGGATAAGAGCTTAATTAACTTCATATCTGCCTTTGCTTATTGTCACCGCCATGCTCTTGCTCCCCGATACACACATAATAATCTGGCGCTATATATGAGCAGACCTGCCAATGCAGCAAGTATAGAGAAAAACACATCAGCACTGAAGCCATTCTGTGGACGGGATGCCACTACCTCTTCCCGCACTTCTTGAGGAAGATCAATCCAGATTTTGTATCTTAATTTGATTAACGCTCATTCCTCCTACAGGACATTAGCCAGGTCACAGATTCAAATCCAGGAAAGACGAAATGCACAAACTGTCAGCGCTTCCCCAGAGACGGAGATATAGAGTGTGAAAGAAAAAAAAAAGGGGGCAAGGGGGCAGCGTTGGAGCAAAAACTTCGGTTACATCAAACAGGGCAACACTGAAGGGACACTCGCAGCCCATCAATCAGGTTATATTGCTTCGGCCTCACAGAAAACGCGGTCCCTCCACGCCTCAGCTCTCCACGCTCTACGTGCCGCTCATTGTTCAGGCAGAGAGAGGGAGAGTGCGCAAGTGAGAATCACTGTAATTAAAGCAGAACGGCTTTTAATTAAATCTTGTGTTGGTTAATTAGGAAAATTATCTTTAAAGCAAATTCCATCTTTACAGATGTTCTCGCTGTGCCTTTGCGACGACGGTGAGCGAGTTAAGAGGCAGGGGTGCGGCGGAGGGGCTCGATCTAAAGGCTGGTCATCCATTGCTCAAATGTAATTTCTGCCCATTGTCCAGCATAGTGGATTTCATTAGCCTGAATTGAAAGTGTAATGCAATAAGAGACTGGCTGTTTCTCAGGTCTCTGCTTTCCTGAGCCCCGGGGATGATGAAGGGGTCACTAATCTCATTGATTGACACACTTGGTCGAAGCCTCCGGCCGATGCTAACTTCTCACGCACACGTTACCAAATCTTATTTTTCCAATGACCTTCATATAGATTTTGTTTCACAATTTAAATATTTGAGAAAGTGGTATGTTCACATGATTTAGCTTATTATTCTTACTGATTCACATTTTTACGAAACAATATGTTTTATGCACATGCTTCAGCAATATAACCATTAATGAACCATTAAATATAATGATCCATTAAAATAACCATTAATGAACATCCGAAGATATGTTTAAAGAAAGATTACAACTTACCAAAATCTGTATTCTGTCTCATCGCTCAATCAATGTTTCAACTGCAGATAGACACCAATATAACAGCTTGTAAACAATGTCATATAATGTCACATTTAACTTAGAAAAAACATATTCAGAGACTAAAAAAACTAGTGAGGAGCACTATGCTAAATATATGTACCATATAACACATTCATCAGGGCCTGAGAACAGCCGGTGGTGTGAGGACCGTATTGGAATTGCTCAGTTTCTTCTTCTCCAAAATGAATCTCATTTTTGAAACTTTGCACACATGCCAAATGTGGTAAAAATTTGCATCTGATATGGGTTTCAGAAGTGAGTGTGGCAAAATGGCTCAATAGCGCCACCTATAAAATTTTAACGAAGTTCCCTTCGAGCTGCGTTTGGCATACATGTACGAAATTCGGTAGACATATGTAACACGTCAATACCTACAAAAAAGTCCCACAGTACGAAGTCCGAAACTGAAAAGTAAGTCTGTTATTTGGAAAATTCTCTTTGCAAGTTTTGTGGCGTTTTTGCAATTTTCACGCATTGTATTTAAACGAAATCCTCCTCCAACAGGAAGTGACATGTTTTACACTGTAACAAACTCCTCCTAGATGTTTAATGACAACGACATTATATTTGGTCTGTCTAATCTAACGGTCTTTGCGATGATAAATTGCGAAGATCTTGCCATGGAAAAAGAAGTTGTTGTAACTCAGCCATACAATGTCCGATCTGTCCCAAACTTCACACGTTCGATAAGAATCCTGGTCTGAACACATCTAGAGGCCAGTATTACAGTATAATCATAGCGCCACCTGCTGACAACAGGAAATGTCTTGTTTTACACTAACTTGAATATACAATGTCCAATCTGCACCAAACTTCACGTTTACTAATAGTCCTGGCCTGAAGACATCTAAAGGCCAATATTCAGTTATAACCATAGCGCCACCTGTTGGAGACAGGATATGTCATGCTTTACAACATCTCAAACATACCATGTTCAATCTGCTCCAAACTTCATATGTTTGATAAAAGTCCTGGCCTGAAGACATCTACATGCCAATATTCAATTATAGTCATAGCACCACCAGCTGGCAGCAGGAAGTCTGGCACATATAATCATATATATATATATATATATATATATAGACATATTCCTCCTATATTTACTGCTTTAAACTGATTCTCGTATATTTTACAGCATTAGTTGACAGATTTTTTTTCCTTTACTAAATTTGCCATGTATTGTACCTGATGTATATCCAAAATAATCAATATTGAATCAAATTACAACCTTGGGAATACAAAAATATAATTGATTGCGAAATGTGCATCAAAACCCAGCCCTATTAATTAAAATACTGTGGTGACTTATATGCACATGTTCTTTGACCGTCCACTTATTAGCAAATTTTGGGATAAGGTTTTTCTAATTGTTACAAAAACATGTGATAGGGTTATGTCTAAACATCACAATATTTGTTTGCTGAATGACAATTCTGATCTTAACTTGAATGCTTATCAGCGTAGAATATTTCACACCACACTAACTGCAGCCAAGAAGGTAATCTTTAAAATCTGCTATGAAACCACATTCCCAGCTGACAAAATGTGGCTCACAGAACTAAAAAAAATATTGCGCTGTTAGAACGGTCAACAGATTTTAGCTTCAAAAACAGACTAAATACTGTGAAAGATAAATAGTTGGTATTCCAGGTGTGTATAAATGTGATATGTAACCACAGTTTTTTTTTTTTTTAAGGAAAACCCTGGCTTCTATATAGTTATTGTAGGCCAGGTATGCTGGCTTTGCTTTACAATAAATGAACAATCACAAAAAACACACACACACAAAAAACAAAACAGCCCTATTATTTTGCCACAAACCCATAACTTGAAAGAAGCTGATCAAACTGTGCAAATGCCAACATAAACATTGAAACATGAACTAAAATATGTAAGGTAAAAGAAAATACAACAAAATTAATGACATTTTGTTACAATTTTGGTATTCCAAAACCTGTTGAGAACTATTTCCTATAAAGCAATAAGATTGAAAAGGAGATTCTATTTCTTAGATTTTTCTCCCAAGAACAGACTCCAGTAATCTCACATCCGTCTTTTCAGTTTCAGAAGAGATCATTGCTCAAATATGCCAAGACATCAAAAGCCTGTAATTAAAAGTCACCTTTACAACTTTTAATTTCAATATTTCAATATGAATTCCAGCATTTGTCATCTTTATCAGCCTATGATTTTCACATTAATGTTATAGCTTTTTTAATGTCTTCCAATGGATCTCAGGAGAAACATCAGAGAGAACGTAAAATGCTCATTGAGAACTCTAGTAGTTCTCCTCCAGTACAGCATCCTCAACAAAACAACGTTTTGCTCTAGGGTTTCTCTTCAAATGCTTGCCATCATTTTAGCTTCAAAAATACCCAAAGAGCAAACCACCAAAGTGACTCAAAACGCAAAATAAAGACTCTTGTGAGTAGGGGGATGAGATAGAGAGATGTCTACGTCTCAAATGTGGGTGCGTGACACGTGGACTAGTCCATCTCTTTGTTCTTCACCTCCTCCACTGTGAAAAGCCATTACATAAACAGCCCACTTCTTTCCCACTTTGCATAGTTCACCATCTTGACATAAGAGCACTGCAGAGCCTTTAACCACATCCACAGTGTCTGCAGGGAGAGTCTGTCTGTATCTCCCATCTAATCTGTTTTCATGTACCGCTAAAGCTCACTTTATGGACATGTCTCTTTAGAGGGTGACAGTTAAATTACTGCATCTGTTAATGGCTCATCTCTTCTGATTTATATGTTGCTGGGGGAAAGAGTGTATCCAGGCAACCACAAAGCCTAGCAACAAAAGGTCAAACCAGATACAAAAGAGTGACTCACTCATAAAAAACTGCAGCATCAATATTGTTGCTGAGACAATGAGAGAAGAAAACGTTTTAAGAAAGAGGGAGGCTGTGCACCGATAAAAGAAATACTTGGCAGTTTGAAGCGCTAATCAACAGTTTGATCAGTACAGTACAGGGTTTGGTTTTAAATGTTAACGAAATACATCAGCACTTCAAGAGTGAATACACTGAAAAAAATAGTGTAGAAAAAAAATGTTCTCTTGGAAATTTCTACTAGATTTCACAATTCATTACAACAGCAAGAAACACTATTTTCTTGTAAAACGTTTCAATAATCTTTGTTTTATTCACCTTGAAAACTCATAATTTTGAGAAAAAAAAAATTACAGTTTACACCCCACACATTCCTTACATTAGTCGAATTAAAATAAATATAATTAAAGGCACAATTGAATACTTATTTATTTTGTTTTCTGAATAAGAGATGAAAGTTATCAAATTATCAAACAAATTGGTATTTGTAATGAGTCAAAGGTCAGAATTTGTCTTGTGCTTTGAAGGATGTTCCAGGCATTGCAAACAAAACTGACATGACCTATCGCACCTTCATTCATCCTTCTGAATCAAATGTCTTACATTAGTCTTTCAGATTCAGCTCACTCCCCGCTTTTCATAATCCTTGCAAGACTTGGAACAACAGCTGTCAAATCAGTTAGCTTGGCATAGCTGACCTTTGTTTAGTTGTGTACTATTAGCAGGTATTGGTGTAGATTTGATTTGAACAAATCATTCAGACTGGCTTTGTAAATGCTTTTAAAATATCTGGCTTAGAAAATGATATGTTCGCAAATTGGTACTTCATACTATCAAATGACTGTAATTATTCTATTTTATACATTTTAATGGGATACTTCACCCAAAAATGAAAATTCTGTCATTAATTACTCACCCTCATGTCATTTCAAACCGGTAAGACCTTCATTCATCATCGGAAAACACATATTAAGATATTTTTGATGAAATCTGAAAGCTTTCTGACCCTCCATATAGAGCAATATAACTGAAATGTTCCCTGATCATGAAACATAGTAAGGACATCGTTAAAATAGTCCATGTGACATCAGTGGTTCAACTGTAATTTTACAAAGCTGCGAGAACACTTTTTTGTGTGTGCAAAGAAAACTAAAATAACGACTTTATTCAACAATTCTTCTCCTCTGCGGTCTGACCTGTTTGGAATGACATGAGGGTGAATAATTAATGACAATTTTCATTTTAGGGTGAACTATCCTTTTACCACTGTGAGAAGAGACCATCATTTTCTTTATACAATACACAATTCAAATTCAACTCATGTTATTTTAATTCTACAGTATATAAATTTTGGGGTCAGTAAGATTTATTTATTTTTTAATGTTTTAGAAAAAAGCCTTGTATGCTCACCAAGGCTGCATAAATAAAAGGATAAGTCCACTTCCAAAACAAAGATTCACATATGATGTACTCACCACCTTGTCATCCAAGATGTTCATGTCTTTCTTTCTTCAGTCATAAACAAATTTTTTTTTTTGAGGAAAACATTTCAGCATTTTTCTTCATATAATGGACTGATATGGTGCCCCGATTTTGAACGTCCAAAATGCAGTTTAAATGTGGCTTCGAACGATCCGAAAAGCGGTTGTAAATGATCCCACCCGAGGAAGAAGGGTCTTATGTTGCAAAACGATCGGTTATTTTAATAAAAGTAATACAATTTATATATTCTTTAATCTCAATCGCTCGTCTTGTCTTGCTCTGCCTGGACTGTTGTTTTTCCGGTTCATGACAGTTAGGGTATGTTGAAAAACTCCCACCTCATGTTCTCCCTCAACTTTAAAATCGTCCTATATCGCCGCTTTACCTTTCTTTGTTAAGGGTGTTTGATCTTTTTTGCAAAGACTGTGTCGGTACTTCTGCAGTGATGTAGGATGATTTTGAAATGATTTTTGAAGTTGAGGAAGAAAATACGATTGGAGTTTTTCGACATACCCTAACTGTCTTGAGGCAAAATACACAGAGTTCAGGGAGAGCAAACAAGCGTTTGAGATTAAAAAATATTTAATTTTTTTTTGTATTGAAAACAACCAATTGTTTTGCTAGATAAGACCCTTCTTCCTCGGTTGGGATCGTTTACAACCGCATTTGGGAAGGCCCGCCTTCCGAAAAACTAATTGTGATTGGTTAGCTGTCCCACTGCGCTGTAATTGGCGAACAGCTTAGACGGTGTTTCAGTACTGCCACGCCCCTAGTTCCGCGTACAACTGTTAGCACAAGCTAGATTAAAGTGATTCTTACGTTTTAAATATGAATATTTTTCTTACAAAAAGAATACGCTACAGGAGGCCTTTATTGACCCCTGGAGCCATGTGAGGCACTTTTTATTATGGATGTATGCATATTATAGGACTTGTTTTGGACTGATGAGGAGAAACACCCGTCTATGCCATTCTAAAGCTTGGGAGTGCCAGGATGAATTTTAATATAACTCCGATTGCATTCGTCTGAAAGAAGGAAGTCATATACACCTAGAATGCATGGAGGGTGAGTAAATAATATGCTACAGTAGTTTTGGGTCCTATCGTCAGCCTGTGAGATTGTGCTAATTTATTTAATTATTTACATACTTTGTTTCATTGCCCAAAACCAGCTCCAGCATAAGGCTAAAAGCAGCCTAACATTATCAAAGAACATCATCACTGATTAACCTAGCCTATTCTAGTGCAAGTCTGTGCATTTTAAAAAACACTTGCGTTATAAGTGAAGCTATCTACACTGTATGATGAATAAATCTCTTACTACACACTGCACGTCTGTGGTACGTTACGGCTCAGACGCGGCCACTCTAGTCAATGCTTGTATTTACACCACAAAAACATTTGTGGCTTCAGCCCCCTTAGCCCACCCCTAGTGCTCAAGAAACATTTCTCATTATCAAACAGTTGTGCTGCTTAAAAAGTTAGTTAACGCAAAAATGAAAAATCTGTCAATAATTGCTCACCTCACATATAGTTCCAAACACATAAAATCTTCAGAACCCAAATTAGGATATTTTTGTTGAAATCCGAAAGCTTTGGCCCTGCACAGACAGCAACACAACTGACACATTTTAACAGTATCCTTACTACCTTTCTGGGCTTTAAACGTGTGAGTTGCATTGCCGTCTATGCAGGGTCAGAAAGCTCTCGGATTATATCAAAAACATTTGTATTCTGAAGGTATTACGGGTTTGAAACGTCATGAGAGTGAGAATTAATAACAAAATTGTAATTATTTGTCTGCATATTATGTATCTTTTTTTGATTGACAGTTAGAATACATTTGAGTCTTACAGTGAACTTAAACCAAACATACAGTTCAAACATCAGTACAAGCGATCATGTTCAAAGGTACACTAGGGGATATTCATTAATGTGTTCCTTCTGCTCTTAATATAATACATAATCTTCACTGCTGGTGATGGATGATAACCTCTCTCTGACCTCTGAGCTGTTTTCATTCAATATCTACTTCAGCCTGCTGTGTCAGAAACACATGGAGATTCTAATGGAGTAACGACAAACCAAATCAAAGCAACATGCAGAGTGACAGTGAAATGCAAGTCAAGAATTGATTGTTAATGAATACCAGACTCAGAACAATATAACGCAGCCATACGTGAAACAAACATAAACATATCGAATTCCACTCGTGACCACCTACACCCGCTGCAAGAACTGTATTAAAACTTGACAAATGCTCATCGCAAGCTAAATGTCAGAGAAAATACATGGTCAAGTGTTTGGAGACTTGAATTGATTGATTTTTGTTTTTCTTCACCTCTCCATTCAGAGCCTAACTGCTGACGGCCTATGCGGCCTATTGGTGTCTGGCGGAACCTTCCGGCGTTTTCCCCTCTGAAAGACCCCGGTCAGATATAAGAATTCTGATCAGTGGGTGATCGGCCTCTGTGTTCCCGGGGGGGTCTTTGTTCACTGTAGCACATCTGAAATACCAATAGGTCTTCAGCCAACTGACGAAGGATAGATTTTTTTGAGAGATACCCTGCTGTCCTCATGAAAGATGCTCGGCCATTTTTGCAAGTATCAAAGAACCGCTCGCTCTGACAAGACAAATGCTGGAGACCTTTAGCGAAGCATGTTTCCACTGTCTCAGATACACCCCTGAGTGTCTTTTCACAGCAAAACCAGGCCAGCACTAGGCTATGAGCACAGCTATTTAATGTGTTTCTATTTACAGGTTTGTTTTGGTTGTTTAAAAGGATAGAGTATACGCTGTTGGAATACAAATGGATCTCTCAGGCTTGGACTTTAGAGTTGCTGAGAGATACGGAACTAGTCACCCGTGTCACAGTAATTGTAAAGAGTTTAATTGACTAGCGGTGTCACTATAAATTTCTCTAGCTGCTACCAATACTAGTAAAATTTCACAGTTCTTAGTACCACTTTCAAAACCAAAGCTATTGGAAAACTAAAAAAAGTTACTATTTAAACTATTTCAGGGCTCGACAACAAGAAGTGCCCGATGGCCCAGGGCCAACGTGAAAGACGCTCAGGACAGTTAACGAATCTGTCACTGCACTGTAAAAAATAAAAAACACAATTTGTTGAGTGAGCCTAAAATAATGTGTTACCCTGCTGCCTTAAAATTTTAAGTTCAGTTAACTAAAATAAGTTTGGTCGACCTGAAATGTTAAGTTGTACTTAGTAACAACTTAAATATTTGTGTTTGCTAAATTTAACAGATGGGTAAGTAACCCAGCTGCCTTAAAATTTTAAGTTGATTCAACTCAAATATCTAAGTTGTCACTTAGTATAATTTAACATTTCAAGTTGAATAAAATTTTTTTTTGAGTTGACTGAACTTAAAATTTTAAGGAAGCCAGGTTACAAATTATTTTAAGTTGACTCAACAAATTGTTTTTTACAGTGTGGCTCAATCGGGCCACTGCTGTGTCGTCACGAAAGTTTATCATTTGCATGTGTTTTTAAGCCTTGCTCATTTCAAATTTCAGGTGATCACAGAGAGACACGTTTATGACGGACAGATAAGCCTACAAAAGTATGTCAAAATACCTGTCTTGACGAGTAACTTTTTACTTTTAACAATGATGAATCTATATTTAATTTATCCACAAGTTTTCGGGGGGTGCTACTGTAAAAAAGAACGTGGGTACATCTTCCTGTGAGCTGGCAGACATAGTATACCAATGATATTTTGTGTGCTAATTAGCTAAGAGGCTAAGTGATTTTTGGACAATTGTTTACTTTGTAAAGTTGCACATCTTTATGAGAGATGTCATTACGGTTCTTAGGGACAACATATGCTGTTCGAATTTGTGTTCCCACATCGTTAGCTTTGAAACTTTTCCCGAAACAGTCAGAGTAATGTCTCAGTGTTTTCATTTGCCCATCACTCCTGTCAACTGTTAAATGAATGAGTGTCACATCTTGCTGGTTTACTTTGAACCGGAAGACGCTCCCACTTTTGACACAAGGCCTCATGGGGCGTAGGAAAGTTGTGGATACAGTTGGGTACAGATGCATCGATCGACCGGACATATTTCAACCGATCTCTGTTCCGGCAATCATTTTTCAAAATGTCATGAGTGTGGAAATATTACGAACTATTTAAACGACCGTTATCAGAGGCCAGAGACGCTGAATACAAACACAAACAGGAAAAAATACTGTAGTGGGCAGAGCAAGATCACGGTTCACAATGCGCAAAATAGTGGAAATATTATCACAAATACTCAAACGGGGTTTATATGAATGTATCTCTGAGGGGAACTGACTGTTTTAAGAAATGTTTACATAGCATATTCTTTTTGTTTTCCTCTGTATAATGCATTTAAAATTGCGTTCATAATCACGGCGCTGCTTTGTTTACAGCGGTAACTAGGGAAACGCTGTATCATTATTCCATAAGCGCCACCTGCTGGCAGAGACTGAATTTGCGTTCATTCAGTCCTTCTGCTAGTTTTTCCAAAGCATATTTTGATTAGTAATAAAATAATAATAATAAAATAATTTTTGAACAAACAAATAATGTTTGAACTTTATATTTGTTACTTTATATTTGTTAGGCTAGTAGGTTTTGCTGTGATATCGAAATTGGAATCGAGAATTGTACAATTTAATTGGTATGTAAAATTTTGATGTCATAAGCTTATTTATTAAAATAAAAGATAACATGGGTCAAAAACTAATAGTCGACTAACGCTTAAAATGAATGACTAGTCGACCAGAAAAAATCTTTACTCAAGGACAGCCCTAAAATGAAGTATTTGGTCTTTTTTCTATAAATTTTTATGACAATTTATTAATAATTTTGGAGCTTGACAGCAGTTTAGCTTTTTTTATTTTCATCCAGATGCAAATAGTTTGACCAAGGCTGCATACATTTTATAGTAAAAACAGTTTACCGTTTTAATCTATTGTAAACTGTAATTTATTTCTGTCAAATTTATTCCTGAATTTTCTGCATCACTGCTGCAGTTTTCAGTGTCACATGATTCTTCAGAAATTATTCCAATATGCTGATTTGGTGCTCAAGAAACATTTCTCATATTATCAATGTTGAAAACAGTTGTGCTGCTTAATAATTGTGTGGAAAATGACAATTTTTTTCCAGGATTATTACTATTCAGCATCATGTAATTTTTATGATTATTTATTTATTTATTTAGGAGCTCGAAGGCCATTTTAGCTTTTATTATATTCATCCAGATGCTATTACAGCAAATAGTTTGACTGAAATCTATTTCTGAGGTTGTTTAGTTTGTAATAAATACATTGATTAAATGCCAAATCACGCAATTACACAATTTAACTGCACATTTATGCTAATCACACAATTGTGGTTTCAGATGTTTAAACTGAGGAGAGTTTTGGTCACTTATTCTTTACCTGTTTACCACCAATCAATCGTTATAATACACATGCATATAGATTGAAGATTGCGGATATGTTTCGATCAGTCAGAACATTCATAACAAAAATAAAGTTTTTGTTTCATTTCATTTCTGGTGTACACTTAACCTTTTTCAAAATATCTCTACATCTTCAGAAGTGTAATATATTGTATGCTAACCTTTAAGATAAATTCTGCCATTTACACTGCACACAAATACCAGTTTTCTGTACATTCAAAATGACCTTTGAAATAAATGGCATACCGTGCTATATGGTAATATTCACATGTTTTCTTCAAATGAGAGTTCCTTTCGCTTTCCATAAATATGAGTTTTGTACTCTTTTAAAGATGAGCACAACGAATCTGTTATGTTAAATGCGCCCATACTCATTTCACGGGCACTAAAACAGCAGGACCGCATTCAGTCTTGACCAGTGAATTTACATATGTCAGATACATATTAATTTACATATGAATGCTGCAACATTTTCATTACTAAATGCCACCAATTAGATTTATTCAGTTAATTGTCAAGTATTGAACCTAAGAAAAATTAGATGGTTGGGCACATCTGATTATCATTGATTTTGGTCCTGCTGACTGTTGTACCTCCCATCACTTCACATCAGAATGATGCTTATCCTATAATTCGGCTCTCTGAAATACTACTTCAGTGTTGTTGTGTCAAACTTAAACTAGAGAGGCAGAGAGTTTGTAAGAATAAGATTAATTCCTGAGTATTGCAATGCATTCATTCATTTGTACTGTTTCGTTTTCAGATGAAAGGCAGTGCCATTAATTTGATTCATGAGTTCTCTACACTTTAGACTGATTCTTTCTCACAGTTAAAATATCATTTATTGCTCATTTATGTTCCTGGTGCGGCTTCAGAGATCACACAGAAAGATAGTCACTAGGTAACTGCACGACCCAAAAAGAAAGAGAATATTCCACATGAATTAGAAGAGAGTAATTTCTAGAGGTGGATTAAAGAGGAAATTAGAGTCATTTAACTGAGTCCAGTCATGCATTTAGCACCACTTTGCTCTGTTTCCATGTAGCATAAGAACTGGTCAAGACTGGGAACTCCGGCAAGTCAAGCACATAATAAAATAACATTCATAATTCATACAATTTCCGCTTAAAGAACAGCAGGCAACTCGGTGGACTTCTGTGGGAAAAGTGTCTGTGCATTCGTGTTCCTGACCTGATGCAATATCCATTTACCTCTTCAATAAATCTCGTGCAACACAGGCGTCTTGAGAAGCAGGCGGTTTATTAAATCCCCAGTGATTGTTCCAAAATACACTCTTTCCAGGAAACTGAAGTCATATACTGCTGACTTCTGAGGACAGACAGTCCTTGCGTCGTCTGGATGATGCTGCTGCTATTTAAAGAGATATTGTTTCACCATATCCAATGTCCTAGGAAAAAGACTTAACATTATTTAATTTCTCTTGACACGTACAGTTGCTCTTCTCACTTCTCAACCTTTTAATCTCTTGATAATTTGTAGGGAGCAACAAAGTAAAGAGGCCGTGTTGAATTCACATGGAAGGAACATTGAGAAAAGTAAAACGGTATGCAGGCAAATTAAATTCAAAATCAAATATTTTGATACACAATGTGTTAATTTTAGGGTCCTATGATTTCCACACTGTGGAAAATGGGGACAGAATCACAGAATCCAGTCATAAAAATGGAATTTTCAGTATAATACGGAATGTCACAGAATTTTCCAAATTTTGGATGAATAAATCGGAATTCTGCATGTTATGCGTGTCTCTATGTGAATAAATGGCACAGATGTGCAATTTCGTTTACTACACACATACTGAGGACGCTCGCTATGTTTTCAGGCTCTGCCTCTCAATATACGAGTACATGAACACATAAACACTCTGTAGAACTGCTCTGAGAGTCACTTCATGGGCACTTCATTTTCTCTTTTTTTGAGAAAAACTACTGTCATATCATATACAAACAAAAACTTAAAGGTCTTTACAGCAACCCGTCAAAATGAAAGTTTGGTTTCTTTTGGGAAAAAAAAAAAAAACATACTAAATATATTACTTCATGTAATGATAGTACTACTACTAATAATAAAATTAAATACTATCTTTTAAGGAATATTTTCCAGAAAAAAAAAAAAAATTACTAGAAATTATTTACCAGCAAAATGTAAATACACAACATAGTATTTCTAAATAAATGAACAAATAAATAAATAACTTTTTATATAACATCAATGAATTAGGGATGCTTTTGTTTATAAAAACGTAAAGAAACCATTAAAATGGAACCCAGAAAAATTATTTAAAAAAAAAACAGAATTTAATAAAATTAAACTAAATTTGAGAAAAATAAATGAAACATTTCATAAGGCCTTAAAATGTAATTTTTGTTAAACTTATTAAAAATAAAATAAAAAATAAATTGCTGTTAAATTGATGTGAACGTTTCATGATTTTAGTTAATTAGACATGCTTTTTGATGATTGCTTTTTTTTTTATTTAACCATTAAAACGGAAAAATGAAACCAATTTGAAGTAGACGTCACAGAAACCTGCTACGATTACTCTACTTTTAAAACATAAATTTGATTTAAACAACCTGTCTACATAACAATCACATATGCAGTTCACAGGGGACATATTATATTACAGTTGCAGCATTAGCAGCAGAAGTACTATTTAAACATAACATTTTATATAATGTTTACCAATTTTTTAACTTTTGTTTTTTAATTTTTTTAATTCTGACTTTTCTTTTTCCACAAATGCAAGTTTATATCTTCTAGTTCGGACTTTATAACTCGATTTAACTCAACAATAGAAAGTTTGCCAATTCTGAGGAAAAAAAAAAACAGAAGGTGTGGGATATAAACTCATGATTCTGAGCTGTGGGGAAAAGAGAGAATGACAAGTTGATTTTACTTACCAGATTTTTTTTCTTTTCAGTGAGAATAAAGTCAGAATTTTAAAATATAATCTAAAATGGACCTTTTTCACTCTTTTATTCCATGACTTCCATATACCGCTACTTGAAAACTCTCATTTTCTGTAACCAGATAAGCTCCGCCTACAAAAAACGTCATCACTGTTTGCAAACACAGAATTGGTCTATAATTTTAGTGATTGCCATAAGTAAAATAAGAATGAATGTTCACTTTTTTTTTTTTATTATTACACATATTGCCTTTATGAGAGCAGGAGAATTTCGCAGTGACAAACAGTCTGCCTTATCACATTATCAGGGTTAAAAGTTGTGTCTTTTCACGTAGTTCTTTCGATTCTCGGCACGTGCAGAGTTTCCTGCATGCATCCAGGCATTGTGAGGTTTAATTGGGAATTTTATGTCCCCTGCAGGTGATTTCAGGCATATTATTTCCTTCTCGCTGACACCTGCTGCCCACCAAGGTCATCCTCACAGGAAGCAGACACATGGGGAGAAACAACAGCAACTCACAATTAACCTAAATAATGAGCTTTCACAAAGCAGAAGCATGAAAAAAATAGCACCTTTATATTATATTTCAGAAGTGTTTTGAAAATAGTTTATTAAAACTAGAACTAAAAATGATGAAATCTAGGCAACACACAACAGCGTATTATCTAATGCCTATATAAACTTTGACTTTTGTTTTGCACAACAAAATCCATTTGCTGCTCTGAATGAGAGGGGTTTTTTTTTCCTCAGTGCATGTTGGAAGAGATTTCTTTGCTGACCTTTCCAGCTCCCTCAAAGCCTCGCTTGATCAAAATGCCCTTCAACAGTTTCCTGGGCGCCGGAGCTAATTGAATCTAAAAGACTACAAGTGAACCCGAGGCCGTGGTAATGAGAGCCGCTCAGACTGAGCACAAAGGCTCAAGAGAAACTAGTGGCCAATCTCTTGGTCAGCCTCCTTCCAAAGGAGAGAGAAAAGGGCAGAAGTTTGCTCCCTCTGATCACCAGCAAGAATTTCAAAGGGCATTCTGAGTCACCCTGGCCTAAAACACAGCACTGATGTTCGCCAGAAATTTATGCACTGACAAGGCTGAAAGGTTAGACTGACATTACACGCCAGATTTGCACAAGAGCCGCTCGTAGTGAATATTTTTGAACTTCCACACACAGTGACGTCTGACCTTGTAAAACGCTACAGCGTTTGTTATAATTGCAACCACACACAGGAAAATGACAACCTTAACCTCTGTCTGACTGCGGTCTCTGACAATTCTGCTTAATTGAGCTGAATGTGTACTATGATTTTCAAAGTAGTTTTCGGTAACAGAATCTTAAAGATACAAAAAACAATATAACATTTTTTTTGTCTTTTAAAACTAATATATCAGCTTCTCTGGTATATAACAATTTCATTTCCGGTTTCAATTCATTCCATTAACGATTCTTGTAGCACTTTCAATGAATAAATATTTGGGGTGAAAAATGCAATTTCATTCAGTGCCAAATGACGATTTCAACAATAAATTGGTTTGAAACAATTTACACAGTGTGTTTACACTTAAAATGAGTCTGTTCAGAGGTGATACATGCAATCCAATAACTAGTTTTGACCAACAATACTAAACAAAAATGTGATAAAATACCACAGACAAACTACATGTGTATTTCTAAATGTACTTTAGCAAAAGAAAAACTAATCAGTAAATACAAATCTACTTGAAAGCTGTGTTTAATTAATTAAAATGAACTGATTCATTAAAACAAATGGATGTGTGATTCATTAAACTCATTAGAATCATTCACTCAGGAATCAGACTACACTGGTTGTGCCCATTAGAGTAATTTGTTCTATAACATTACTGTATCTTAGCTGTACACTATTAAAAGTCTTTAAAAACAGAACCCGGTGTACTTTGTAATATGTACACGGGTTGTTGATGTGACATGGCATTTGCACTGTCCCACAAGATAAAAAATGAATCGTTATTTAAAATGCTGTTAGTGATTATACATTTCTTTGTCCTACATTGAACTGTTGTTATAAAAGCTGCAGTGTTATTTTTATTTATTTATTTATTTATTTTTGAGCCAAATTGTCCTATGGTGTGCCGGTTTCAAGTTTGGTTCAATAAATTACAACTTTTGTAAGTTAAAAAGAAAAGCATAAAATGTTAATAAATACCTCTTGCATAATTGTACAAGTATCTATTTTAGTAAATGGCAATCATTTTTATTCATCTATATTTCTGAAAGTATAGAAACTTGATACAGTTTGTCTCTGAAAACCATATCCTTTGGTGTGACACCATATCCTGATTTTAAATCGGCCAATTCCAGAAAAAAAACGTTTATTAGTTGAAGGACTCCATTCATGGTCATGTTACTGAAGCCCCTTGTCAAGCCCATGACATGTGCACATGGTCAGAATTGTTCACATATTTGGAAACTTTTTTGGAAAAGTGTTACATTTTGTTGTCCTTTGGTGTGACACACTAAATGATATTTTTTAATTAAAAACTGTATGTTAAACTACACAATCATGGAAAATTATATGTTTTGCAAACCGCTAATGACAGGTTAGCTTGGAATAGCAAGGTCATCAATTGACACAAATGGCTGAAATGTGACACCTGTACTATCACACCACAGGACAAAGATGTCACACCAGAGGACAAGGTCTCTTTAAAAAGCATTTTAAATAATTAAGTAAGATTTGTATGATAACTCCTTTTTATTCTTTTTTGATCATTTTCAGTGTTCTTCAATGCAATAATTACATTAATTAAAATATTTTACGTTTTGCAGAAAACGTGTACTGTTATAAAGTGTCATAAAAAATATGTATAAAATGGGACACTTTGTTAAAACAGAAAGAATTGAGGGAGAAAAATTAGTGAACGAAAAAGGACGCGGAAATATGGACAGAAGGGAGGAAATCCTAAAAGAACAATGCAGAAAGTAAATAGAATCAAAATCATGCTTTAAAAAGAGTAGCTATATAGTTTTAAAAAATTCATTCACATCTTAATGAATATAGTTTCAATCATATATCAATAATATTTAGCTGTATCATAAAGATCAATCATATTCATAGCAGGGGGGCTAGAAGAGTTTCAGTAACATACTGATTGACTACAAGACTGAATTTTGTTGATGAAAATTATTTTGTTTTGTTTAAAAAACATTTTTGTATTAAAATTAAACTTTCTTTCTCATTTGACGTTCAAAATTAAATTGAAGTACTTTAATAACTACCAATTCTGTCCTTTAGTATGATATAATGTCCTATGTTGTGACATAATGTCCTATGGCATGACACACATAAAAGAACCACAGATTTGTTTTTATCCCAAAATATCTTAAACAAAAACAAAAACAAACAAACAAAAAAAAAACAGTTGAGTATTACAATAGGGGAGATAGAAATACCTTTCATCTTTAAATGGTATAATTTTCAGCAGTTTTGAACAGATGACAGAAAAGTTTGTCTTGTTGTCAAAGTTTGTTTTGAAATGGTCCAAGTCATTAGGAAAAAAAAATGATGTTATTTTTATTTTTATTTTTAAAATAAATAACACTATATGAAAATAACTGTCTAACAATGAAGATAAATTGCTCTAATGCTATTTATGTATTATTAAGGGTTTTTTTTTTTCTTAATTTCTACTGTCACACCATAGGACAAATGTATGTGACAGTTCAGTAAAAATGTAAAAAAAAAAAAAAAAAAAACTAGGGACCCTTTATATTTTCTCAAAGATCAGACTTCACACAACATAAATATCAGCATTTCTTTTACAAAAAAAGAAGGCATTTTTACTGGCTATTTGTCAACTACCCATGTATTTCAGCATTGATTTTTCACATTTTACACATATTTTTGAATTACACATGCCTTTTGTTGTAATTTTCTGCCAGGACATTATCCATTTCTTTACAAAGTGTTTTGCATTGTAGTGTTTGCTCTTGATTCACACACATGCAAACAGGCTCATAAAAGTCATTTGTTTGGTAATTGAAATAAAATGGTTGCACTGTAGGATGCAAGAACAGTTAACAAACGTCATTTCAGTTGTGAATAAGAAACCTACTAACCAGTGTGCAAAATAAGTCGACGTTCTCTGAGAAATGCCAGTTCGTGGTAATTGTGTGTTTATTAGCTTGAATTTCAAAGCACGGCTAGTCATCATGACTATAAACAGGCTACTTACTGAGTTGACTGGATTCTTCATATCATAAGCATATTTTCCAAAATACTGTTCTTTTTGTGTGTAAAACATTTGAGTGCATCTTTACAGACTTTTTGGTAGCATTGTTTAGAAATATGCACTTGATTGAGTTCTGTAATTATGCCAATGCTGTGTAAAGACCTCCAAATGCCGCTTGCCTAGATAATCAAAATACGTTCGCACATTCTCAAGGTTCATTTTAAATCAACATCTGTTAACACGAGTCAGAACTACAAGGCAAAATGGACTGACCTTGGCAACAACCTCTACACAGGTGCCGTATAACCGTGAAAGTAACAAGTCAGGCTTTACACCCGCACCTGCTCTGCTCGTAACTTGCTGGCAGGGCGAGGCAGTTTGGTCTCAGTCATTGATGATGGAAAGGGCTCCTCCAGGGCAGAGAAGCCTCTAGAACACTTGGCCACAATAGACTGAGGTCTGGTGATTAAAATCACATCAGTACCATGGAAACAGGGAGCTATATTGCTCCCCCTGGCCAAATTACTACACCATTTTAGGCTGTATTTTACACCAGACAATGCTATGCAGATTTTAGTGAGGGCAATTAAGGCCTGATATGTGCTCATATGCAGGCAGGCTGAAAGCAATAAAGGGAATACAAGTGACTTAGTGTTTTTATGTGCATAAAAGTCAGCAGAGTCACCTCACAAACTTTCAAGAATTGAGATAACATGCCTGCCACATCATAAATTCAGTTAAATTAATTTACAGGGGATTTTGGCATAGCATGTGTTTCCGTGCACTCATTTAGAAGCGGTATTTTTTTTTCCAAAGTGTAATTTTATGTTCATTTTTCAAGTAATTTTATGTTTTATAGTAGTTAAATAAAAAAAAACAACAACATCATTTTATATTAAATTAATACAGCTTATCCTAATTTAAATGTAATATTAACAATCAATTTTTATACATATACATTAGAAAAAAAACTTAACTACTACATGTTTATCTCTTATGTGTAGAAATATAGAGAAGGATATGCATTAGTCATTACTGGCCAAGTGTAACAGTCTCCTCTTGCAGAGGAGTCTCTTTCTGAAACGAAACACACAGTCCTACCACTGATGGTGCTATTGAGCTAAAAATGTGGAAGCCAATTTCCACAGAGCATTTATCATTGTCAGTGTCTCAAACAGGTTTGCTGGTATCAAAACTATAACTTTTAATTAGCTCTTTTATTTAATCTCAGCTTAGATCCTTCATTCTATTGTTAAACTCCCGTTTCTCTTTTTCCTGAGTTCCACCTAAGTGGGAGTTTTTGAGAAACATTAGTCATATATTCAATAAATGAAAGAACAACAAGATTTTTAACACTTATTATATACTTACTACAGTAGAAGAGACAACAACCAGAAGTGCACAGAAAAAAAGGCTAGCCTCCAAACTCATATGACTTCCTTGCTTCGATGCAACACAAAAGGTGACATTTTGGAGAATGTAGTTCGTTGCACTTTTCCATGCAATTACAAAGAACGGAGAGTGAAGCTTTCAAGCGTCAAAAAGGATACAAAAGAACCATAAAAAGCACTCTTTTGTATTCTGTGAAAGAAAGAAAGTCATACGGGTTTGAAACGACACGAGGATGAGTAAATGATGACAAGAATGAAAATTCTGAGTGAACTATTTTTTTAATATTCAATACATGTGTCGGTCAGACAAGCCTAGTTGAGACGACAGAGCAGCAATCATCAAGCTTCATGCAGAAAGCATCCCAGTGTTTACTTGAACAGTTAATGAAGCCTCTATGAGCAACAAGAGTTCATACAAAATTAAAAATGAATGACAGCATTCAATCTCCAAATGCATTTATAATAAAGCAAAGCAAAATCCAATTTTCTGTGTATGTTGACTTTATTCTGTTTCTGTCAGGGCTGCGCCTTTCATTATTGTCTTGTGTATTTTCAGTGGCAGCCTCTATGATACGCATGGTCTGTTTGTGTGCGTATTCCTATGAATTGGCTGAGTCGCATTTTGTCTTGCTCAATAATTGTAACGGATTATTCCTGTGATGAGTTTGTGCACATCAAAACCGGCTCTTGTAGTGTCAGGTCTCAGTTCACATTTTTATGTAATGACAGTGAATCTAATGACAACAACTAACATGCTCTTGGCTTGTGAGATGTTGCACCATTCTTCAGAATTGGTGCAAAGTCAGAGTTGGAAACATCTTGAAAAAACACATTTTGTATGCATGCAAATTGTGTAATATCCGAGGTACACGTTTCTAGTAATTGTGCCGTTTATTCTCATATTGTATTTTCTGAAAGTTTTGGAATATTTGTCCTCTCCCCAAATTTGTCACTACCAAAAAATAATAATAAGGGTTACATCGACCTATTAAGATTTTGCTTACATTTTCCTTGTCACTATACATATTTTTCTATTATATTAAACAGTTTTCAGAGGTTAATCAATAACAATTAGAATTTTAACAGTATTTCCAGTGTGAATTGTGAGATTTGGATTCTGAATCCAATTTTTCTATGTAAAGGCAAAATGTTGATCATACTGATTTCAAAGTTAAGGATTCATTCATTTGAAAATAGACTGAACCAAACACAATCATAACATCTTAGCTGATTATTCAACATACTTTATTTTTGACAAAACCCATGTTTCGGTCGTGCCTGCATATTTTCAGTAGTGAGAATAACGTTTGTTAGCGACCATATTACATTACAGAATTTTAACTTGCATACTAAAATACTACAAAAACATACTAAAATAATACAGCTGCAAGCAGCGATTACCGCAATTCAGGTGTTTTAAGGCATTTAAGCACATATGAAAGAAGACATTATTCAGCAAGCTTGTAACCACCTAAATCAATGATTTAAAAAAGCATTTTTTGGCAAATCCAGGTAATTTACCATAGAAATATTATGTTTTTTAACATTCATGTCAATTTGATTGACAGCAGTGGTTCTAGAAGCAAAGCAGTCCAGAATGAGGAGTTTCATCATATGATAAGAATATTGCGTGTATATGTGAAAAACCGCACAATGTACAATCATTTATGCCCTTGGAATAGGCGTTACCACCCCCCAATTTCTCACAGACCTTTGGGGCCGACTGAGTTTCATTCTGATCAATCTCTGTTAACCTTGTCTAATAGGTGCTCAAATTTCATCGGCCAATGGTGGCCATGATTTTTTGAGATGCGCAAATGTCCTTATAGACACTAGTGGCACTTTGGACCAAGACCGTGCACAGCGATTTTCCTTGTTCCTGTTCCTTGGCCATTCTAACATTTACAATGGGGTTTTAGTGCTACGCATTTGAACCCCTAACTAAACATTGGCAGAACTGTACTAAAATTTTGTTTATTTCCCCCAAATAAAGGATTAGCATTAGGAAAAACATTTTTTTGAACTTAACTTCACTTAAAATGCAAAAATTATTTCAATATCATTTTAATAAGTTGAAATTTAGGGGTTAGAGTTTGGGACAACCACCTCCCAACTACAGGTACCCACTAAATTATGATTTTATATATTAAACTTACTGATATTTCAAATATTATTGTGGGTTTCAATAAGTAAAAATCTAAGATTTGAATACATAAATGCTTTTTAAATGTGTTTTTTTTTTGGACGGTAGATTGACCCATATCTTAAAAAAAAAATAATAATAATAATAGTATTTTGATCCGTGTGCAAAATGATCAAACATCCAAAACAGGAAAATAAAAGCATGGGATACTTGTCTTCGTATTGTACCTTTACGATCTTTGAAGCCTTTGTAAATGAATCTAGTAAGGGGGATGAAAGCTACAGAAAGGTCAATAAAAAGGTTACAGTGCTTTGGTAGATCTAAGCAATCAGGTCAGTTTTGATCAGACCCTTTTGATTGAGACTGAACTTTGCTGCTCCCTTCTGCAGCGTCTAGTTTATAGTGTTAACCACACAGCAGACGGTCCAGAAGGCATCTTCCCCCTGGGGACTTTCTCTGGTTTGCGCTCGGGAGAAAACTGAAGGTTTTGCGTTAACCAGTGCCATTAGATACTGTGACAGCCTTTATAAATCTTTTATCCCGTTCTTTGGGAGTGCTTCTGTGATACTTCACGACAAATTGACTTTGGGGAAGGAGTCAGATAGTATCAGAGACTTTAACTGCAGAGTCGGGCAAATAATCCCTAAAAACTCCTGCAACCCAGAATGAGCGAACGGAGGAGATTGACAGATTTATCGCACCCCAAACCTTTCTCTCTGTCAGTGCTTTTCATTCCGATGGATGTACTCAAAAACAGTCCGATAAATACTAGCCAATCCGTCTGTTCCTGTTCAGTCACACTGATTTGTTTGTTAAAACTTCCCCCAAAATTCAACAAATATGACGGAAAGATGTGCAATATGTCAGATTCTACCTCACAAAATGAACATGCTGAGCCTTTTGCTATTTAACCATACCACAATTTTAAATCCTGAAATACAGTCCTTATGAAATGCATTATTGTACTATAGGCATGCATTCTTTTCTCGTTATTCTCTTCTGCTTTTGCCATTTAATGCTCAGCATTTTAGTCCTATAATCAACACATTCATCTTCATTCACATCCTAAACAATAGCAAATGAGGATGAAGGATGAACTGGGAAATGCTAGACAGAAGCTTTTTAAATAGGAAACAGTGCTCATCCTTCTGCATAGTGATATTCATTTATTTTAATGCTTTTTTTAAAAAAAAAAAAAATCTGTCTCTTTCTTCAAAAATAAGCACTTGAAACTGACCGAATCATATCATAATGTGCATATCCTAAGCTTTTATGCCACATTTAATGTAGTTAAAAAGCACCAATTTATTTAATTGTAGGATATCACTTTTGAGATCACTTCAGCATATAGTTTACCACAATACTGGGCACTATTAAGCATTTTTTGTTTGATATAAATTTGAATGTACTTCTGTTAATGTTGTATGAGTCCTTGTTGTCCTTGTAATGACTACAGGCTAGGGCTGGGCGATAAATCAATAACGATAATTATTCCATGATATTAATTTCCTCTATATACTATATTTGTGTTGAATTTTATTGTATTATTAATGCAGACATGTATTAAATGTATTGAAGGAGGAGTAATGGAATATAATTACAGTACTTTTTGAGATTAAGCTATAGTGTTTATGCATTTACACTAAATGTATTTAGACTACTGTTTTTCACACAAATACCTTGGAACCATATTACATTTTTACCATGGTAATGAGGTGCTGTACTGTTGTTTTAACTGTTATTATCATGATCTATGGATGATACTATGGAAGAGCAATGAGTAATTAAAAAAAAAACCTCAAACAGGTTTTTACAGATACAATTGATTTTGATAATGAACCTAAATCTACATCTGCATCCTAACTCAAGCTACAAAAACAAAAAAAAGTTATATTATTATTAATATTATCAGGTAACACAATCCCATTTCTTGATTTGAAACCAAAGTTTTTTTTTTGTTTTTGTTTTTTTTTTGTTAAGGAAAAATGACTGGTAAACTGTGAAGAATCCAAAAAACCTGAAGTGTTTGTCATGTTCTGACAATAAAGAATATTTTAAAGCAACATTTAACCATCTGGTTTTGTCAACCTTCACATTACAGCAAAAGCATACCTGTAAACTTGAAAGAAATAAAAATGTGACATTTATCGTGATAATTGACTGATATAAAAAAAAATTATCGTGATAATGTTTTGGCCATATCGCCCAGCCCTACTAGAGGCTAGTTTAAACATGGTCTTACACTCTGTTGGGCTTTGCAACAGATGTATTTAACCAAAAAGAGTTAGAGAAAAAAAAAGAGCTGGAGATGCCACTGGTATGAACAGGTAATAAAAAAAGATGGAAGTGCTTTCCAGTATGCGGGCTGCAGAAATTGTAAGACATTGTAAGAGATTAGGATGTATAGGTTTATACTGTCTTCTTCTAAATATTTGGTTCAAATTAGAAAATACACACAATAGTGGAATACACACAGTTCTGAGGCTCTGAATTATTAAATTTTTTCTTTTTGCTTGGTTTAAGGCACTGAAAGCCTTAATGCACCCACTTTCTTTTTGTTATTTGTTTATTTATTTATTTTTTAAATAGGGTGTTTCCTAAGTTAAAAGTGCACTGAGTCACTCCGGCCTGCTCTCTCCAGGTATCTGGGGTAGAGAAGAGCAGTTTAATTGCTACAACATGATTTATTTGACAGAGCCTGAGGCAGTTACAATGTCCTATCCTCCTCATGCAGCACTGCAGAAATGCCAACTGACAACAGCCTGCATGAAAAAGTGAAATAGCAGAGGAAAAACCAAGGCTAAAACATGGTTTAATAGGAGAAAAGAATAATAAATAAATAAAAATAATAATTACTTAGTTTAACGTAGGCCTATGGAGTATTACATAAATATGTTTTCTTTTTGAAGAGATACAATTATAACTGGTTGAGGGAATAGTTTCCTTTAAAATGACAGTTATGTCATTATCTGGCTGAGGGAATACTTTGCTCAAAAATGACAATTATTTCATTATCTATGCATTCTCATGTTGTCCCAAACTCTACAACAATTGTTTTGCAACTTTATACAAAATGATGTAGTTTCAATTCTTACAAAACAGGACCAGAATGACACACTGTATATGCGCACATTCAAAACAGAAACCAAATGTGCCAGATTTGACACGCTTATGTTTACTTACTGTATTAAAATTATATCTGGGTCATGTGAAGAAAAAAGTTTTCCTTCTTCCCAAAAATCCAAATATGACCTTACATAGCTGCTTCGAAACAATCTATATTGTATAAAGTACTATATAAATAAAGGTGATCTGTAGCAATATGTGCATAAAATACCATCTGTGTTTGCTACTATTCACCATGTTACCTTTACTGGGTAACACAGTTGACAGGTAACTTAGTTGACATTTTTAGTGTTTTGGGCCTATACTCAACATGGAAGCCTAGAACTACTGAGCGTATGTTTAGAAATATATTTTCATAAACAAAACATAAGTTTAATCGAACTGTCTTGTTAAAATTTGCAGCTATAATACTTGGGTAACACTGTTGACAATCAATTAATCCACTCTTGACACAGATTTGCTAGTTAAACCAATATTAGGGGAAAGAGAGAAAATAACTTCTAGCGTTTTATCCATGTGCTACTAGAGGAAATATAATAATACTGTGCAAATTATGCGAGAATGGGACAAACCATTCCTTTTTGAGGGGGGTTTCTAGAGGGTAACTTAGTTGACAATGGTTTTTCGGACACAAATAAACCAAGTTATATCACAATAAAGACTTATTATTTTTAAAGCACACACCCAAATGTCTTGATAACCTAATCTAACTGAAGGCAAAACTATGAAATTAATTGATATTTGAGGTAATTTTCATGCTTTACGAAATCGGAAAGCTATGTGATATGAACATCATTTTTGAACAAAAGGCGTTTTCAACATATAAGTAGTGTGATTGGAAAAATATAATTTTGTACCAAAAAATTAAGCATCGGGGCTTTATATTGATGAAAATATATTTAAAATATACTTCACGGCCATGAGATGCACCCACAGTTATAGAATGACCCATCTAAACTTAATCATAATTTAATTTACAGGTGAAACAAAGCCTCCCATTGTGAAAAAGCAGCATATAAAACTGGCACGGCGACCAGGGCCAAACATTTCGCTTACCATGTTGCAGGGATATAATGTTAGCTTCCTAGCCTGTGTTAAAACTCTGGCGCAGCATCTCATTCCACTGTCCTTCTGGAACTTAGCTGTCATTAACAAACATAAATTACCTCACAACTTAATTAACACTCGTTAAGATATACTCTCTCAAACTTGGATACAGATAACGTGCACCATTTGCAATTTAACCATGTTTCCAAGCAAAACAAAGCGGTGGTTGATTCCTGTGTTTTTGAACGAGTCATTTGAGTGAATGATTCAATGACTCATTTATGTTTTGCTCCTTAATGAACTTGGCAGGAACGAGTGAACGACTCAGTGATTCACTCTAAAAACAGTAATTTGTCGCCACCTATGGGCGATCCATGTGACATACAGAATAATTTTAACTGAAAGAACATAAAATACTTTTAAACACGTTTAACAGACATGCCTGTTGAATGAAAAGCCCTTGAAGACAGTCTACTGTAATATGTCCATTTAACACAATAGGAAGGACTGTCTGAGAAGTTTAAGCCTGGTGTAAAGCAGAAGATAAGGAAGGAATCAGTGGAGTGACCTCTGTGTGGGTTGCGTGGAGAGCCTGCCTAAGAGGCATTCATGGCAACATTATTTCGGATGTTGAGCATCATGATGATGGGGGCTCATATGTGAACACCTCTCATGTATGGAAATGTTCTGGAGAGGAAAATGCTGAGGGTGCTAAAGCATGCCTCATCTCTTATAGTCAGTGACTCACAGGTTACTGAAAACAAAACCGATGCAAAATAGCTCTTATAACTGAGAATAAAGAATGATTCAGAGAGACTCACGAGTTGAGGCAGTTATTTGACTCTGACTCAACTATCAGGGTTGCCATGGTGAAAGGCTGGTTTTAGTTCTGAAAAAAAAACCTGTTGTTTCAAAATCTAGTGAGCTGTCTCTCTGCCTACTCCCTACATGGGCGGCTGCCTTTTAAGACAACCTTATAAGTGACAGATTTGGAGGGCTGTATACATAGGTATCAAATCAATGCCTCACAAATACAATACAAAGCCTATTTAACCTATTTAGGTCTAATGTGTATTAGGAAATAAATAAATAATTTATTATTATTGTTATTCATTTTATTTTGGGATGAAAAATTGAATATTGTATAAAATATTATTAGTCAAGATTTCTTTTAGTTTCCTGCTATCTTGGATTTATTTTTTCCTCAGAGTTCTTTGTAATGCATTCTGAGATTGCTTTCATTCATTTTTGAATGATTATTATTTTTCATAAAATGAATGAATAAATAAATAAATTGTATATAGTATCCTTTTTTATTTATTCATTTATTTGTATCTATAAATAGTTGTATTATTATTATTACGAAGTATAAAGTATTAAGAAATCTTATTTTTATTCTTATTAATGTTTTTATAATAATTATTATTATTATTATTATTTTATTGTTATTCGTTTTATTTTGGAATGAAATACATTTCTATAGATTTTATTTTATTTTTTTTTAAAATATAGAACAAAATATTATTAGTCAAGATTTCTTTTACTTTCCTGCTATCTTGGGTTTCTTTTTTTCTTGAGTTCTTTGTAATCCATTCTGGGATTGCTTTCATTCATTTTTGAATCATTATTATTTTTCATAACTACTAATTTTAAAATAAACAAACAAACAAACAAACATGAATATGATACATAGTATAATTTTTATTTTTTAATTTATTCATTTATTTTTTATCTAAAAATAGTTGTATTATTATTATTATTATTATTAATTTATTATTATAATTATTAAGAAGACAAATTAAGTATTAAGAAATATCATTTTTGTTAATGTTTGATTAATCTTAATGTTTTTAAAATAATAATAATAATAATAATAACAGTAATAATAATAATAATTTTATTAATGTTATCCATTTTATTTTAGGATAACATAAATTTCTGTAGAATTTATTAATGTATTTATATAGAACAAAATATTATTAGTCAAAATTTATTTTACTTTCCTGCTATCTTTTACCATCCTGCTATCTTCTTTTACAAAAAAAAAAAAAATTGGAACAATTGCTATTTTTTTCATAATTACTCGTTTTTTAATACATAAATAAATAGATAATGATACATAATATCTTTTTTTATTTTTTATTTAATAATTTATTTTTGGCTAAAAATAGTTGTATTATTATTATTATTATTACTAAGAAGAAGAAGAAGAAGAAAACGAAGAATTAAGAACTATTGTTACTGTTGTTGTTGTTATTGTTATTATTATTAATAACAACAACAATAATTGTATTATTTATTTATTATCAATTTTGGAATGAAATACATTTCTATAGATTTTTTTTTTTTTGTTTGTTTTGAACATAATCTTTAACATAATATTATTAGTCAAGATTTCTTTTGCTTTCCTGCTGTCTTGCATTTGCACTCAGAGCACTTTGTAAAGCTTTTTTGTGTTTTTGATACATGTGATTCTGCCTTGTACAATTTGGCTAAAAAAAGGGGGTATCTTAGAAGGTGGCATAGTTCACTTGCCTTCTTTTTGAACAGCACATTGTAAGCACACCTATGATGCTCTACAATGCTGGAAAGTCTCTCTTTTCAGGTGGGCTGAATAAGAAATGATTTATCCTGCTAAGATGTTGCAGACAATAGACTTGATCAATATGCCTCTTCATCGGTCTGGCTGGAGCTCTTCACAAAGAATCGAACTCTTCTGTGCGTTTTTCTTCCTTCTTCAGCTATGGCATTTCCCTCTCACCTGTCATCCACTGTCTCTGATCAATTAGGCTGCATGCCTGTCAGTTGTGTTTACTTGCATTCATGTCTACAGACCTATACAATAAATCTATAGCAATAGTCTGACATAAAGACCTCATATATTTCTGTTCGAGCCACACACAGCGTTACATGGAATCCTGGGGAATTGTTGCTTCAACAAGGTCTGAATCCAGAAAGCTATGATTGCTGAAGATGACTGTCACGTTTAATCGCCGAAGGACGCTGTGTTCCCACTGGATGCTTTACTTCTGGCACTATTCTGCAGGTCCCAGTGAAATATTCAGTGTCGTACAAGGAGAGATTGTTCTCTGAGTAGTGCTGAGAGGTCAATGGCACTCACAGACCCATTTGCATTTAACACTGAACGCCATGACCTTACGTGATGTCTGAGAGGCAAAGACCATGGCCAGAATGACATTATTACTAAATAAGAGATTAAAAAGATTTCCCTCTGGTCTACTGTACTGTATGGAAGCCTGTTTCTTCTACTGAAAAAAAAGAAGGTAATTCTGACTTTTTTTCTCACTATTGTGAGTTTACATCTCGTAATTTAGACTTTTTTCTGGGAATTGTGTGATACAAACTCACAATTCTTAACTTTTTTCTCAGAATTGTGAGATATAAACTCGCAATTGCAAAGTCAGAAAGTTGCGAAGTCAGAATTGCGAGACATAAACGGACAATTCTGACTTTATTCTCAGAATTCGAGTTTGTGTCACAATTCTGAGAAAAGTCGAGTTTTTATCCCACAGTTCTGACTTTATAACCTGCAACTGTGAGCATCATGCAGTTCTGAGAAAAAAAAATCAGAATGGCGAGTTTATATCTTGCAATTCTGACTTTATAACTATATATCATAATTCTGAGAAAAAAAGTCATAATTGTGAAATAAAGAGTCGCAATAAGTGGTGGAACGGGCTTCCGTATGGGAGTACTGAGCTAAATTAAATAAAACAAAATAAAGTAAATTTATGTAGTTACTAAATATATTATGATCATTATTTTGCACTACAAAAATATGCATTTCCTGAAACATTTGGTCATAGCCCTTAACAAATAGAAAATAGCCCATAAAAAAGAAAAAAAGAAAAACATTTGCTCATTCTTGATATTTATTCTAAGTAAAGAATATTAAATAAAATAAAATAAAAGAAAACAAAACATGTTAATATAATATTTATAATTAACAAACGTTCTTGATCTCTTAATTTGGGCAGGATACATCCATAAAAAAAAAAAAAAAACTGGGAGATTTAATGCAAGTAAAGGAATTTCAAAGATAATAAAATAAAATAAAATAAAAAATAAAATACTAATTAAATGAAAATGTATTTATTTTTATTAAATATATTTTATGATATTTATTCTGTGTTACAAAATATGGGCATTTCCTGAAACAGATAAGAAAATAGGCTTCGCAGTGTATGAGGAAAATATAATTTCTTATAAATACACATTTGTCAGATTTTGTGAGATTCACCACCTCACATCAACATAACGAATCAGATTTGGAAAATTTATAAACTTTCTTGATCTCTTAATTTTTGGCAGGATACATCCATAAAAACAACAACAACAAAACCTGGGTCATTCATGAGATTTAATCTAAGTAAGCAGATTTCAAAAATAAAATAAAATAAAATAATTTATATTAACATGTATTTATTTTTTATTAAATATATTTGATCATAATTATTTTGTGTCACAAAATATGCGCATTTCCTGAAACAAATAGGCTTCGTAATAAATGAGAATATAATTTCTTCCGATTTTGTGAGATTCACCACCTCACATCAACAAAACAGGCGTTGAGATATGGAAAATAAACCTTCTTGATCTCTTACTTGGTGCAGGATACAACCATAAAAAAGGAGAAAAACCCCAAGGGAGCTGGGTCATTCATGAGATTTACTCTAAGTAAGGGTATTTCAAAGATTGACTATGTGTCCAATACACAGAATTTATCTGGCAGTAATGTGTCCTCTTTGTTTGTGAGAGAGACTCTGTGTATTGAGCGGCAGAAACACTTTCCCCCTGCCATTTTTCCCTCTGCATGGTTTCTTCAACACTTTGTCGATATAATTATTCCATTTATTCGGTCCATTCTAGTCTGAGATCCCTCATCACCTGCTCTGAAAGAGAATCTCCTGTAGTAAGGGCCTGAATTACAATGCAATTCGTTTTAAAGAGAAACTCACTTTGACATAATGGAAAAAATCTGTTTATCCCCAGTTTACAAAGGTGCATGAAACATTCTGATGTGTGTGCAAATTTATAAACTGTGATAATTTGTCAGTTAAATCCATCAGGGCTTGATATGATGGTGATGTAACACACTGCTTTCCTATCTAAAAATAGCAAAATTCTTTCCATTACTAACGCTCGTGTTGAATTTTAAAGAATATCCTGGCCTCTCTTTACTATATGATGAAAGTAAAAAAAACCCCAACAACTTAAAAAAAAGTTGTTTCAACTTAAAAAAGTAAGTGTTTGCGCTGCCTAAAAATTTGAAGTTTACTCAACTCAAATATCCACATTTTGATGTAGTATAACTTTTCATTAAAATTCATTAAAATTTTAAGGCAGCAAAAAAGTATGTTTTTTAAGTTGAATCCTATTCAAAAAGAGCATTCCGATTAGAGGGTCAAAACGTGGACAGAAAATAGACTATTACTTCTAAATTCTGATGTTTTTTATGTAAAGGTCTTGATAACATTATAAGTGGACCTCAAAGAACAGTACAAAACAATATAATAATAATAATAATAATAAGTCAGTAACCTTTAAGTTGGAAAACTTTGTAACGATTCATTTTTATGAATCCTTTAAGGTTCAGCCAAGCTCAAAGGTTAAAGGTTCAAACTTTGTGTAAAGCTGAGAATTACTGCATCCCAGCAGTGTGTCTCTGTTGCCAAACAGGTTACTGTTTGGCATTGAACAAAATTATGCAAATAAATAACTTTTGCCTCTGTGTTATACAGCTTGATTATATGGTCTACTCTTTGGCTCTTGGGTAATTAGTAACTTTCTACAAAAGTTAATGGAATAAATATAATGCAAGAGCAGCGTCAGTCTATGGTTATTCTTAGTAAGCATTGATTTCCTGAATTGTAGCCATCTGTTGAGTGGAGGTGCCACAGCAATTAAACAGCTTTAATGACTGGCTGTAGAAACTGCCAAACGCCACTCACTAACATCAGCTTTACAAGAACATCCGTTCCACCCCAGACTGTCATTCACCCTCAGCATCAGCCGAGACCTGTCTCTGATGAAGAACATGTCAACACATACTTAACTTTCCAGCACCACTGTCAAAACCATTTGACAAAGCCCACCAACAACTCTGGGAGAAAAGGAAGTAAAATGAACTAGTGGGAAGTGTTTTGCATTCTTTGAGTTGAGACTGAGGGATATAAAGATAATGGTTATACAATGAGCCACTAATGTGAATTTTGCCCATTTGATCTAGACAAAATGATTCAGGAGTCATCTCAGCAGGAAGGTTTAAAAGCACAGAGGCGGATTTTAGCAGATGATCTCTGCTTGAAGGTTTTGGTGTTTAATAAAATCTTAAAGAGAAAAAATATACAGTTGAAGTCAAAGTTTTAGAATCTCTCCAAACGTTATTTACCAAAATAAGAGAGATCATACAACATGCATGTAGATGTTTATATAGTCCACAGGAGAAAATAATAGCTGAATTTATAAAATGACCCCGTTCAAAGTTTCTGTTAAACCCTGAATGATCCACAGTGAGTGATAGTTGTTCTTGAGTCCTTGTTTGTCCTGAAAGTTAAACTGCCTGCTGTTCTTCAGAGAAATCCTTAGGCCACAAATTTTAGTTTTTTTTTGCATTTGTATGTATTTGAACCCTTTCCAACAATGACTTTGAGATCCATCTTTTCACACAACTGAAGGACTCATATGCAACTATTACAGAAGGTTTAAATACTCACTGATGCTCCGGAAGGAAAAACGATGCATTAAGAGCCGGGGGGTGAAAACTTTTTGATTTGAAGATCAGGGTAAATTTAACTTATTTAGTATTCTGGGGAACATGTAAGAATCTTCTGTAGCTTCTGAAGAGCAGAAATCAATCAGTCAATCAATAAAGATATTTAGGCAAAATAAGAAAGATGTACATGTCCTCATTCCGTTCAAAAGTTTAAACCCCTGGCTCTTAATGCATCGTTTATCATTCTGAAGCATCAGTGAGCGTTTGAACCTTAGTTGCATTTGAGTGATGGATCTCAAAATCATACTGTCATTGTTGGAAAGGGTTCAAATACACAAAAATGCTGAAAAACCAAAGAATTTGTTGGAACTGAAAGACTTTTTTGAAGAATAGCAGGCAGTTTAACTGTTCAGGACAAAAAAGGGACTCATAAACAACTATCATTAAACAAAAATCATTCAGGTAACAACACAGTAATCAAGTGTATGTAAACTTTTTTTGAATTCAACTATTAGTTTTTTTTTCTTGTGGACTATATGTAAATGTCTATGTGAAGCAAGTTGTATTTTTTTTTGGTATCTTCAAAAAATCTGATTTAGCATGAACATGATTTATCTGAATAAACTGTATTATGATGAGTTAAAAAAAATAATGCTGTAATTCATTGCATTAAAGAACTGAATGAAATCAGTTGGGCCTATTTAGTTAATAATTAATTACATAATTATATTTAATTGTATAAAAGATAAAATGACTCATATAAATTATATATCACTTTCACATTTTAATAATAAATGATGTAATTATATATAACTGCATAAAAATACAATACAATTATATAATATGAATTATGTATCAATTTAGCTTCGTTTATTTAGTCTAAATAAAAGCTCCTCTTAATAAGATTCTGTGGAAAATAAGGTGAGAGGAAAGACAAAAAAGAGAATGAAGGTAAAACAATAAAAATGACTTTCAGAGAACAGCGAGTAAGCCATGACAATAAAACATTCCTACACTGCCTCAATATATCCTAGATACAGGGGCAGTACATCTTGCAGCCTGATATTTTCGTTGAAAGGCTCTTCTAAGTCTGTCTCACATGTGAGATGGCAAGGAATCTGACAGAACACAATAAAAATTGCTGTCTGTAGATAAAAGGATGCAACAAATGCATTTTTTTGCCACATTAGGGCAGACAATATCACAGCCACACTATTGTAACATTGCTTTACATCATTTCTCTGTGAGACTGCTCTGTGTATAGCTCACATGTCTTTAAAATGCAATTAAAATGTCTCTTGTGATCTGACAAACGTCTTCATCTGACTCGGCAAGGATAAATCTCTTTAATGCGTACAGTGGCGACAGTAATTTTATGTACGCCCAAAAGAGGAACACATGCAAACCAATTTGTTAAAGCCTTCTAGAATACATTTGATGAAGTGCCATTTTTAGATATTAAAATATTTTCCCTTGTGTTTAATATCCAGAAACAAGTCATTTCTAGATCGATGTGCCTAAAAAAACAACCTATTTGTCTGACCGGTGCAGAATCATTTGAAAACGAATTTCAGCAATACTGTTTGGCGATGCTCCACCTTTTAAATACTCAAGAAATGATGACCCTTTCTTTAGATGTCATAATATTATCAACAGCTTCCTCATCCTGAATTTACAATGCTTAGTTGCTGAGACGAAAAGTTCCATAATGGATTTATTCAAATTAATGATCGTGCTACCAGCTATCATCTGTAATCTCTGCACTTCAATTCCAGTCATTAGGATTTATTGCAGTCGGGAATTATTAAGCACTAAATACATAAAGTGTGTGCAACTGCAATTTACTTCCTGTCACACAGTGCTTTAAAACTGGTGTATGGTGTTCTTGTCCCTAAAAAGTAGCAATTATGATGAAATGAGCTCAATTAGACACTTGGATTGCTTGGATGCTACTCTTCAGGTAAAAATGTCCTCTTCAAAATAGCCCCTGAGACATGTTTGAAACTATAAATATAAATTTTGTATGAATACATAATTACATCCGTGTGTATTTCCAGATTTAAACATCCTTCCTGAAGTACGTCAGATGGTAATTCTCCTTAAATCTATGTGTGTTGAATGCTACACGTTCAGGCGGTTGAATAATTGCCCTTTGGACAGGATATTGTGTTTTACAGGAAATGAAAAACTCAGAACACAAAAGATGAAAAATGTACCCTCAAAGATTACGTTTCAACCTTCATATTTTTAAAACAACGTCCACGTTCATTTCTAAAAGCAATAAGGACGACCCTTGTTCCCCATGTAAACAGGCTTTCACAGACATGCGCTGCTGATTATTGGCCACATCTCGGCTCTGTTGACGAACGGGTTGCGGTAATGGAATATCGTCGTGTCTTTATGAAGCCCCTTTTAAGTTGGCGCTCCTTTTCCAGGTAGAAATTGGGCTTTGACGGTAACAAAATGTACAGGGAATAGGCTGGCTCTGCTGCTCCTCATTACCGCCAGAGCCTACCTGTGCTAGCCCGACCGCAGCCCTGTGACTCATTTCTACAGTGAGTGAACGAACGCCACCGCTCCACTCTCCTTTATTAGCATGAAAGCTTTTCTGGCAGATCGCGGGCTCTGAAGAGCTCCCTTCGTAAAGGCATCCATTTGTAGCTTTAGTGACGGCATTATTCGAACACCTCGGGAAGGTAGAGACGTCATTATTAGTAATTGACTGCTCATGCGGTGCATTTTATTTTGATTTTGTGGAGTTAGCGTAAGCTGATCAAGAAGGCTGGCTTGGAAGGAGAGTGCCACTTGTGCCTCGTATATTCCGAATGTTTAAATGCACACTGCATTTTCATATAGTTCTGGTCATATATCTACATTGTGAGCCTCTAATGAAGGAATCACGGTTCACTCAGGTTCAGATATGGTGTAAGATAAAGGCTAGATGTAAGAACCTGACCACAAAAACACTACACAACTGTTTGTTCATGAGGCAAGACAAACACAAATACACGCAGCACAAAAATACAATAGGAATTGACTGTTGATTTGTTTTAAAGGTCTTAAAAGGGCTCAACACGATCCCAACAAAGGAAAGAACTTATTTATCAAAATGATAGGTAATTTTCTAATAACAATAAAAATATACTAAACATTTTAACCACAAATGCTCATCTTGCACTAGCATTGCATAATTAATCAAGCATGCGTGATGTAGGCAGAGGTACCGACCCAGTGGTTACAAAGCGAATGTGAATAGAAAGTCAAACACCCTTTATAAAAAAGGTAAAATGATGTTGGATGATTTTGAAGTTGGAGGAGAAAATTAGCTAAGGTTTTACGCACTATACCCTACCTTTTTAACTGAAATACACAGATGAAGAACTAACTGTGCGTGGTTTTTCTAATGTGATTATGCAATGCATGAAAACACACATGTGCATTGCAGAGCTAGTGCATGACAAGCATTTGTTGTTAATAAGTATATAAATTTTTCTTTTTTTAAGAAAATGACAGATCGTTTTGCTAGATAAGACACTTATTCCTTGACCTTTGATCGTGTAGAGCCATTTGAAACTGCACTGAAACTGCAATTTGGACCTTTAACCTGTTGAAGTCCAGAAAATAGTGGAATGTTTTCCTTTAAAAAACGTAATTTCTTTGCGACTGAAGAAAGAGACATGAACATGGGGGTGAGTAAATTATCATAGATTTTTTTTTTAATTCTGGAAGTGAATGACTAAATGAAAAAGACTTTTCTTCAAATATAAACATCACAAAGTTTCATTTTCTATTGTGGATGCTCATGTCTCAGCTACTGTATCTTGAAAAAGAGATTGATGTTTGACTAATAACACTATGCAAACGAAGTATTGTTGTTCATTTATTTTTAATAGCTTTTCCAATTATGCAAGCAACAATATCCATTAGAAGTTATTGCTGGTGTATGCTGGCGCAATTGGACTTCATGCTGAAATTTATGTTTATTGTTTGACGTTTGCGCTGAAGACGATTTCACCATCTATTAGATCTATGTTTTTTTCTTTTGCTGGTGTACAGCCAAGACTAGCCGATCTATAAATGGACAATTACAGCACCGAAAGACATCGTCTTACTCAACACTTTTTTTGTTAATAACCCTGGATAGTTTTTATTTCTTCCTCACATCTGTACTCCCTTTCTAAATAAATACTCAGCCTCCAGTCTTGAAGAAAAAGTTGTGGAAATGAAGATTCACTTACAGGCCATTGAAAATGTTGATGAGTTTGTTTCTTCATTGGAACAGATTTGGAGAAATTTACATCACTTGCTCACCAATGGATCCTTTGCAGTGAATGGGTGCCGTCAGAATGAGAGTTCAAACTGCTGATATAAACATCACAGTAATCCACAAGTAATCCACACATCTTCAATCCATCAATGTACATCTTATGAAGTAAAAAAAATGTCATTGAGATATTTGTTTAGAACTTTTTTTGGTTGTAAACAGTGCTTGATCTGGACATATTTCTCTCCTGATTCAGACGAGATGAGTTTTTCACTGGAGAAAGCAATGATTATACATAAGAAGACTCATATTTCATAAGACTCAAGTTAAAAACGTTTAATTTAAACATGCAGCTGACGACACCTATTCACTGGATTCGTTGGTGAGCAAATGTTGTAATGATAATTCCTCCAAATCTGTTCTGATGAAGAAACAAACTCATCTACATCTTGGATGGCTTGAGGGTGAGTAAATTTTCAGCAAACCTTAATTTTTGGGTGAATTAATGAATTAAATTTGGCAGTACTATCTTGTAGATCATTATATGCTCCCTGTAGATAAAACCTTTAGTACTTTATAAAATTGTTTGTTACTGTGGTTTTAAATTTCGTAAATTTCACTTAGGCCTTTTGTGTTATGTGTCAAGTATGAATTTGCCTGTAGAGTTGCGTGCGAGTCTGTGTATCCCCATCTGTCAATGAGAGTGCATGAATGGATGTAAGTGTGTGTTTTCTGAAGAAGGTGTTAAAAATAGGGTAACATTAATCACTGACTGAAGCAGACACAGATCAGTTTGGATGGGCCGTGGCCGGGCGTCTCTGGCAGACCTCAGTGTCTGAGAGTGAGACTGACAGGCTTTAAATCAGGGCCTGTCTGTGGTTGTCACAGCAGATGGATTCGAGACAGATTTACCACCGGAGCGGACCAGGAGGCTGGAGGGAGGTCAGTAAGCACAGACAAAAACGCTGAGTGGGACAGAGGGAGAAATCCCAAGGGTGAAAATGTAAAAAATTGCTTTTAAAAGCTCTCATTTTTCCTCTCATTGGAAAGGTTGGGAGCAGACTCTTAAACAAACAAGAATCAATGAGCATGCAAAATCCCCTCTAACCTGTAAATGGATGTCTGATGCCATGCTGGCGTTCCACAGGTTGAAATTCTTGAATTTCCTCTTAAAACATGATCATGGCACACTGTAAAAAATATTATTATTTTTTAGAATTCAAGAGTTCTTTTGCAAAAACAGATAACACAATTTTTAACAATTTTCAAATTAAATGTTTCCAATTTTTTCAATTAATCTCAATAAAACTGCAGTTGTGTTATTTCTAAAACATGCAGATAACACAATAAAAACATGATAACATATTAAAAATCAAATTTATTTTGCAAATAAATTCTTCAATTGTAAAAAAAAAAAAAAAAATTGTAAATCATTAATAGTACGTTATTTTAAAACGTCACAGGGCATTAGAGTTATAGCGCAACTCAGTGGACATTTCAAGTCAGAACTATGGTGACACGTACAAAACCAATGTCACATAAAACGTATCATATGTACGTTCATCTGTGCCGGGGGGAAAAACGAACACTCTTGTAGCACATCTCAGTGACATTTCTGACATTTCTGTTGGAAACTGCAGCGATATGTACGTATTGGTACATATTTCGTGTCTCGCATCGCGAAAACGTTCCCAGCCCTGGTGAAAAAACCAGCATATGCTGGTAGGTAGGTTGTGATGCTGGTTTAAGCTGGTCCTTTGCTGGTTTAAGCTGGTCCTTTGCTGGTTTAAGCTGGTCCTTTGCTGGTTTATGCTGGTCCTTTGCTGGTTCATGCTGGTCCTTGACCAGCAACATGACCAGCAAAACCCAGCAAAGGACCAGCTTAAACCAGCATCAAAACCTACCTAACCAGCATTCCAGCATCAAAACATACCTACCAGCATATGCTGGTTTTTTCACCAAGGACATGTACGTTTTTGTCATGAGACCAGGTTTTTAAATGTATTTTTGATCAAACAAATGCTGACTTAGTAATCGTTTGTTTCAAAATCATAAAAAACAAAACAAAAAACAAACAAACAAACAAAACAAAAAAAAAACATTTTAACCAGTAGTGTACATTGCCTTTTTAAACAATTATTACTTGGAAGCAGACTCATTTTTGCATTTTGTTTGGCCAAAACAACTTCTCCAGCTTCCTGCTTACAAACTGCGGAAATTAATGAATTAAAATATCAACTTCAGGAGAAACTGCTGAAGAGCTGCATATAAATAGAGGAAGATGAAGCTGCAAGTCAATTTTGATACCTTCAGACAGCACCTATCTATTTTTAATAATGCAATTAGATCGGGCTGGTACGCTCATTTCACTAAATTGGTCTCTGAGAACCAGAACACCCCAAGGGTGCTATTCTGGACCACTGACAGGCTTCTAAACGCCTCTCTTAGAAGTCATCCTGACATAATCCCAGGCTTTAAATGTGATAAATTGGCAGTGTTCCCTAGAAAAGTATCAACAGTTAGGTTGGATATAAACAGAACACTGGGAAATAGTGCATTTGAGACTGTTATTTTATCATTTACCACTGCAATGAGCAGATTTAGTAGTTTTTAATGTTCTTGATCCGGATGCAATGAGGAAAGTGATTTGGTTTGAGCCTTTGTATAGAAACTGCTTATCAGGTTCAAATCAAATAACGAATCTTATCTGAGAATGATTTAATACAGCCAATTGCCTTTATTATTTTAGAGATGTTGCATGATGATAGTCACTTTTTGTTTCACAGTCCAGAGCTAAATTTATTTATTTATTTATTTATTTTTTAGAGTTCTTACAACATCAACATTAAAATATTACACATTATACACAAGATTGTTTTTGAAGTCTCTTACATGCTCACCATGGCTGCAAAAAAGTACAGAGTAAAGTAAAACTTCGTAAAACAGTAATATTGTGACATATTACCACATAAATAATATTATGACAAATTAAAATAGCCATTACTCCTTATATAGTCTTATTTATTTTGGAAACAGATACAAATGGATTCTTTGATGAATAAAGTGTAAAAGAAAAGTATTTATTTAAAAGCTTTTGTAACCTTGTTAATCTTTTTATTGTCACTTTTAAATCATTTAATGCATTCATGAATAACAAATAAGATGAGTAAAAGTAATAATTTATTAAAAAAAAAAATCATACTGACCCCTAACTTATGGTAATATACGTGTAATTACTAGACATTACAAATGTTAATTATTAGACAAATGTTTATTGTTATTTATTGATTTATTTCAAATCCCTTCTGGTGCTGTACTGCATTAAAGGTGCAATATAAATTGCATGGATTTATTGATGGAGCTGCATCAGATGAAAACTAATGAGGATGACAGCAGTGAGTGCTTTCCAAGTAATTTTGTCAATTTTACCTGATGAACAAACACATATGGAGCAAAATTGCATGGCTGGAATTCTGAGAGTGGTGATTTCCATATAATTGAATCCAGATTATATTTAATTAGGCCTCATCTGGCATGACTGAAAGCACATCCCTGGAACACACACATATGCCATGTAAAGCTTCAAAGAAGGTAATTTGCCTATTTAGATGTTATAATATGACTTAATGTTACTGACAAACCTGGACAGAGCATGTTCATTTGATACGATATATATATTACTTACAAATTGTAATCCATTACTGATTACAAATTGCATGACAAAAATAAAATTGTTGTTAGCAATGTAATCTGTTGGATATATTCTGACTACTTCTTCTTCTTCTTTTTTTTTAAGATTAAGCATTACATTACATCAAGATAACCCAAACTGGGGTTCTTAAAAAGAAAAAAGAAAAAGAAAAGAAAAGCTATTAATTACGTAAATAATAAATATGTCAGATTAATCTAATTTATGTGGCCAATTTCTGTGCAATTATAGTCACCTGACTAGTGGCTGGTGTGCGCAGTTTATTTGAACTGAACTGAGCTGGATGATGACATCACTGAATTCAGTGGTGAACAGCCTTTAACTGAAAATTCAGTGTTTACTGTTGTCTTTTTGCATTATTGACACACTATTTCCTATTTAATACTGTACAGCTGCTTTGTCACAATCTCTGTTGTTAAAAGCGCTATATAAGTAAAAGTGACTTGACTTGCAGTTCCATAAAATATATTTCAGAAATATATAAGCAGAGAATTTTTTTTGGAGGAAAAATTTAAGAGAGAGAGAGAGAGAGAGAGAGAGAGAGAGAGAAGATGAATTAGGGCAGATCAATACTTTATGAATAATTTACTGGCATTGTGTGATATGTAATCTATAAAAAAGTAACTGTAATTATTATGAGCACTTTAAAATGTAATATATTCTAATTACAACTACTTGATATTTGGAATCTAATTATGTAATCCAGATTACATGTAATCAGTTACTACCCAGCACTGTTTGTGTGTGTGTGTGTGTGTAAATATGAGCAATATCACACTCGTAGCTGTTCAAGTAACAAAGGAACGTTGAGTTGATTAATTGAAAGCTTATTGTATTACTGTATTAAAAGCTTGTTGTATTATGTAGAGTATCATGAGAGAAAGATGGACTGAGCGAGTGTGGTTACCTGCCTCTGATACAGCATTCATTCTTCAGCTCAATCTCATATTCACAATAAAATGTCCGCTGAGGAAAGCGATATCTTTGTTGTACTATCCTTTCATACATAAAGGGTGATTTTCAATGACAGCACTGCTCACTGCATTTGTTGGCTGTTGTTGACAGTTGACAGTAAAAATAACTTCTGTTTACAACAGCATTTCAGTCTTTTTCAATATAAAAATCTTTATTGCTGACACTCTTTATTTAGCTCTTTATCACTCTTGCTGCCATCTAATGGCGGAATAATTGAACTAAAATTACCATCACGAACACACGCGTTTCCCAAAAGTAAATACTACTAGTAAAGACTATTATTTATGTAAAATGTTTAGTCAGAAGTACAAAGGCAGTGCTCTGATATACAGCATTACATTTACATGAAAATATAAAGTGATAAGATTTTGCCCTCTGCCAGCTTTTTGCTCTGGAACAAATACTGTCCGTTAGATGTATCCATAACGAATTATATCTCATGTTTAACCACTATAGAGATATCAGAGCCAGCGGCAAATTCCAGCAGCAAATGGAGCTCACATCTTCAAAAACATTGAAGCAAATGTTCAAATAGACATTATCTTTATTAACGAAAGTTTGAAGTCTAAACAAGTATTTTCTGGCCTAAAAACTCTTAAAATACTCTTAAAATAGTATTATTTATAAAATTGTAGCTGATTTGGGCATCCACCATGACTCTCACTGTGAAAAATACCACAAGCGGAGTGATACAAACGGTAAAATGGTTGGAGTTCTGATATCACTAGAATATCACACTCCTCTCAGCCAATCAGATTTGAGGACCAGAAATAACTGTTGTGTGTGTGTGTATTTTTAAATGATGGCAAATCTCTCCATTAGCATATGCGGTAAGTATTTAAAAAAACATACAGTACACAAAAGCGATGACTGACTGGCGGATGGGTGGTAAGCTGCAGTCTATTATCTGACTTCCCATGGTGCTGCACTCCATGCTATTTAAAAACGAATCCAGACTTGCATTTAGTTTGTATACACGAGTTATCATGTTTTTTAATGCTGCTGGCCTATTCGATGTTTATGATAAAACATGAGTCATGCAAGTTGCTGAATTACCTCGCATGACTGACATTTGCAACAACCTAAAATGAATCAAAGTATCCACCAGTCACTTCCAACTAAACAACCTGAAGCTTCATTACATACAGTGCATCTTATTAGTGCTTATTTAATTAGATGGTGGAATCAAAACATAAGGTTGTGCTCAAATCAGAGGTCAGTGCATAATTATCAAGGCAGAACATGCTTTCTTATGTCCCTATGAAATAAATATCCAGCTGTTTGTTCAGTCTCATCTTGACACGCTTCGTTAGCTCAAGGTGTTTAATTAGAATATCGCGTTCTCCAGCCAGCTGACGGTTTGTAGCGCATCTCACCAAACTTTCCCAGCCGCACAGGTCACGGAGGTCCTAGCAAACACCTCATAAATGTATGAAAGGTGTTTAGCAGCACCGTTAGCTGCATTAAACAGGCTCCATGGGCTTGTTTATTGGTCTAAACAGTTCACAGCCTGATTACTGCACTTCAGTATATGGGGAAACTTTGAAAACAGATGTCCTCATGCATTAGTGAACTCATTATAAAAAATTAACACACAGCAATGAGACAAAGCCATTGGGGTTATGTTCATTTAATTATTACTTTGATATTCCTCTGCTGTTATTTCCCCCCTCAGCTGTGTTTATGTTTATCTTCTGTTTGTCGTATAATTTAGTTTACACAAATCATATATACAGTATACATGGACCTATTATAAATAATTGAGTGTGCTCACAAATTCAATTTTAGACTGGCTGTACCTTAAATGTCTGATAATGAAATGTTAATCCAATGTTTATAACATCAATGTGATATATTTTTATGTACTATTTATTATTACATTTTTTTTTTACTGCTACTACTGCAGCTGATTCAAATAACAGTTTTAATATTTACTCTTCTTCTTGTCTTTCTCTTATGTTTAATTATTTACAATTTATTTCATATATAATTCATAAATACTATTTGTTATTGTAGCAGCAGTGGATCTATTAACATGCATTTTACAGATCTATTTTCTATAATATTAATCTTTCTAGTTTATTGCGGCCAGCGATGTATTAAAAAAAGTGTTGAGTAACTAATGCTGACATAATTAGGTTCAGGACACTGGGTCGCTCTAGTGACATGAAATTAATGTCCTCCATTTGGAGCATGGCCACATTTTCCCTCCCACCACATTCCCGGGACTCCAGTGCTAATGTATTCTTTTAATCGAATAATAACACACATTTATTATCACAAGCATTTATAATTGGTTAAATCTTTATCAGTGGATTTATATGCTCATCGGATGACAATGCAGAGCAAAGGACAGTGTTATTATAGTGTTATTTATATACTATAGTATTCATTAATGTTTTGAATGGGCTTTTATTTATATATTTTTAGTTTGAATTTCAGTCAAAGTTTTAGTCATTTTATGTGCTTTTTATTTAAAAAATATTTCTATTTAGCTTTATTTTATTTTCATTTTAGTAATTTTTGTGCTTCAATTTAATTTTCAGTTAGTTATCCTATTTTAACATTTCAATATTCATTTAAAGTTGAAGGCAATTTCTAATTTCCAATTAAAGTTTAATTTTTTAAACATTTCTTTATTTTCAAATGAACTGAATTCTATGTGTCCAACCATCTAGCTGTCCATCCACCTATCCATCTATACATCCATCCACCATCCTGTCTGTCATTTATCCATCCATCCAGCAGACTGTCCATCCATCCATTCCACTAACCAATCATCTAGCTGTCCATCCATCCATCCATCTATCCATCCATCCATTTGTCTGTCATTTATCCATCCTTTCATCAGTCTGTCTGTCCATCCATCCATCCATCCATTCAACAGTATGTCTGTCCATCCATCCACCATTGTCTGTCATTTATCCATCCATCCTGTCTGTCCATCCATCTATCCATCCATCCATCTGTCCTTCCATCTATCCATCCATCCATCCATCTATCCAGTCAGTATCCATCCATCCATCCATCCATCCATCCATCCATCCATCCATCCATCCAGCAGCCTATCTGTCCATCCATTCATCCACAGTCTGTCCATTCATCCATCCATTTATCTGTCTGTTATTTATCCATCCAGCAGTCTGTCCATCCATCCTTATATCCATCCTTTCAGCAGTCTGTCTGTCCATCCGTTCATTCATCCATCAATCCATCCATCTATACATCCATCCACCATTCTGTCTCTCATTTATCCATCCATCCAGCAGTCTGTCCATCCATCCATACATCCAGCAGTATGTGTGTCCGTCTGTTTACCCATCCGTCCATCCTACCTTGATCCATCAGGATACTGCAGCCACTGAACATTTCACAGTGTCATAAATACGAGATCTTAACCTTTATTATATAGATATACTTTTTTATTAGAAATATGACACATTCATTTTGTGCTCTGAAAACTGTACAATAACAAAGAAACCCCAGTGAACTTAAAAAAGGGAATGTGGAAAGGCAGGGAGAGGAGGAAGGGGAGAAGGAGGGAGGGGTTGATGGTGGAGAATTCAGGCAAGTACGTATCATGTGGAGTGACAGTCAGTGATACCGAAACACACACCGTTACATGATGTTACAGAACACTGATATAGTCCAGTAACCCAATGTGATTTGGGGAGGTGGGTGGGGGGGATCTCAGAATCGCAATGATATCTATAATAATGATAACAATATTCCCCAAGCACAGTAAGAAAGATATTTATAGGCTAAAATTCATTTTGTAGAACTCTTCTGGAAATAATTACAATGCTGTACAACAGGACTCTGAGGAGTGAGTCTTGTGCTTTCTCTGTGTGCGACCACAACCTAACCAGAGAATAACACCCCTCTGCAGTTTCATATATAAGACTATTTATAATATATATATGTATATATTCATATTCATCTCCATTTTCTCTTTCAAACATGATTCTGCACATATTCGGAGACTCAGCAGTTTGTTTCAGGTCTCTCAGCTCCAGTGATTCTGATGAAAACATCAAGCGAATGAAACGTGTCGGTTCACACGAACCCGCCGACTGGACCCGCTTCCAAGTTGACTCTTACGCTGATGTCACTTCGGTGCCGATTTTCGAAGGATCCGCAGGTTGGGACAGCACAGTGGCTAAGCTGTGGGTTGTACTGGCTCAGAAGGGTGTTTGAGACAGATTAACAGTCAAATGGCTTTGGGGAATCACGTCGCCTCTTGCGCCCCTAAGCGTACGCATGTGTCACACTGATCAACAACGATGATAATAAGACTATTCGTTTTCAAGAATTCAATTTTGAACGACGTATAGCTCACCTGATTCCTACCGGGCAGTTTGAAAGCTTTCTGTTGTAGCGCTATGTCTCTTTCTTCCATCACTAATATGTGTGTGTGTGTGTGTGTATCCAGAGGTGTAAGAAATTGAAGGCCACTCACTAAGGCTCATCTGCTCTTAGTCTGAATTCCAGTCCTTCCCCTCAGTCGGTCACTCCCAATGTTCCCATGGCAACATCCCGGGTCAGCACTCAACTTGCCCAGTTCAGCCGTTCTTGGTAGCGCCAGCTCATTACCATAGCAACAGGCTCAGACCTGGATTTTCGAAAGTGTTATGATTCGCTTTGACATTAAGGAAAAGGCCATTCCAGGATTACAAAAAAAACGAAACAACACAAATAAAAATTGCACAGCCATGTTGCTTTCACTCTCTTTCTTGCATACTTTTTGTTTGTCCGCACTCTTGCTCAAATCTCATTCTCTCTCTTTGTCCCTTTTCCCTGCGAGTAGAGTTTGTTCTGTTTCTCTGAATGCTCTGGGGGTCACTCAGACCTCCGTCTGCAGGTCCATGATCTCTTGGCCCACCAGAGGGATGGTGGCACTGGCCTTCTCCCACTCCACCGCTTGCATCTCAAGAGGAGAGGCCTGTAGGGGCTCCAGCTCCTTACGCACCCATGATGGGGGCGAGTGGGTCTTCCTGATGCCCTCCCACGCCCGCTTACTGGGGGTCTGCTGCTTGTCCTGCATTAACAAGAAGAATAACATTTTAGAGTGATTTTTGTGTGTGTGTTTGTAAAATGTCAAGTAACATAGTTCGGTGCAAAATCTGAAAAAAACTGAATTATATTTTTAATACAAAAAATGGTAATTGTTATAACTGCACTACTTGTCGGAGTGCTGCCCATAACCCAGATGAAAATGAATATTATTATCAGGACATGTCATGCCAAAATTATTATTATTATAACACAACAATAATTCAAGTAATCAATTTCATGCCATAATTTTAGGTCAATATAGAGTTAAAGTAATATTTTGATTTTGAAAATACAAGTAAAATATAATAAAATAAAAATATAAATAAAGATTAAAAATGTATAAATAAATAATCGAGATATGCCTTGTAATTAGTAATGTCTGGATAAAAAAACTATCACATTTAATAATTTCTTAAATATGAAGAATATATATATATATATAAAAAGCTGAACTGAATTTAATTAACTGTTGCTTGTCCTGCATTAACAAGAATTACTGGTATTTTTTAATACATTTTCATTATATTATATTATATTATATTATTATACTAAATTATATTGTTATATTTTTATCTTTTAAGTGTTATGAAAATATCACAAAACCTGCATGCTTCAATTTCTCAATGCAAAATATAATTTACACTACCGTAGACAGAAGACTGAAGTAATGGCTGCTGAAAATTGTATAATATTTATTAATACAAGTGATTAATTTCATGCAATAATTTTAGCTCAATAGAGTTAATATAATATTTTAAAATTTACAAAAAATACAAAAAGTAAAAAAAATAAAATAAATAATAATAATAATAAAATACAATAAAATGATAAAAATAAAAATATAAATAAAAATTAAAAATGTGTAAATAATCAAGCTATGTCTTGTTATTACTAATAATGTCTAGATAAAAAAAACAATCAAATTGAATAATTTCTTAAATAGATTTATGAAGACCAGCATATTATTTATAGGAAAAAGCTGAACTGAATTTAATTAACTGCTGCTTGTCCTGCATTAACAAGAATTATTAGTATTTTTTAATACATTTTCATTTAATATATTATATTATATTATATTATATTAAACTTTTAATTGTCAGGAAAATGTCACAAAACAAAGTACCTCAATGCAAAGTATACCGGTAAAATGTCTAAAGTAATTTTCAGTGTTTTAATGTTTCATGTTTTAAGGATCATGTGACAGTGAAGACTGAAGTAATGGCTGCTGAAAATTCAGCTTTGTCGTCACATGAATAAATGCCATTTTCAAAGTATATCAAACAGAAAACACTTATTTTAAATGATAATATTTCACAATATTATTGTTTTTATTGTATTTTTCATCAAATAAATGCAGCTTGGTGAGTATTAGAGACCTTAAAAAATCATAAATAATAAATAAATAAACGAATAAATGAATGAATGAAAGCTATTTCAGACTTTAGACTGGTAGTGTATGTTTTCTTTTAATTCTAGTATAAAATATCACTTTTTTAAGATTTATAGGACTTTTTTTTTATTATAGGACAACATAGAGAAGCAAAGCAGTAGAGAGAGAGGGGGACGGGATCGGGAAAGGACTTTGAGCTGGGATTCGAACTCGGGACGTGCAATGTTTTTTTTTACATTTATAATTTCTTTTTCATGAGATCCACTTAATGACAAATAGAAAAGGAGGGGAGAGTGATTAATATAAATTCGTACACTAAGATTAGTTTTATCGCTGCCTCCTGATGACACGCTCCATCTCTTCCCAGTCTTCCCGTCCACTGGGGGAGAATCTCTGTCCTTCTCTGCATGCTGCAACTTCCTGTTTAAGTCCTGGAACATGTCCTGGTGGCGCTTCCGTGTGTGCATGATCTTCTGCAAGACAAAATCCGCATTTAAAACCTAAGATGAGATGAATGAAAATGCACCACACAAGACCGCTGTCATTTGTGGAAAGATTTACATTACACTGACCTCAAAGTCCAGCTCTGCATAGCGTGATTTTCGTCTCTAAAAGGGCAAATAAGAAAAGGATGTTATTGTGTGTCCTTTCAGAGTCGTCTTAGGGGGAAAAAAATAAACAGCAAATGGGTCATTTCCAAAATAAGGTGACGAACATGTCTTTAGACTTTTCGGTCATAAGATTTCATATATTTCAAGAAATCCCATATAAAAGACATCATTGTAAAACCTAACATTTTAATACTGTACATAATAGTTTAATCTTGAACAATCTTATACTTACTCTTTATATTCATTTTTTAGTTTAAGTGCAAAAGAGCAAAAAATAATAAGAAATAAAATACTAAACACTAAAACTTAATATAAAATACTAAAACGTAATTTACTTAATTTTCAACTTATTAATTTATTTTTTTCCGTTTTAAACATGGTTGCACCATGCAAATTATAATTTAATATTTAATAAATAAATATGTTAAATAAATTACCATTTAAAGCAACTAATATAAAAGCAATTAATATTATAAATACTTTAATATCATTGGCAACAGTATAAATTTAGGCTATTTTGATTTGGAAAATCAACAGAAATTAACTACATTTTTTTGTGTCTTGATAATAAATGAATCAAATGTAATACATCCTAATAAATCCTTAATAATTAAAATTAAACATTCAACATTTTGTAATATTTTGTAAGTCAGTACTATTTGAGAACGACCCAAATGCAGAAAGTTTCGGCACTTTGGACAGATTTTGTGGAAGCATTGTGCGGCTTTTATATTGCACGTTTCCACCGAGCTCCTGGCATGAGCGTGCGGTAAACAGCTTGTGACCGAATGGCCTTTCTTTAGCCTGTCGGAGAGCGTCTGAGGGCAGTCTGACATTCTGCCTGCGCTGTGCGTGGCTGCAGCTGTGCACCCGCAATGCATTCTGGGAGCATGTTTGGCCTGAGGTGAGGAGGAATCCACGCCTGTCATCTGCTCCCTTTTAAAGCATGAGCAAAATCTGACCTTTGCAGAGACTTTCTTTTCTAAGAGGGATAATTGCAAATGCAAAAAGGCATAATTTATGTAGCCTTCTTTCATTCCTTCCTTTTTGAAGCGGCAGATTTTTTGTTCCATTAAGTGTTGCGACGCAGTTTTTTATTGAAAGCAAGTGCATGTGCATTGGCTGATGTCAGTTGAAATGTAATTCTGAGCCACGTAATGACAGTCCTCTACGCAGACACTCTCCACAAACATGCTTTTTTCACTCCTCACATAAATTAGGACACTCGCTCCCTTGTGGCAGATATGACAAACATTGATGTGAATTCACAGCCTTGTAGGCAGATGGGTCTACGGCAAGTTTCTTTGGACCACAAACCAAAGTGTCCATCAGTTATTGGAAATAATCACGGCGGAGAAAAAAATAAAGGTGGAAGATGAGGATGAAAAGACATCATGATTTAAAAGAGAGCAAAACCAGCATATACAAAGTTGTAAGGCGCACACATATTTGCACCGTTAGCCATTAAATGTTAATGAACAGTCATTTAGAAAGCTGTTGTGTCACTGGGGTTCTGATTCATTTAGGCTGTGAATCTTTCAATATAAACTGTGATGAGCGTTTTCATTATTTAGACAAAATGAAGTCAAACAAGCTTGTCTACTATGAGGAAACAGGTGCAGGACATCCATCACATTGCAACCCTCTACAAACACCTTAGCAAAAGAAGAGAAGAAAAGAATGGGAAGATGCCTGTGGACGAATAAAACTTCCTACAGACTTGCGTTCCACTCTTTCCACTTTAGCCCTGATGCCTTTGAGGCTTTTAGTAGTTCACAGCTACTGAAAGAGCTTACAAATGGCAGAGACAAGAAACGCTAGATGCCATCCTGGCATGATGTAAACAGTGCGGATTTCACTCGATATCCGCATTTAGTTTAAGCCTGCGCTTAAATCCGTTGCCACCTGCAAGCTTTTTCAGTAGCTGTGTCATCGTATCAGTATTTTATTTTCTGAGTTTCATCGAAATAATGGCGCCTCCCATAGTCCACAATATGTATAAAACGATGTGGATTTTTTTAATAACGTACATTTTTCATGGGTTTTATGCTACATATTTGAAAAAGAGACATCATTTACGTTATATTAGGCCATACAAAATCATTTGTACAGTGTACTAATTCTACTACTAATCATATAAAATAAACTAAGGTCTCAAGAGCTGCTGGGCTAGCCAATGAGGTTGCCGGCTGTGCATTAGTTCCACCCACTACTAGAGACAAGAAGGTCATTTACATGTAGCACGCCAGTTCTTAATGGTATATAAGACTCTCTTGCTTTCTCTCTTTATGAGTGCATATGAGAAAAAGAGCACTCTCAGCAAAACCACAAGAGTTGGACACCTACACACTGGAGTTTACGGTCCATCAGAATACGCTGCTCATCCATTTATATAAATTTATTATATGATATCAATAAGAACACTGCACTGTAAAGACGGCGAGTGGAAAAACTCTCAAACAATTAGAATGTTCGCGTGAGTAAAAATATAACTGTGCTAAACTTATTTTTAAAGGGGTGATTAACTGAGAAACCAAAATTCCCTTGATCTTTTGACATATAAGAGGTCATTGTACTATAAAAACATCCTGCGAGTTTCAGAACTCAAAATTTTGTTGTTAGTCCAAAAACGCGCATGTAGAGTTTACGAGAGAGACAAATGCAGGTCTACGCAAATGATAAAGATGGCTTTGAAAAGGATGCTTTGCAGTGCCAAATTGTGGAAAAAACAGTCTTTGTATTGCCTTCCTTCTGATCCCAACGTAAGTGTGGATGAACTTTATTTTGAAAGAAGTTCCAGACCGTGTCAGTAAGGACGCGGTCCTTTGTTTACTTAATTTTACAGCGGATTTGTTTACAATTACCCATAGCGTTAGCGACACAATGCTCATCTCAGGGAACTGTCAGTAACTGGAGTGACAGAATTTGACGCAAGATTTTCAACAAGACTGAAACTACAAGACGATGCTGTGCCGCCTATATTGGATCCGACAGCGATGTTGCAACAAAAGTGTGAGTAACTGTTTTCATTACGTGGTCACTATTGCTTTGTCTCTCTTTGTCTCTTCTTACAGATCATTATTTACGTGTTTTAAACTTAAATCACAGCGGCATCCATCTATGAGGAATGAATGTACGCTGTTAGCCAATCATAGCAGTGGGCGTTTACTTTCGAATCTACAATCCGCCACACCTATTCAAACAGAGCGTTCTGCACAGGAGGAAGGAAAATAGCCTATTACTTCTAAATGATGTTTTTTGATGTAAAAATCTCAATAACATTATAAATGGACCTCAGAGAACAGTACAAATGAAAAAAAAAAAACAAAGACAGTCATGACTTCTTTAAGGTCCATTTGATAACGTCATAGATATAGTTTTCAAAATCATTCTAAATGTAAAAGAGTACAGTTCACACCACTATATAAAAACTATAACAATAACGACACAAAGGAACATCGTGCATTGGTGTGCTGATATAGTTATTATTTCTTCTCTAACTCAATCACTGGAGAGTGAAATCTAAAAAAATTATTTCAATTATTGTAAGCCAGTGGCCTTATAGACATTGTTTAGTCACCTAGTGCAAAATTTTGTCACGCATGCAAATGGTTTACTTCCAATGTAGAGAGTTGCATTGTTTGATGATTATCATGGTTTCTTACCTCCAAAGAGCTCATAGACAGTGTGGAGACAGTCTCGCTTTTAGACATCATACCGGAGTTCCCAGAGTCCCCTTGCTCGCATGTGGTTGTCATCTGGGACTCGCTGGAGATGTTCTGCACTGTCTGCACCGGGGAATCCCTCTCTGAGCAGGAAACGCTGACTCGGTCGGTAGGAAGGCTTTTCAACCCGAAGCCTGGCACGGGATCGGTGCCAGCGGGGTTGGCCAGGTGGATGAGCCTGGTCTGGGGTAACTGTTCGATGCTGATGTTGTACTTGGTTGCTTGGTCGTCCTTACCGCCCTTTGCGGGCCTAAGGGTGTTGTTGTTGTTGGGCAAGAGCACGTAACCCTGACCCGACCCTCCTCCGCCGCCTCCTCCTTCGGGACCGCCGCTGTCTCCCGGGGCTCCGTCAAGTTGTTTGAACAGCTCGCCGTCACAGATGTAAATAGATTTGGCTCCGGGTAGCTCGGTACTGACCCCGGCAATGCCGCCTTTGTCGCGACGCATGGTGAGAGTGTGGCTGGCGTAGTCGGCGACGTTTTGCAGGTGAACCTTTGCCATGCTTGCAGGAAGGGTGTTGAAGTTGGAGCCTTTCTGTACCGTGATCTGTTGTGAAGCTACCTTCTCTTCACCTTGTTGGGAGGGACGCTTTAGGGTGCCTGCGAATCAGAGAGAAAAAGCCTTAGTAAGTGAAACGAGATCACAGTAGAGAAAACGCATGCTGATTTGACAGAGCGCTGCTACATTTTGCTGAACTTTCATCAGCTCAAATTATGACGTAATTAATTTAAATAAAACTTTGCTGAATCATAAGAATAATACAGTCTGTTAACAAAACAAAGACCAGCAGATGCATCTGATTGCAAAGGGCCTTAAAAAGTTGTATTTTTTCCAATTTCAGCAAAAAAAAAAAAAATTTTTTCAATTTTTTTTTTCAAATTCTGTATTCTGTAGTAATCAGTGCTTCTGTGTTCCATTTTAACCTTTTCATTACATTTTAGTCATTAAACAGCTTATCTAATCAATTAAATTTAATCAATTTTTTACAATATTATTTTTTAATTTACAATAAAATATTGCATATATATATATATATATATATATATATATTTGTATATTTGTAGCAATAGCCAACAATACACTGTATGTATCATAATTATCGATTTTTCTTTTATGCCAAAAATCATTAGGATGTTAAGTAAAGATTATGTTCCATGAAGGTGTTTTGTAAATGTCCTGCTATCAAAACTTAATTTTTAATTAGTAATATGCATTGCTAAGATCTTCATTTGGACAACTTTAAAGGCGATTTTCTCAATATTTCATGTTTTTTGCACCCTCAGATTCCAGATTTTCAAATAGTTGTATCTCTGCCAAATATTGTCATATACTAACCAACCATACATCAGTCGAAAGCTTATTTATTCAGATGATGTTGATATTGATGTATAAATCTCAAAAAATTGACCCTTATGACTAGTTTTCTGGTCCAGGGTCACATTTTATTGTTCAGTAGTAATATATTTCTATCATAATTTCTTCGAATTAACCAGGCAGATTGAGATTACATACCAATGGTTATAATTTTTTCCAAATAAAATAGTGAAATGCTGATTAAATTGCAAAAAATGATAAATTCATAAGATGGCAGACGAATGTCAAACACAGTGAGCGGCATGTGTCAAAAATTGGATAATTACTGATGCTAGTCCATATTGCACTTTGAATTTTATTAATTTTACAGCCCTACTTTTGATTTATTAATCCGAAATTTGCCAAATTCTGTGATATTTGGTGCTATAAAATAAATTCTATTTTTATGCCTGGTTTCTGCAAGTGTGCCCAAGTTTCTAGCATCTCAGAATTTATAGGTCCCTAATGATGAAACTTGGACCTTACAGTAGAGCAGTTTTATGAGCTAAAGAGTTGAAATGGCAGACAGCGAATATGCTAATGAAATAGATAACATTTAAACTTTAAACAGACATATCCTAAAGATTGTTTTGATATGAAAATAAAGGTGTAAATACACAAAATCAAGGATTAATATTTTGATTTTCCCATGAGCACTGGCAAGCAAATGATACATTTAGTGAACTGGCAGGTAATAATTGACTACATGACAAACAGGTCCAAGCAAAGTTGAAATTGGTCGAACTCTAAGGGGTGCATTACAACGCTTTGCACAATAATGCAGCCAAGAATTAAACTTTAGCTTTAGCAAGTCATGTGAAAATGCCTTCAGAGCAACTAACTGAAGGAAGGCTGATTGAAGGCTTAATTTTTAGTCCTTCACACTTCAAAAAAGCAAAAAATATCACATCACAAGTCTCTATTTCCAGATGCTAGCTTGATATGTCGTCTTGACAAATAATCAGAATCCCATTTCCGATAGATATCAGAGAAGAAAGCTGCTATCTGATAATGAAATGTCGGGAGGGACTTAATTAGGACAGGCCGGCAGATCTGAGGCACGGGAGGGGAACAGACAAGTCTATTTATCTGCATTTTGCTTCTCGCCCGCTATCATAGCGTGTTCTGAATCTCCTTGAAGAAAATGCATTATGTGGCCTGTAAAATGGCACTCATATCTTGTATAAACCTCTTAGAGGGATGTCACAACAACTTTAAGTGACCGGTGGAGCGTACGTTGTGAGAGACTCACCTGATCGGCAAGCCATGTCCACATCCTTTTCAAAGTCGGTCTGGAGAAAACAATGCGAATGAGATGTTTAAACCACAAATTTTATACTTAGTGTAACAGAAATACAGAAATGCGGTCTCAATTCACCATCAGCTGAGCATGGCCGTTCTGGAAAGATCCACCAGAGTCACCGTTTCCATCTTCTTGGCGATCAACAACACGACACTTTACTGCCTCTTGAACCTAATTGATTGTAAAAATCAAGTTTAAGTATTTAATTTGCATCTAAAATTTTAAAGTACAACAATGTTAGACAGGTTCTCTAACCTCTCTGCGTAGGATGCAATGCACCATCACAATAACGAACCCCTCGAGGGAGTCAAAGACGGCAAAAAGGATCTGAAACAAGGCTGAACGGCGGTCAGTGATTGCCAAGACCGCTGACATCCAAGTAAGAGCCAGCAGTGGCAGTACAACGCAGGAGCTCCACAGCGACGCCCTACAGGAAAGGAGCAGAATTACAGTAAGTGACAGTTTATATCACCATTGGCATACAAACTGACAAAGAGGGCAAAACCAAAGGATAAGCCTCTGTTTTGGAGTGACTTTAGTTGATGTTTAGAAACTTCTTAAAGAACTAATTAATATTTATCACACATTTTATTGATTTCTTGGATGTCTGAGGAGTGTTTTACAAATATGAATGTGGTATTGCACTAAAAAGCATTGCTATACGAATACACAGATCAATACAGTGTTCAATATGAGCTAGAGTTGCCCTTTTTGTTGATTACACTCTGAACAATATCAATATAGCGGTACTCAAAACGTGTAGGTTCAATCACAGTTCAAAACATATGTGAACAGGTGCAACAGGTAAAAATAAGCCAAAAGAAAAATAAAAAAGGAGCAATGGACTATGAAAAAAAGGAAGACATATGAGAGGATGAAAGATGAAGGAATGTAGACATTTCAGTGGTCTTTAGAGAAGAACTCTCCCCTGATCATGGATTTGGAGGAAGGGCCAGCATGCTTAGCAAGTCCTACATCTCACTATTTTTACTATTTTATTCCTTTTTTTAATATTTAATTTTTTTGTTTCTTTTTAACGCACCAACACACACTCTGACAATCACTCACACACATGTCAGGAAAAGCTCATATAAACACAAAAAAGAGTGCAGTGGTTAGACTGTTGGGGCAAATAATTCATTTTTTTGATATACATAAGGGATTTACAATAGATGTCTTTCATGAACAGATACACAGACCCTATAAAGATATGTACATAACTGCAGTACTCTGTTCTATAAACCTTTCATCTGACATTCTGTACACAAGCACTGCTAACCGCAAATGTAGTCTACCTCAAACACATACTATGGTAAAACCTCATTGACCTTTAATCCTACTCGTCTGCTGAGGTATGTTTACAAATAGCTGCAATTCACCAGCAAAATATATATGAATATATATTGTAGGTTGCATGTTTCTAACCTCTCTTATTGCTTCTGAGCTGCCGCCACATAAAAAAATGAAATAAATCCTACGCATATTTGCGTATATTAATAAATGGCTGGTCTACTTTATCTCACATTGTGGAGTGAAACGCCTGGCCAGTTCCAGCAATAGGCTAATGACAGAGACCTGATAAACATGGCTCACTGCAGTCTCACAGTCAGATAAGCCATTCTTGACATGGCTGCTATTAATAGCCCTTACAAAAATATCCCATGGCAACCATAGTTTCCACCAAAATACCACAGAGTTCATCCAAAATACCATAGAGTTACTGTCACTACAGAATATTTGGCCACCACTGTCATCACAAAAGAAATGGGGGGAAAAATGCAAAGAGATGCAGAAAAAATCCATTAATGTTTTAATGATACAGCGTAAAAATATATATTTTGAAGTTGAAAGTAAAACAAAGAAAATCGGGGAACATTTTACAGGAAAACACTATTTCAGCATTTCTTCTTCGAAATTCCACATTCATTCAGCGAGTTTCTTTCTAATTATTTGTGTAATTTAATAGCAATTTGGGTGAAAACTGTCTATACATGATTATATATATATAAAATATTACAAGATTTCTTGTTAGCAGTATATATAATATATAGTATATGATATAAGCTAATTCATTTGAATGATACCAACTGAGATGTAAGTACATGTTCCTGAATTACTATTTATCGGAAGTTTTTTGTAAGTATTAGTTATACTGTTATGGTATTTTAAGCTTATTTTATTTTATTTTTTTATTGTTAACGTTTTTTTTGAAGGTTATTTTTTTAGGTTTTAGGAATTTTGTTATGTCCTTTGTCATTTTTTATATTTCTATTTTAATTCTATTGTATCATTTATTTATTTATTTTTTATTGCAGTTTTAGTTTTGGTAATTATAGTACTTAAACTTGTTTCAGTTAGTTGCCAAGGCAACATTTTCGATTTAAAATTTTCATCTAATATTTATATTAATTTTTATATTAAATAAATATTAAATTAGTGGGAAAACATGTTTTTTTTTTTTTTTTAAGTATAGTGATTGACCAATATGAGATTTTAAATGTCTGATATCTAATATTGATAATAATTTTTCATATAAGTAATATAAAATAAAAGTAAATAATAGCAGGATATGAGTTTTCAAATGTGTGATATGCAGAAAGTACAATATACAGTATGTGATATAAGCTTATTAATTTGAATTATACCAACTGAGATGAAAATAAATATGCTAAAATCGGAATATTACAAGTTTTTTTTTTTACTTATTATAAGTATTACTTATACTATTATAGTATTTAATCATGTTTTATTTATCAAGCTTTTATTTTTACATTTTAAGTTTTTTATTTTAGGTTTTAAGAATTTTATGTCCTTTGTCATTTTTTTAAAATATTTCTATTTAGCTTTAATTTATTGTATTTTATTGCACCTTTAGTTTTGGTAATTTGTATTGTATTGTAATTGTATTTCTTATTTTTACTTAGCAATTGTAGTAACTTATTTTTTATATAATATTACAAGATTTCTTGTTAACGTCTGATATGCAATAAATACAATATACAGTATGTGATATAAGCTTATTCGTTTGAATTATACCAACTAAGATAAAAATAAATGTGCTAAAATAGTACTTATTTCTTATTTTTATTTAGTAATTGTAGTAACTGTTATTTTTGATTAGTAACTGTAGTACTTATTTCAGTTAGTTGCCAAGGCAACATCTTAAATAACTGACATTTTTCATCTAATATTTATTTTACTATTTTAAAGCCTTAATTCAATTACAGAAACCCATTAGATTTAATTACCAATAACAACAGTGAATATTTACTAGAAATATCTGAAAGTGCCAATACATCTCTCAAAATGCATTCTCAAAATGGCCAAATACTGGCTGATTTATAGGTGATAGATGATGCCTAGATGATATATTGATCTATCAGTAATCCAATAACTAGTAGATCATAGTGCCAGCAACACCAAGGCCATGGGTTTGAATCCCAGGGAATTCACATACTGGATGCACTGAAAGTTATTTTGAATGAAAGCATCTGCCAAACGCCTAAACGTAATTACACGGAACTAAAACTACACTACTTTGACAGAAATTATGGTTACCATGGTAATCTCTAGATAGGAACTGTCTGGTCAAACACGCTTGCACACACAAACACACACATACAGGATGAGCTCCTATTGCAATCTGCATGATTTAACATTGCGACAACATAAAAGCTCTGTCTCTGCTGATCACTTTTGACATAACAGCTAAGTAGCAATAGCAGGGTGAGGGAAATGAATGGGGGAGGAAACCAGAAAAGGAAAAAGAAGGGTGAGGTAAGAAATATGCAGAAAGAAAGGCAAAAAAAGAACCGAAGGCAGAGCATCAAAGAGTTGGTAAATAATTAGCGGGACTAACATGGCGTTACTGGTAGCTGTGGTGGAAACGTCAGCCGACGAGATAACTCCGCACTTGGCACATTTGAGCGTCATATTGTACAGTGGCACTGTCATCTGACTGCAAAGTCAAATCAACACACTGAAATACACATGTACGCTTACATATAACCACACGCACGCTCTCGCACACACACACACGGAGACAAATACACCTATATACACGCAGAAACTAGCAGGCCACAGAATCCCCTTCCAGCTCTCACTCAGGGCAGATCACTGTCAAGGCTTTGGGAAGAGTGCGGGAATGATGGAAATGATGCCGTCACGTTATTTCTAAACAGGCCTGATTGAACATGTGGGACAAAAAAAGGAACTCTATATGCAGTGCACGTATGTATAGATTACCATCATTTATGTCCACTGACAGTCTATGTAAAATGCTACATGATTAGATTTTGATTCTGTCATATCAATGACATCAAAATCTTCTTTTGCATTAGTATGCCATATGGAATTTGCTTGATTTAGGCTGCGAGCAGTTTATCCGTCCCACTCTGCATCTGTCTTTGGGCCCTGGAGAGAGACATGGGAACTCGAAAAAGCTGGCTGATAAACATACACACAAACATTCATGCGTGTTGACAGCCGGAGATCGTGCGTTCGCAGACTCGAGCTAAATCACGGTCATTTTAGGAGACACATTAAAGTCATCCACAGCCATAACTGTCAATATTGAACTCTTGAGTATATATGTGTGGCTGGTTTTGTTTTAATAAACTGCAGCATACAATCATATTTGACATTTTAGTACAGCATACAACCGTATTTGAGATTTTGAAAATATGCTTCTAGGATCTCAAATGCATTTCAATATTTGCAGATAGCTAACGAAATGTGAAAAATATGCAAAATATGCATTCCATTATCAGAAAATAATAATAAAAATAAAAAGCTGCATTGTTTAACATTGTCCAAAAAACAAAAACACAAAGACTACTGTTCAAAAGTTTAGGGTTGTTAAGATTCTTTATTTATTTATTTATTTATTTATTTTTAAAGAAATCATTTATGCTCACCAAGGCTACATTATAAATAAATAGTAATATTGTGAAATATTACAAGTCTTCTATTTTAATATATTTTAAAATAAAATTTATTCCTGTGAGAGCAAAGCTGAATTTTCAGTATCATTACTTCAGTCTTCTGTGTCACATGACCCTTCAGAAATTATTATAAGGGCCATTCTACAGAACTGTTGCATAGTTGGAATCATCTTGAAAAAAATGTTTTTGTATGAATGCAAACTGTATAATATCCAAAGTACACATTTCTAGTAATTGTGCAGCAAATTCTCATATTGTATTTTCAGAAAGTTTTAGAATATTTGACCTCTCCCCAAATTTGTCACTACCGAAACCTATTACGATTTTGCTAACATCGTCCTTGTAAATATATTTTTTGCTCTTTTATTAAAAGTTTTCAGAGGTAAAGCAATACCAATTACAATTTCAACAATATTTTAAGTGTGATTTACGAGATTTGTTGCATTTTTGATTCAGTTTTTCTTTGTCAAAGGCATAAAGTTAACAATACTGATTTTAAAGTTAAGGATTCATTTATTTGAACATACATTGAACCAAACACTATCATAAAATCTGACTTGATAATTCAGTATACTTTATTTTTGACAAAACACCCCATGTTTTGGTAGTGACAGTAATGTTAACGTCACATTTTAACCTCAGAATGACCACAGAATTTTAACCCACATACTAAAACACTACTAAAACTAGTAAAAAGATATTAAAAATACTAAAAATCTGCATAAATGTACTAAAATTTTCTTTATTTTCCACCAATAAAAGACTATGTGTTCCCTTTTGTCACTACTGAAACGATGACATGTTTCGGTCGTGACTGTTTCGGTAGTGACAGTTTTAGATGTTTTTGATGCTAATTAGCACATGGTTAGCTAGCACCGTTCTAAACAGTTGTACACACATAAAAACTAAATTTTATGGAATAACTTTACCAAATGTTTCGGTAGTGACAGTTTTAGATATATTTGAGCCTAGCTCAGAGATGCTAATCAGCACGATTACCTAACACAGTCCAGAAAAGCTGCACACATATAAAAACTAAAAGTTACTCACAGATTTTCACACTGGTGACCACATTTACCTCAAAAACTTGTAGCTATGAGAGAGGGAGGACACAGGAATATATCCTGATCATAAATGTAGGAGTGTAGTTAAAATCAGTTTCAGCCAATGGACTAAAACATACTAAAACACACTAAAACACTGTTTCAGTAGTGACATGAAAAAGCGGGACACATTTTTTTTAACATAAAGTTTCATAATTTACAAAGAAGTTTACAAAGATAAAGATGTTTTTAAAAACAACAATGGAGTAAAATGCAAAAATTATTTTAATATTATTTTCCTAAGTTGAAATTTAGGGGACAGCCACCTCCCCATTGCAAGTAGCCACTAAATGATGATTTTATATATATTAAGCTTACTGATATGTTAAGTACTATTGTGGGTTTCAATAGATTAATTGAAGGATCTTAGTAAACATCTGAGATTTGAATATTTAAATGCTTTTTAAATGTGTTTTTTGTTGTGGGACAGCAGTTTGCACCAGTTCTGTAGAATGGCCCATAATATGCTTAATTGGTTAACAAGAAACATTTCTTATTAATACAGTTGAAAATGGATGTGCTGCTCAATATTTTTGTAGGAAATAAATTATATGACAAATAAAAACTTTTGAACGATAGTGTATGTAATGCTGTTGTACACGAAATAGCCACCTGCAAAAAAACAATTAAAGCCATCAGCTTGGCATGGCTGCCCAAACGGATAGGAAGTCGTTTCTGCTACTGGCAGACATGTAGATTAAACCCCCACATAATGTAAGAAATTCAATTCCAAACAAAAGGCCAATGCGACCAATAAAACCTCACTAGAGGCAGTGATATTAAAATGCAATCAGCATTTTTTGGAATTACATGCTAGTCCTTGTGGAGTAGGAGAGACTTCAAAGACTGAGCTGATATGATCCTTTACCAAATATTAACACAAACTTTCTCATTTATCTTTTGTTTTGACTTGCCGCAGGTAGTAAAGCAATGCAAAAATCCTCGATGACAGCCACAACAGTCGTTAAAATGCACTTTGATATTCTAAAACGGAAGAAAATGCCAAAATTTACAGGTGCACAGAGACTATCCAAAGTGCTACTCCTGCAATAGGCGTAATTAACAGCAGCACTTATTAATTAGGCTAATGAAAAATGCTGTGTTTAAGAACAAGGTCGAGGGAGGGAGGAAAAAAGAAAGAAAAAAAATCCTCCCTCTAAATCTAATTCACCCTTCCCATCTATCAGCACCAAACAAGGACAGGCAGCCTTGAGTTAATCGGTTTCTGCGGAGAACGCAATGCGGCTGGAAAATACTCAAGCAAACATGTTGATAAGAGTTTCGGAATTGCAAAAATACTTCCCATTATTACTTAAGCACAAACAGAACTCTGACTTTCCAAAATGTCCAGACAATGAAATCCACATACAAGCATTCTTTTGCACACTCCCAAACACACACAGACTCACAAAACTAATTTGTGGATCCACACAAGAATCACAAAGCTGAATCTAAAGCTATTCTAAATCTAAATTCATAATCTAATGCACATTTAATCTAACCAGCATGCTTCCATCAGAATTATTCAGAAAATTGACAGTCCTAAAAGCCCATTATGATGGCATCAGGCAAATTTAAGCACTAATATAAGACTGTGTACAGGGTATTGTGGGAGACGGGTGGACGGACCTGCATTTCAGCCAATCAGTGGCGGGTGGGCGGGGCAGAGAGGAGAGCCCTGAGTGTGAGCGAGGGGATGCTGTGGTAACTCTGATACAATGTCTCAAAGAGCACAAAAACAAACACAATCGATCAGAGAGATCATAGCAGAGGCAAACACAACATAGTTGAAATAAAATAATCATAATAATAATCCAAAAACACAAAGAAAAGATAAGGACCAGGGAAAGAAAACAGTCGGATGCGAAAACGATGCCAGTAAGGGCACGCGTCAGCCTGCAGGCAGTGGAGCACAGCCCAGAAAAGGAAACACAGACAGTCAATCATGAGTCATAACATGAGCAATATTCGTCTTCTCGGTAATAAATCTCGGGCCACGTTTCTGCTGTAAAGCCTGATTGGTAGAAGGCATGTGAATCTTGGAAGATTAACAATTCCAGTGTGTAATTGATGGTCCATGGCACGGAGATGGACAGCGTACGATTGTGGAACCCTTATAATGAGGTCTATAATAACAATTCGCGGTTCATACTTCAGCTTCAATGACATTTAACTCACACGACTGAAAACTTGTCAAAATCAATGGATATAAAATGAGAAATTCGCTCAGCCTGAGTGCTATTGATCAGACGCATGAAGCTGACGTGTTATGTCAGATTTCCTTTGCCGGCTCCTTTGCGACTGCCCCTCAAATAAACATTTCACACACAGAAACATGGCACACAGCTTTGTATCAAGATGCACAGCAACACCTAAAAATCAAGAGAAGCTGGAGAAATGATTAAGCGACACATGGCAAATCACCAACGGAAATGTGAAAGAAATGCAATGGGTGAGCAGAAATGTCATCTTGCTTTTGATGGGACCAATAACCAGTCCTTTGCGATCTCTTCCCCTCTCTATTGAAGAAAAAAAGTCGTTTTTCTGCTTTTATGCACAAACCTTGCTAATTTTCATTACTTATTTATCTGTACAACAAGAAAAAAACTACTAGCATGGGGTTAGAGAAACTCAAGATATAGTTTCTGAAAAGAATCAGATTTTAAAGATCATTTTTTGGTGGTCCTTCTGGAGAGGGGAGAGATGTTATGAAAGGTCTGGCCAATGAATCTCTTTCTCAGAGCTGGTTAGAGGTCAGCCAATGAGATGAATGAGTGCTGTGAGGCATACCCGGCCCTCTCCTTGAGTTTCATATCAGTTATGCCATCTTTAGACACCAGTTTGTTAAAAACCAGAATCCCGATAACCATGTTAACCTGGTGAAGAGAGAGGAGAAAGGTGAACATGTGCATATTAAGACCCATTCAGCCTCACAATGTTTGTATAACTTTAACTTGTGGTTTTGTTGTTTTTTAATTTGTTTTATTTAAATGGATGGTTTACCCAAATATGAAAATTCTGTCATTAATTACTCACTCTAATGTGATTCCAAACCCATAAGATCTTCGTTCATCTTCGGAACACAAATTAAGATATTTTTCATGAACACTACATAGACAGCAAAGCAACTATTTTAATGATGTCCTTACTACCTTTCTGGGCCTTGAACGTGGTAGTTGCTTTGCTGTCTATGCAGGGTCAGAAAGTTCTTGGATTTCATCAAAAATATCTTAATTTGTGTTCAGAAGGTGAACAAAGGTCTTAAGGATTTGTAATGACATGAGGGCGAGTAATTAATGACAGGATTTTCATTTGTGGGTGAACTATATAAAAATATCCAAATATGTGACCCTGGACCACAGTACCAGTTTTAAGTAGCACAAGTATATTTATAGCAATAGCCAAAAATACATTGTATGGGTCAAAACTATCAAGTTTTCTTTTAAGCCAAAAATTATTAGAATATTAAGTAAAGATCATGTTCCATGAAGAGATTTTGTAAATTTCTTACTGTAAATATATCAAAACTTAATTTTTGATTAGTAATATGCATTGCTAAAAACTTCATTTGGACAACTTTAAAGGTTATATATAGATTTTTTTGCACTCTGAGACTCCACATTTTCAAATAGTTTTATCTCTCGGCAAATATTGTTCTATCCTAACAAACCATAAATCAATGGAAAGCAGGGGTGGACGAAGTACACAAGTTGAGTACTTGAGTAAAAGTACAGATACGTATAATAAAATATTACTCCAGTAAAAGTAAAAGTGCTTCTCTTTCAATTTTACTCGAGTGAAAGTACAAAAGTACCCGATTTTTTATGTACTTAAGTAAAAAAGTACTGATAGATTTATTTTGCAATTTTATATAGGCTACTTAATTTAATTTTATATTAGCACATATTTTTTTTAGAATCCTACTGCTCAAAATACCTGGGATTTTCCCAAAAAATACATTTTTGTTGTTGATGTACCTGAGAGAAAACAGATTTGACCATCAAATTTTTAACCAGTAAGAAAAAAGTTTTAAAGCTTGTTTTGCATAACGTCACAGTTATATATGACATGAGAATAAGGCCTGAAGTTAGCAAGAACATTTTAAGGAAAATGTAATTATATTTTCATAGTGATTTTTTCCTTTCAAATATTATCTGTGTAAAAACACCCCTGGCCCAATGCCCCCAGAGGGCCTCACTTCCCACTTTGATAATTATTGTAGTTACCATGTTCTGAGCATGACATCCTTTTTTTTTCTCTCAGATGTAATCTATCCATGTGGTTAAATAAAAATATGTGGACTTTGTATCTAAAAATTATCTCAATTTAGCACCAGCAAGCAGCTAGACAGTTAGCATCAGCTAACAATATTTACTTATTTTCAGTATGGTTATGAATAAACATTCATATCTGTCTACTCTAGCTGATCCAAACAGTATAAGACATTATACGGTTGCTAAACAATATAAAAACAGACGTCGCGTAGCATTTTAATACAACTGCTAACGTTACATCAGCGAGGAATATGAACGTGCAGGAGTTATTTTATTTAAGCTGTTATTTAAATTTTTCGTTTTTGATGTGTCTGAATTCAAGCATTTCAGTGCGCTTAAACAGATCACCGTTTACAGCAGATGTAATTCACAAACAACGGACAGCTTTGACCTAAATATGATTTTCAGTTATAATAATTAATCCTAAAATTCAACATTAGTAACCTACTTTTCGCAGCATCAGTCGCGCGTGCACAAGATCTCCCAGTTCTTACTTGTGAATTCAGTTGACTGGAGACTCGCTCTAAACAGATCATTTGAATCAATGGGTTGTCGACTCGAGAACAGCTGCAATCGGATCATTCCAATTCGTGAATGAATCGTTTGGTGCGATTGGCGAATCAATTTAACAGGTTCATTGAAAAGAATCAGTTTATTCATGAACGTCTCAGAGCACGTGATATATTATAAGGAGTAACGATATGTTTTATGAAATGTAGTGAAGTAAAAAGTACGATCTTACGCTTTGGAATGTAATGAAGTAAAAGTGAAAGTTACTCAAAATAAAACTACTCCAGTAAAGTACAGATACTTGAAAAATGTACTTAAGTACAGTAACGAAGTACAGCTACTTCGTTACTGCCCACCACTGATGGAAAGCTTATTTATTCAGCTTTTAGATGATGTACAAATCTTTCGAAAAATGTACCCTTATGACTGATTTTGTGGTCCAGGGTCACATACATTGTTTTTCAAGCTACTTCTGCATTAGGATTGTAATAAAAACAATATATCAGGAGTCAATTTCCAAATATACACCTTAAATTTTAATTAGCAATATTAATATAAAAGTCTTTAAAATCAGCAATTAAAAATCAGTTACTGAAAGATGTTTTGATTAAACTGCAGTAGAATGACATTTCTTATGAGACTCTATAGATAATTCACCATTACATTGTCTGACAAAATGAAATCTGTTATTTAATAAAATAGATACCGCTGTAATCCATGTTAATATAGTCTAAGCCCAGATCTTGTTTAATTAATCTGCAGCGGTGTAATGACTATTACGTCCACACTTGGCACACTTAGCATATGCTGCGTTTAAATAGAGCTACTAAAACACGTGTTCGCTGGATGTTATGTTCTGGGGTTATGAGAATAAAATCTGGCACTGTCTGCATTCTCATTCACAAGTGCTTGTAGTGGTTTATTTGTTGTAAAATTCTATATTTGGGTGCAGTGATGCTAGCAACATTAAACACTGAGTCTGGAAATGAGGGACAGAATATTTCTGCGAATAAATCAAACGGAGAGAGAAATTGTACCAAGACGACAGCAGCAGCTGGTCCCACAAATGCGTACAACAGTCCGCCTTCCAGAGACAGCCAGCAACTAACACAAAACAGAAGAGCGGAAAAGAAAGAGGGAGCGAGAGCAAGAGAGACAGAAGAAAGAGACCAGAGGGAAAGAAAAATCAGTGACGGGGTTGTCAGATAATGTGGTTGTCATTAGTTATTTTTAACATTTTAAAGTGTCCACTTGATAAATGCAATGCAGGGACAGACTGGCTATTGAAAACACAAGAACTTAAACTACCAGTCAAAAGTTTTTGAAAAGTAAGATATTTAATATTTTTTCTTTTTTAAAAAGAATTCTCCTCTGCTCTCCAAGCCTGCATTTATTTGATCTAAAATACAGTAAAAACAGGAATATTGTGAAATATTTTTACTATTTTAAATAACAGCTTTTTTATTTAAATATATTTTAAAATGTCATTTATTTCTGTGATCAAAGCTAAATTTTCAACATCATAGTCTTCAATGTCACATGATCCTTCACAAATCATTCTAATATGCTGTTTTCATTTAATATTATCAATATTAAAAACAGTTGAGTACATTTTTTAGGATTCTTTGATGAACAGAAAGATCCGAAGATCAGCAT
>VONZ01000238.1:905000-938779 GCA_012976165.1 Labeo catla
ACATTAATTTCTCACCTTTATGTCGTTCCAAACCCATATGACATTCATTCATCTTTGGAACACAAATTAAGAAATTTTTGATGGAAACCGAGAGCTTTCTGACCCTGCATAAACAGCAGTTCAAGGCCCAGAAAAGTAGCAAGGATATAATTAAAATAGTCCATAAGACATCAGTGGTTCAACCTTAATTTTAAGAAGCTACGAGAATACTTTTTGTGTGCAAAGAAAACACACACCTTCTGCGTCGGTTTTTGATGCACGTTCACAAGAGTACCAAGAGGCAAAAATCATAAATTTTTGCCTTGAATATCCCGAAAACTACAGAAGTCAATGGAGTATTCAACTGTTTGGTAACCCAAATTCTTCAAAATATCTTCTTCTGTGGTCAGCAGAAGAAATAATTCATTCGTAACTTGAGTCAATTTTTGAGTGAACTGCACATTTAAGCAAGTTAAATGTAATGCAAAAAGCAATTCACACTTCTTGTGGGCTTTGGAGAACAGAAATTCCTTATTTCAAATCCAAATGATTCACAAACTGAAGTAGGACCCTACTTTTTGTTCCTTTTTTAGCACTGAACATCATGCTCAACATTAAGCCAGTAAAATGTGTTACAAAAAGCAACACATACTTGTTATGGACTTTTCATAACCCATATTTCTACTTCATGCACAGTAGCCCGTATGTAACGCTGTGATCCTAAATCTGTTTTGTTATGATGTCCCTTTTTCACTTGGTTTCCCAAATCAAAACAGTGTCACAACAGTGACTTCTGTTGCTGAAGCAGCCAATCTGAAACATCTTGGCAGAGCAAATGAGAGAAGACGTGGTCATTGTTTTGGCCAGTAGGGTGTCAAGCTTCCTCTTCCTCTTTTTTTGGGCTCTTTGGCTCATATCTGGGCCAAGCTGCACAAAGAGAGTGTTATAGCGTGTTCTATAGCTTTAAGAACTTCCACTGCCCATGCTGTTTCCACGGCAACTGGTGAATAAACTGCTTCAGAGGCAGTTTCCAGTCTAATAATAACTAATCACACTGAATGAAAATTCCACACAAAGACACGGCCCTTTCTTGCATTAAACCAAACCAAATCCCATCATTTTAAATAAAGATGCTGTTTTAAAGGAAGACATATAGATTCACACAAAGACAACCCTCCAAGGCCCAAATGAACGGATGGTGTGTCATTAAGATGTATGTTTTACACTCATGGAAAGGCCAACAAATCCCTATGCATATTTAAATGTACCAGGAAAAATGCACGTGAGGTGTCCACACAGCAAAATTCAACATATATGGGAATTTGTATGCTGGTGTGATTTCAACAAAATGCATTTCTTAACAAATAATTGATATTCTGATCTTTAACATTATGCAGGCAGCTATTTTGAACTATTATATTAATAATCACATGCATTTTCTCTGTACAAATATTTAATGTATGCAAATCCAATATGAAAGCCAGCATGTTTCATGCACTGCGTTCTAGCGTTAAACAAACCTAGCAAAACGTTCGTTTTTGTTACAAATATTTGTATATACATTCAGAACACATTAAAGAATGAAACATGTTTTAAATTGTTTGCATTAAATCTGCTGTATGGCTCTGGCATGCCGTGGAGAGGAGGAGAGGGGGGAGTGAGAGAGAGGGATCTGTTGATACACAATGACAATGACGCCTATGACCAAAAAAAGCGGTACATTAAATCACACATGTCACACAAACGCGTCTTTTGACGTTCTTCGGCATTAAAGGACATAATAGAAATGGCTCGACTTACCACATCGGGATTGAGGCGTGCTAAAATGGCGAAGGTGGAGAGTCTGTCACACAAGCATTTGGTTGTGCTGGAGTCGACGGGCACGGCTCTACAGCCTCGCGCAGACCAGGAGCCCAGCAACGACGAGCTGCGGAGCGGAGACAGACAAGAGCGCGGAATGAGATCAAATCCCTGCGCGATAAAACAGCTATTTTCTCTAATCCAGCGCACACAGAGCCCGCCGTATGAGAGCCGGAGCGCGAGAAAAGACAGTGAAAAGACAGATGAATGGACGATGTGATGCAGCGCACACCTCTGCTTTCTGCATGGCCAGGTTAGCTGATGTAAAAACACTTGCAGAAATGTAAAAAATAATCAAGCCATGAAATAAAATAAAATTAACAAATACTTTCAAGTAGCAAACCATTTATTAATACTAGTCATATTAAATAAGGCATGTATTATTATTATTATTATTATTATTATGCTAGTCTAAAAACCAGCCGCACATATGCGCATTCTAAACCCTGGGTAACTATCCTGGGTTATCATTCCTGTTTTACACTGGTCGCATTTTATCCTGGGTTAGTAGCAACAGTAATTAATCTTGAGTAGCCAGGTTTGGAATTTTACACTGTACATTAGTAAATCTCAGTTAACCCCAGCATATTTACCACACTAGGCTAAAACATTCACTGACCGGACGCGACCAGCATGCGCAAATTAAATATTTCCGCATATAAATTCGATGGCTGTTTTAAGTCTCCTGAGACATAGAAAAGCACAAACGAAACGATAAAGTCTCTTAACTGCCGTTAACATGCTAGCGCCACAGTTCAACGCCATTTTCAACGTTCAAAGCGGAAACTACCAAAGCGCGCTAAAGTTTGTAGGCGCTGTACAAAGAACATAAATATTTAATGAGGGAAACGTTGACTCAGTATATGATTGGTTGGTTGTTAATGAACACGACCACCACCATTTGTGGATAATTAATGAGCTAGGTAAAACACAGAAAAGCACAAAGGAAACGATTAAGTCTCTTAACTGCGATTAACACCTTAGCGTCACAGTTCAACGCCATTTTTGATGTTCAACGCTGAAAAAAAGCACCAAAGTTTCTAAGCACTATGCAATGAGCGTGAATATTTAATGAGGGAAGCGTTGACTCAGAATGTGATTGGCTGTCTGTTGATGAACAACACCATTTGTGGATAATTAATGAATCTTGTGAAATGCAGAGAAACACAAAGGAAACCATAAAGTTTCTTAACTGCCGTCAACATGTTAGCATCACAGTTCAACGCCATTTTCAGTGTTCAATGCTAAAACTGAAAAAAAGCAGCAAAGTTTCTAGGCACTGTACAAAAAGCATTAATTTTAATGAGGGAAATGTTGACTAGTATATGATTGGCTGTTTGTTGATAAACAAAACCATTTGTGGATAAGGAGTCTCGTGAAACGATTAAGTCTCTTAACTGCGATTAACACCTTAGCGTCACAGTTTAACGCAATTTTTAATGTTCAACGCTGAAAAAAAGCACCAAAGTTTCTAAGCACTGTGCATGAGCGTTAATATTTAATGAGGGAAGCGTTGACTCAGAATGTGATTGGCTGTCTGTTGATAAACAAAACCATTTGTGGATAAGGAGTCTCGTGAAACGTAGAAAAGCACAAAAGAAACGATAAAGTTTCTTAACTGCCGCCAACATGTTAGCATCACAGTTCAATGCCATTTTCAACGTTCAAGGCTGCGCCAACGTTGTACTGTATGTACTGTACAAAAGGCTTGAATATTTAATGAGGGGAACCCCAACAAACATGAGACGTCCACCCGACGTGCAGATCACGTCTATATTGCGTCGGTCGGTCGAGGACCATATTTGTACTTCTACACGACGTGCAAATCCAGTACAGTATCTGGACGTCGGACTACGACGTCCCTTGGACGTAGATATGCAGTTCAAAATTTGAACGTCTATTAAGGGGTTTTCCTGGACGTCTGTATAACGTGCAGAACAGGTTCAGGAAATCGACTTAAGAACTTTTTATACAATTAAACATGACAAAGTTCTGACTTAAAAAAAATGTAAATATCATTTTTATAAAACATTTACGTGTTAAAACAGTGTAATATTTGTATAAAAACATCATGTCAGTAACATAATGCGGCCATTTAATTATTTTATTAATATTATTAATATTATTATTATTTTTTATGTGTAGTATTTTTCACTAGGACATTGACAGAAACAGCCGCTTACATCTATGTGTGTGTGATTAAGTTAAGTTAAAGTTTAAGTTAAATAGATGTAAAGAGATTTAAATATAATAGATAAATATATTTAAATATTGAATAATAATACAGAATATTAACACAATATTATTGTTTATTATATATTTTAATAATAATAATATATTTAATAAATACATTTAAATTTAATTTAATAAATAGATCTATATTTAAACGTGCGCTTGCGTGAGGGGCATTAACGTAGTGACGTAAACGTGATGGCGCAAGCAGCCGCGAAGACGGAAGATATTGATATTGTGTATTACCAAAGACTGAAGATATAACCACCACGATAGATCCGTCGTGTAATTTATTTAATTTTACGTTAAGGACACTTTATAAAACGTACAGAGGATGGGACCCAACTTGACCAACGAACAGCCTTCACACCGCAACGCTGCTATTTGGAAATTTAAACAGTAACGGTCTCTAACGGTCATCTGAGACACGGACGGGTGCTAAGCCGAAGGTAAGCGATATAAATGTACCTTTATTCGTCGTTTTGTCAATCTAATGTTAAATTTCACTTTAGATGTATTTTGTTCTGTGTTATGACGATTTCAAATTCAACTTTTTGTAATTTTTATATCTCCCTGTTGGTTAATTTGCGAGTAAAGTGGTCAGTGAAGTTACAGTCTGAGGTAAATTTATGTTGATCCCTTTTAATTGTCTAAATTAGTCACTAAAACACGTAACTTCACAATAATGTAAGATTTTCAAAACTTTATCTTGTGTTAAGTGTGTGTTCTTGTAGTAAAATAGACTTTCAGTAAATTCACTAAAGACTAAATATCAGTCTGGCAGTTTTTTCTGATCATATGTTTACCAAAGAGGTCATAATGAGCATTGTGAAGCTATATTTGTAGTTATAATAATAATAATCGTTAATATTTCAATGTTGTTTTCAGGGCAGTTCATGAAGACGAGATGAGATGTTTTGTCAACCTGGACAGAAGTTCCACCTCCCACACCAGACTCTCTGCTGTATATGGAGGCCTGTCCACTAGCACATGGGTTTTTGGAGCCAGGGACCTCTTGCAGGGAAGAAGATTTTCCAAGGACCCCCTCATAAATATAACAGTGTTTAAGGCTAAAGTTAATGTGGATAGGAGTATAATGAACATAATATAATTGTTTTATTGGTGCAAATTGTCCCTATTTTATATGAACTGTGTAATAATACAGCACAATATAGGCCTAATTTACCATATTTTCCAGACAGTTACACCAGGTCAGGAAAAAAACATGCATAAGTTGCATTGGTGTATAAGGCACATTTTGCTGTTACTTTCAGAAATAAGGTAAATACTGATAAATAAAACAAATGTTAATAAACTTAACAAACACTTTTCCAAATAATTTAAATTAATTGCCATTCAGAACAGATATATATATATATATACATATATGTATATATATATATATATTAGGGGTGTGATGAGACACTTATCCCACGAGACGACATGAGACTGGGTTCACGAGAACGAGACGAGAATTTTAAACTTTTCTTAAGAAATCCTCAATGATTAAAATATAGGGAAAATAGTCTTTTATTCAACTGAAAAAGACAAAATGCAAAAAACATTTAGGTGTATTTTGAACTTTATGAAATTAAACTTCCATTTTAATGGAATAATATGCAGTAATAAACAACATTTAAACAAGAGCTTCACGATTCTGGATAAATTGCAAATCCCACTTGTTTTTAATAAATTGGAGAACACGATTCTGGAGAAAAAAGATTGGAAAACTAAACAAAATAACAATTTACTAGTGGTTCTGACAAACTATTCACTGCTTAAGACTTTTAAAAACATATTCATTTAAACAAAATAATAATAATAATAATAAAAACATTTAATGAAGGGAGTCAGTGTCTCACTTCATTAAGACTTGTTTGACTATTAAAATTTCCTGAATGAATGATTCAATGACATACTTTTTTTAAATGGGCAATTGTCGCCACCTCCTGGCGGAAGAGGTTAAGCGTTACTATACATACAAGATAGTTTCGTTTTGATCGCTACTGTAGAAAATAAGTGTTTATACCCTAACTATAAACTTTAATCCCAGTACTTCTGTTACTTAAATGTCTTACACAGCAATAATGATTATAATGTGGTTGAAAAGATTGTTTGTGTTGTTCTTTCTGCATTCACATTTACCCTCTGATTCATTAACATGGGCATCGACAAAACGAGCCATTCATTACAAGCAATATTTATTTTAAATTAAGCCTATCACAAACTTATTTAATATGATACTGAAACTGCTAAACTATTTTTTTAGTATGTACAGAAGGTTTTAAACTTCTCTTGTGTCAGAATTAGACGTTTTTTCCCCCTCAGTTCAGCTCCAACAGGTGAACATAATGTATGTTTTGTATGTTATTTGTTACAGTTGTTATCCACTGAAAATACGTCCACAGTGACCAGATCTAAACTAAATTTTAACCTCCTAGAGGTGTCCTGTGAATGTCAATATTGGACGTCCAGAAGACGTCATAAAAAGACGTTGTAAAAACTTTCATTCTGGCTCTTCAGGGGACGGCATTTCAACGTCCGACAAAGACGTTGAAATGACGTCGTTTGGACGTACTTTTACTCATTCATTACAATTAATATTTATTTTAAGTTAAAATTTAAATGTTTTCATGGTTTTTGTACACTGTGTCTGTAAGTTTATTTACAAGTACAAATAAAAAATTATAATAAAATAAACATGATTTTTACTTGAATGCAGCCTAAGAGTGTATATATTATGTCCAGAAACAGTATAAATGACATCTAAATGAGACTGCAGTTGACCTTCTAAGACGTTGAAAATACGTCCATAATGACCAGATCTGAACTAAATTTTAACCTTCTAGAGACGTCCTGTGAACGTCACTATTGGTCGTCCAGAAGACGTCATGAAAAGACGTTGTAAAAACTTTCATTCTGGCTCTTCAGGGGACGTCATTTCAACGTCCGACAAAGACGTTGAAATGACGTCGTTTGGACGTACTTTTGCTCAGTGGGACGTTGACTCAGTATATGACTGGTTGTTTGTTGATGAACAACACCACCACCATTTGTGGAAAATTAACGAGTCTCGTGAAACATAGAAAAGCACAAAGGAAGCGATGAAGTCTCTTAACTGCGGTTAACGCATTAGCATCACAGTTCAATGCTTTTTCCAACACTGGACGCTGAAACTAACAAAATTCGCAAAAGTTTCCACGCGCTGTACAAAGAGGATGAATATTTAATGAGGGAATCGCTGACTCAGTATATAATTGTTTTTTTGTTGATGAACACCATATATGGATAATTAATGAGTCTCCTGACGCGTAGAAAAGCACAAAGGGAACGATAAAGCCTTTTAACTGCCATCAACAAGTTAGCATCACAGTTCAATGTAATTTTCAATGTTCAATGCTAAAATTGAAAGAAAAAAAACGTGCCAAAGTGTCTACGCAAAAAGCATGAATATTTAATAAGGGAAATATTTGACTTAGTATGATTGGCTGTTTGTTGATAAACAAAACCATTTGTGGATAATGAGTCCCGTGAAATTCAGAAAAGCACAAAGGAAATCACAAAGCTTCTTAACCTTTAGTCAACACTTTAGCATCACAGTTCAACGCCACTTTCAATGTTCAACGATGAAGTAAAAAAAAGCGTCAAATACGCACATGAATATTTAATGATGGAAATGTTGACTCAGTATACGATTGGTTGTTTGTTGATGAACAACACCATTTGTGGATAATTAATAAGTCTCATGAAGTGCAGAAAAGCTCAAAGGAAACGAATAAAGTTTCTTAACTGCGTCAACATGTTAGCATCAGTTCAACGCTACTTTCAATGTTCAATGATGAAGTAAAAAAAGCGCTAAATACTCGCATGAATATTTAATAAGGGAAACGCTGACTCAGTATATGATTGGTTGTTGATAAACAACACTGTTTGTGGATAATTAATGAGTTTCGTGAAACACAGAAAAGCACAAAGGAAACGATAAAGTTTCTTAACTGCTGTCATCATGTTAGCATCACAGTTCAATGCCACTTTCAACGTTTAAAGATGAAATAAAAAAATACCAGCATTAATATTTAATGAGAGAAGCGCTGACTCAGTATATGATTGGTTGTCTGTTGATAATTAATGTTGGTTAATTTAATAATGTCCATTGATTGATTAATTACTGTTGTTTCAGTAAAAATATTACTATAGCTTTTTGCATTGCAAAACACAAAACACCATCAAACTACAAAGAATCACTTTGAAATAAAAGTTCCCAAAGGACGGTTTGGGGTAGCCTTTTCACACTGTATTGAGCCTGCAGCAAGCCTTCCAAGTGAAGTAAAGAACAGTCTCTTTTACCTGTCAAAACTTTGTAAGTTTATAAAGTGTGGAGGAAAAGTGCAATGGAGCAGAGGATGGATATTACACTGGGACATTGAGACCTGGGGCGCAACATGAGGAAAAAAAATGTTTTCTATTTATGACCTACAATCTGTGATGATGTCAGATATGCATGTGATGTCCCACATGTTCAGATACAGAATAATGAACATAAACTAAACTGGTAACACTTTACAATAAGGTTCATTTGTTAACATTAGTTAACTACATTAGCCAACTTCATTTATAATTTATTAATCTTAGTTCATGTTAATCTTTACATTTACCAATAAACATTGCTGAAATCAAATGTTGTATCTGTTAATATTATTTAATGTACATGAAGTAACACAAACCAACAATGAACAGTTGTATTTTTATTAATATTAACAAAGATTAATAAATACTGTATTTCTCATAGTTAGTTAATGCTAGTTGTACAATTTAACTAATTGGACCTTGTTGTGAAGTCTAACACATTTACTCGATGAAGATTTTAAATGTTCTACATTTCTGAATCAGCACTGTAATAGAAAACTGTGAAAAATATTAAAATGTCACAGAACATTCTAATATATGGGGAGATTACACACACTAAGTCATACACTAAAAATAAATGTCAAAAGCTGACTTTTCAAAAGACCCAAAGGAACATTAATCCACATCTTTTTTGAAGATTTTTTTTCTGTCTTATGCTCCCCATGAAACTTGCATGCACCAAAGCAGATGACAATAAAAACATGAATATCATAAATACAAGTAAACCTTTAGGTTACAGTTAGTGCCACTGCCCAAAGCCACTTAATAATTAGTCCATTCCGCCTCCTACACAAATGTGAATCTCATAATCTTGATGAGGAACCCTCTTGACAGCATGATTCGGCTGTGCCTGATCTAACGCTCCAATAGTTGTAACAAAGACCTCATAATGACATCAATGAAAGTGATATGAAAGTCATATCAAAACATACCCACTCCATGCACAACTGATCCTAATAGCGAGCCATCAATCATGTAGCATCCTCTTCATGCAGCTGCAACGTGGAGTCAATATACTCACACACACAAACGCTTTTCCACACAAACCCAGGGTTACCGGCACCATTCCAAACCCACTGTGCGGTAGAGCTCTGCAGTCTGGGATACCCATAATGCACTGGGGCTTGAAGAGCGCTGAGGGCCAAACAGTATAGCGCTGGAAGCACAGTGTGTTGCAGCTCCAGGGGAGGGCTCAGTGTTAACATTAGCACATAAACCTGAAACTCAATATATTATCATCCACTGCACAGACACTGCGCGTGATACGATTAAGACTTTGTGTCGACCACACAAATATAAAGACAGCGCAGCACGGCTGTGTAATTGGATCACGGGCTTGCAGTCCAGCTGTAGTGTGCATGTTTGCAGAGATCATGCCAAGTGCAGATGCATAAAAAACGCAAGTGTGTGTCATGTAAAATAATATATGTGTGTGTATATATATATATATATATATATATATATGTATAAACCCCAATATGTTGATATATGAACACTGTGGGTGGAGTGAAAAATGATTGTAATTTTAATGGTAATAGATATATAGATATGGTAATAGACTGCAAAAATGCCATAAAAATCTGTTAATTAGCAATGTTACTTTAGTATTATTGTTATTATTTTCAGATTTCATTATTAAATTTAACTGAATTAAATTTGTATTTATTTTATTTCCAGTTAGTAATTTTAGTTCTTCAGCTTATACTAAACAGAATTTAGAAATGTTGCCTTGACATCTAGCTAAATATTTAATTTAATTTAATTTAATTTTATTTTATTTTATTATTTCAGTTAACAAAAATGTTTTAACATTTTAACTTTTAATTAATTTTTATGGTAAAGACTGCAAAAATTAATTTTAATGCTATTAAAATCTGACAATTAGCAATGTTACTTTAGTATTGTTATAAATATTTTTTTAGTAATTTTATTAATTTTTGTGTCATTTGCTTTTGACATTTTCATTATTTTATTTTATTTTATATTAAAAATTTCTGTTTATGTTTAGGTTTAGGTTATTTATTTTATTTCCAGTAATTTTTGTTCTTCAGCTTATACTAAGCAGAATTTAGAAATTGTCACAGGCACGGTCTCTGTGGCTTCCCCCGTCCCGCACCAGCGGGAGCCTTCACCCGAGTACTAACTACATTTCCCATAATCCCGTACCTGGGCGCCCACTTCCGGTTCCGGGTGCTCCCGGGTCACTTCCTTTTCGGCGGCCATTTCAGCGTGCCTCGCCGGCACAACCGTCGCGAAGTTTTGCTGGTCATGTACCCAACTCTGAGCGTTTTCAATCGGACTGCCTTTATCGTTGCCAACCGGACTGTTAAACTCGTTTGTGATACTTTGCTGCCTGCCTTCCACCGACCCTCGCTTTTCCCTCGGACTATTGTTATTGATCGCCGCCGGCCTCGACCCCTTGCCTGGACTTTGACCATTCTATTGGATTTGCCTTCTCTGTCCCTGTCTGTTGTTGGTGACCCCCGCTTGTTTACACTGTCCGATTCATTAAAGCTGTTGCAGATGGATCCCACGCCTCACGAGTCTTCTCTGGCCGCGTCACAGAAAACTTCGCCGACTACGGATCCAGCGACAGCCGCCATGTTAACCCGACATCAGCAGCAACTGGATCGTCTGACCACCTTAACGGAGCAGCTGGTACAGGCGGTTCAGGGCCTGCAGATCGCCACGCCACCCACCGCGGCAGCCCCGCCTCCCCCTGCACCACTCCCCGCAGTTCAGACCGTCACTGCCAGCCCTCGCCTCGCTTTTCCGGAGAAATTTGATGGGACTGCAAGTAAGTGCAAGGGTTTCCTACTGCAATGTACGCTTTTCGTTAACCAACAGCCCAGCCTCTACGCCACGGATGAGAGCAAAATAGCGTTTGTTTGCTCACTCCTAACCGGGAAGGCGTTGGAGTGGGCCACTGCGGTATGGGATCTGGGACAATCCACTTACCCCACCTTCGCGACTTTCCTCCGGAGCTTTAAGGAGGTGTTCCAACCCACTCCCGAAAGCAGCGAGGCAGGCGAACAGATCGTGGCGCTGCGTCAGGGGCGCCGCACAGCGGCCGACTACGCGTTGGAGTTTCGCACGCTGGCGGCCCAGAGCGGATGGAATGACGGCCCTCTCAAACTCCATTACCGCAAGGGTTTGAACTCCGACTTGCAGGTGGAATTGGCGTGTCGGGACGAAGGTCTCTCCCTCAACCAGTACATTGATCTTTCGATCCGGATCGACAATGTGATGCGCGCCCGAAAGCCCTATCGTCTCATCGCCGCACCATTCCAACCCCAGGCCTCGGCCGCCGCACCGCCCGAACCGATGCAGGTGGGAACCACCAAACTCACCACTGAGGAGAGGGAGAGGCGGCTTCGCAACAACCTGTGCCTGTATTGCGGCCAAGCGGGACACATTCGATCCACCTGCCCAACGCGACCTCCTCGACCCCCCACCGCGGTGAGTGTTTCAAAGTCTGCCATAAACCGTTGTGAGATACCTGTATTGCTTGGTGTAAAGGGCGTATCTGTGGAAACCACCGCATTAATAGATTCCGGCGCTGTCAATTTCATTGACAAAGACTTTGTGAAAGTTAACCGGCTGCCCGTTCTTTCATGTTCTTCCCCCGTGGCAGTGGCCGCCCTCGACGGGAGACCATTAGGGACCGGACGCATCAGCCACATCACTCAAGATCTCACGCTGCGTCTGGAACCCGGCCATCTGGAAACCATCAGGTTTTTCGTCATCTCATCACCACAGACTCCACTCATCCTGGGATACCCCTGGCTCCACCTTCACGAACCCACCATCTCCTGGGCCAGGGGGTCCATCACGCACTGGTCACCCTACTGTCTGCAGCACTGTTTCCAGTCAACCCCACAGTCACCTCCCAGGCCAACCACACCATCACCATGCAGTACCGTGCCCGCTGAGTACCAGGATCTGTTGGAGGCCTTCAGCACAATCAAGGCCACGGAACTTCCACCTCACAGGCCCGGGGACTGCGCCATTGAGCTTATACCTGGAGCCACTCCGCCTCGTGGCCGCATCTTTCCACTGTCACAGCCCGAATCAGAGGCCATGAAGAAGTACATCAAGGAGGAGCTGGCAAAGGGGTTCATTCGTCCCTCAACCTCACCATTTTCAGCGGGTTTCTTCTTCGTGAAAAAGAAGGACGGGGGCCTTCGACCATGCATCGACTACCGTTCTCTCAACGAAGTAACTGTCAAATACCGGTATCCACTCCCTCTCGTCCCTCCGGCCCTGGAACAGCTCCGGTCCGCCCGTTGGTACACCAAGCTGGACCTACGTTCGGCCTACAATCTCATCCGCATCCGGGCTGGGGATGAGTGGAAAACGGCCTTCTCCACCACGTCTGGGCACTATGAGTACTGGGTTATGCCCTTCGGCCTGGCCAACAGTCCTTCATACTTCCAGGCCTTCGTAAACGACGTGTTCAGGGACATGCTGGGACGGTGGGTCATCGTTTATATAGACGATATTCTCATCTTTTCCAACTCATATGCCGAACATGTTCAACACGTCAGAGCAGTTCTCCAACGACTCATTCAGCACAAACTATTCGCCAAGGAGGAGAAGTGCCAATTCCATCAGGAGAGCATAGCCTTCTTAGGGTATGTGATCAGTCCGAAGGGCGTGGCCATGGACGAAAGCAAGGTGAATGCGGTACGCAACTGGCCCCGGCCAAGGAACCCTCAAAGAATTGCAGCGCTTCCTAGGTTTCGCCAACTTCTACCGCCGATTCATCCGAAACTTCAGCACGGTGGCCGCTCCACTCACGTCCATGGTCAGAAGGGGCGAGACCCGTCTCACTTGGACCTCGGACGCCTCACGCGCCTTCGACGAGCTCCGGGTGAGGTTTACGACGGCTCCGGTGTTGCACCACCCTGACCCCCAACAGCCCTTCCTGGTCGAAGTAGACGCCTCTAGCACCGGTGTTGGGGCGGTGCTTTCTCAGAAGCAGGGGTCAGCTCCCAAGACCTTCCCATGCGCCTTCTTCTCCCATAAGCTCAGTCCTGCTGAGAAGAATTACGACGTCGGCAACCGGGAGCTCCTTGCCATCAAACTTGCCTTAGAGGAGTGGAGGCATTGGTTGGAGGGGTCCCAACACCCCTTCGTCATACTGACCGATCACAAGAACTTGGAGTATCTCCGCTCCGCAAAGGTGCTCAACCATCGTCAGGCCAGATGGGCCCTGTTTTTTACCCGATTCAATTTCACCATTAAATACCACCCAGGCTCTCAGAACCATAAGGCTGACGCTCTGTCCCGGATGCATGAACCAGACCAAGCTCCTCAACCACCTACCACCATCCTGCCTTCCTCCGTACTCCTTGCACCAGTTACCTGGGATGTCATGACTGAGATCACGGAGGCCCAGGCCCAGGACCCCCCGCCAGCAGACTGTCCCAGGGACCTCACCTACGTGCCCCTCGCGCTCCGCCCACGAATCCTCTCAGAAGTTCACTCCACCCCAAGCTCCGGCCATCCAGGTATTGAAACCACCATTGACCTCTTACACAACCGTTTCTGGTGGCCTTCTCTCCACGCCGACGCCACGGCCTTTGTTAAGAATTGCGTTACCTGCAACACCACAAAGACCTCCCGACACTTGCCCGCTGGTCTCCTGCAACCGCTGCCTATACCAAGGCGTCCCTGGTCCCACATAGCTGTTGACTTTATCACCGACCTTCCCCCGTCCCAGGGCCATACTGTTATTCTCTCCGTTATCGACCATTTCTCTAAGGGTTGCCGCCTCATCCCTCTCCCTAAACTACCCACCGCCATGGAAACAGCTGAGGCCTTGTGCAGCTCCGTATTCCGGTTTTATGGCCTCCCGGAGGACATCGTGTCCGATAGAGGCCCGCAGTTCACCTCCCGTATATGGACCAACTTCTTCCGTCTTCTGGGTGTCAACGTCAGCTTAACGTCAGGATACCACCCAGAGGCCAATGGCCAAGTTGAGAGGCTCAACCAGGAACTGATCCGCTTCCTACGATCTTACTGTCATGATCATCAGGAGGATTGGAGTCGGTTCATCCTCTGGGCCGAATACGCCCAGAATTCGATCCGCAAGCCATCTACCAACCTTACACCTTTCCAGTGTGTGCTCGGATTCCAGCCCCCCTTGTTCCCCTGGTCAGGGGAGCCCTCAGAGTTACCAGCTATCAATTCCTGGTTTGAACGAAGCGACGCCACCTGGAACCGAGCACACGTACATCTCCAGAGAGCGATCCGCCGCACCCAGGCCCAAGCTGATCGACGACGCCGCCCTCATCCACCTTATGAGCCAGGACACTGGGTCTGGCTCTCGACCCGGGATCTGCGCCTCCGCCTACCCAGCAAGAAGCTGAGCCCCAGGTACGTGGGTCCTTTTCAAATCATACGCCAGATTACCCCTGTATCTTATAGACTCGCATTACCCGCAGAATACCGTGTCTCACCCACGTTCCATGTCTCCCTTTTAAAGCCCGCTGGTCCCCCGGATGGGGGGGAGAGCCTAGACGAGACCGGCCCGCAGAGAACCGCCCCCCTGATCATCGACGGCGAGGAGGCTTACCGAGTCAGCTCCCTACTGGACTCCCGACGCCGGAGCGGTCGCTTGCAGTATTTGGTCGACTGGGAGGGTTACGGCCCCGAAGAGCGGTCCTGGGTGCCCGCTGAAGACATCCTGGATCCCTCTCTCACCGCGGACTTCCACTCGGCTCACCCGGATCGACCAGCACCCCGTGCCAGGGGTAGACCCCGGCGTCGGCCGCCTCCTCGTGCCAGGAGGCACTCGCAGGGGGGGGGCTCTGTCACAGGCACGGTCTCTGTGGCTTCCCCCGTCCCGCACCAGCGGGAGCCTTCACCCGAGTACTAACTACATTTCCCATAATCCCGTACCTGGGCGCCCACTTCCGGTTCCGGGTGCTCCCGGGTCACTTCCTTTTCGGCGGCCATTTCAGCGTGCCTCGCCGGCACAACCGTCGCGAAGTTTTGCTGGTCATGTACCCAACTCTGAGCGTTTTCAATCGGACTGCCTTTATCGTTGCCAACCGGACTGTTAAACTCGTTTGTGATACTTTGCTGCCTGCCTTCCACCGACCCTCGCTTTTCCCTCGGACTATTGTTATTGATCGCCGCCGGCCTCGACCCCTTGCCTGGACTTTGACCATTCTATTGGATTTGCCTTCTCTGTCCCTGTCTGTTGTTGGTGACCCCCGCTTGTTTACACTGTCCGATTCATTAAAGCTGTTGCAGATGGATCCCACGCCTCACGAGTCTTCTCTGGCCGCGTCACAGAAATGTTGCCTTGAGATCTATTTTATTTTATTTTATTTTATTTTATTTCAGTTAACAAAAATGTATTAACAGTTTTACTTTTAATTAATTTTTATGGTAAAAGACTGCAAAAATGCTATAAAAATCTGTTAATTAGCAATGTTACTTTCTAGTATTATTGTTATAAATATTTTAGTAATTGTATCATAATTTTTATTTTATTTTATTTTATTTTTAAAATATTTTTATTTAGGTTTAGGTTTTTATTTATTTAATTTCCAGTAATTTTAGTTCTTCAGCTTATACTAAACAGAATTTAGAAATGTTGCCTTGGCATCTAACTAAATATTAATTTTTAATTTTATTTTGTTTTATTTCAGCTTTACTTCACAACAAAAATGTTTTTAGTATTTAATTGACGATAATAACACTTTTAATCAATAAACAGTAAGTTCCCAAACTATATGATGAAAAACTGTAATAAATATAATGTGACATTTCATGTAATATTTACAGTAAAATATTGTTAATGTAGAGTTTACAGAAGTAAAAAATAACAAATAATCTTATAATTACAGTGAAAAATGTAAACTGACATACTTCCATGTGTGACATGTGGCTACCACAGCTGCTGATTTTTTTACCGTAAATTTTACAGATTTTTTTTAACACACTAAATGCATGCAAAATGCCTTAAGTAAATCCATGAATGAGAAGGATCATGTAAGAACCAGCCAAAAAAAACAAAAAAACTGGCTTGTATCGCCAGCGTGTGATTGAAGTGCGAGTCAACAGAAAGCCCACACTCTTTAAAGCTGTTAAGTAAAAGACAGTCGGTGACAAGGACGCCTCCTCACAGTCCAATTTCTCTCCCAAATATGAACTCATTAATCATAGCATCTGTCCAAGATGGATTTTAATTTCGCACCGAACACACACTCCCGTTCGCTCAATGCGGGCAGATTACATTTCACTGTCCTCTTCCTGTCTCTCAGCCTCTCTTTCGCTCCCTTTATCTCACTCCTTCCTCCCTGTCACCCTGCTCCTTGTCTTTCCTTTTCTTCTCATTTCTCTGTATTACAGTTTTTCATTCTTGTGTTATAATTGCTTGGTGTTATTATTACTTTTCTAAGCAATTGGATGTACATTTTTTGTCTGCTTAATGTTAAAACATGAAGAACGATTGTCCATAGTCTAAAATACTGTATATACTATTTATAAAAACTAAAATAATAAGCACATTTTTTATTGTGTTTGCATTTATTTGATCAAAAATACAGTAAAATTGTAAAATATTATTACAATTTAAAATAACGGCTTCCATTTAAATAAACTACGAAATGTACTTTATTCCTGTAATGCAAATCTGAATTTTTAAAGAGCCATTACTCCAGACTTCAGTGTCACATGATTTTTCAGAAACCATTCTAATATGCTAATTTGCTGCTCAAGAAACATTTCTTCTTATTATGTTGAAAATGGTTGCACTGCTTGAAGGAGAAGTCCACTTCCAGAACAACAATTTACAAATAATTTACTCACCCCCTTTGTCATCCAAGATGTTCATGTCTTTCTGTCTTCAGTCGTAAAGAAATTATGGTTTTTAAGGAAAGCATTTCAGGATTTTTCTCCATATAATAGACTTCAATGGTGCCCCCGATTTTGAGCTTCCAAAATGCAGTTTAAATGCAGCTTCAACAGCGAAATGATCTGTCATTTTCTTTTTAAGCACAAAAACTTGTGAAGCACTAGCTCTGAGATGCACGTCCACGACGCTACATACTACAGAATCAAGTCGAAAGCTCACGCACGACTCACCACCTGACTTGCTGATTCTTTCCAACAGTGGAATAGATATGGTCCATTCTTGACAGCATTGAGATTCCTGCTCCGTTGGCAATGGTCGTTTGAATGTGGTCTGCCTGAGGCTTGAGAGACTTGTGTCACCGCAGCACTCTAAGTTCATCGTCCGTGTACTTTGGCTCAAAAAGGTGGGGTATGGCGAAAAACTCCATCTCATTTTCTCCTACAACTTCAGAATCATCCGACATTGTTGTACCTTTTTGTTTGTAAACAGCGTTTGACATACTTGCACTTCATTAGTCTTTGCACGTTTGCTTTGTAAACACTGGGTCTATTCCGCCTATGTTGCGTGTGACCTTTTGACATGATTCTGTAGTAGGCAGCGTTGTGGACGTCCATCCCAGAGCTAATGTTACACAAGCTTTTGTGCTTAAACATTTTCATTTTTCGAAAAAAAATTACTGATCGTTTTGCTAGATAAAACCCTTCTTCCTCAGCTGGAATCATTTAGAGCCCTTTGAAGCTGCATTTAAACTGCATTTTGAAAGTTCAAAATCAGGGGCACCATTCAAGTCCATTATATGGAGAAAAATCCTGAAATGCTTTCCTTAAAAACCATAATTTCTCTATGACTGAAGACAGAAAGACATGAACATCTTGGATGACAAGGGGGTGAGTAAATTATTTGTAAATTGTTGTTCTGGAAGTGGAGTTCTCCTTTAATATTTTTATCATTTTCACCTCCTGGATTCTTTGATAAAGAAAGTTCAAGAAACACTGGCAATGCACTAAAACACACAAAGCTATGCCCTTTTAAACAATAACAGCATCAGTGAGCTTTGCATACTTTCTTCATATTTTTAACAGGATTTTTCAGTACTATTGTTCTCAGTCTGTTCCCCCTAGAGGCAACGGCAGAAAAGTTTATATCTTTAACATATCTATATGTATCCATCTAAATGCAAATGTTCCACCCACACTGCATTAAGTGCTATGGGTGCAAACTAGTCTTTTGCAGTTTTAAAAGACAAAAGAGAGTGCAAACAGATGGATGTGTAGGGGGTGAAAGTACAAACATGACCAGGAGGCCCACGGTTCTTTGTTAAAAGTACAACATAATTCTGGAGCTCGTCTGTCTGATTGTCTGTCTGTCTCTTTCAATAGAATCTGGCTTCAGATACGCAGTCTCAATTTGCTTGCTCTGTCTGCAGAGGAAAAAGAAGAAATAAGTTTCTGTTTATGTTTGCTAATGAAACCAAACTTATTCTCATGGTAATACATAACGATTCTCCTATTTCAGCTCTTCTGTGTGTGTTTTGAATGTAACAATAATAATTCAGATGTAAATTCCGCAGCTGAAGCACTTCGAGCGACGTCGTCGTGATTGACCTGTTATGTGTCTCGGCACTGGTAAAGACGTAGCAATCATGTTTGTTATAACAGGCCAAGCATTCATTTATTCAGATGATTGAGATGATTATTGAGATGACAGGATGGATTTCCATTTGAATGTCAGGTGCCAGTCCTTTACTCATACATTTAAACGTCTATATGTTATAGTGCATTAAATGTCGTAAGAAGCAAATGCAGCTCATAACACTTTTTTTTTTTAATGAAAAATATAAAGAAACACCTGATTAATTCTACATCTGTGTAGCTGCTATTTCTTTAGCACACTCTGAAAATACAAACTAAATAAATACTAAAAATAATGATACATTTTTACAATAAGGTTGTTAAAGGGAATTAAGACTTGTATGGCTTAATATAATGTAAATTATGTCTGGCACTGAAATATGTCGTTTTTTTTTTTTTTTTTAAATCCACATTGTTTTATACGTATTTTAAATTATTCAAATGGTTGCACTCGGTGAGCTACTGGCACTACCTGGTGCTATTTTTATCAAAACACAACTTGGAAAATAAAATACTGATACGATGTCACACTGTGCGGCTTTTGATTGTAATGTTCAGTTGAAGGGCAGCAAGAGAAGTGATTTCTCTATCAATAAGCTTTCCTATCGATAAGAAGAGGAGAAAAGAATGGGAAGATGCCTGTGGATGACTAAAACTTCCTAAAGACTTGCATCTTTGCTCTCTCCACTTTAGCCCTGATGTCTTTGAGGCTTTTAGTAGACCACAGCTACTGAAAGAGCTTACAAACTGCAGAAACAAGAAATGCTAGATGCCATCCTGGCAGGATGTAAACATGCTGATGCTTGTCATGATGTCGCAGCCACTGAAGGAGTTTCTCAGTGGAGATTTCACCTGATATTTGGGGGTGTCGATGGTACAGCATTTTTAAGCAGTTTAAGCCTACGCTTATATTCATCACCACCTGTAGGCTTTCAGTAGCTGTGGTCATCGGATCAGTATTTTATTTTCCAAGTTGTGGTGTGGTAAAAATAACATCAGTTAGCGCCAGTAGCTCACCGAGTGCAACCATTTGACACCATTGAAATAGTCCAAAATATGTATAAAACGGTGTGGATTTTTTAAATAACATAATCTTTCATGAGTTATTGCAATATTATTACAGTTTAAAAATAACTGTTTTCTATTTTAATATATTTTATTTATTTATTTTTTTCTGTGATGGCAAAGCTGAATTTTCAGCAGTCATTACTCCAGTCTTCAGTGTTGCATGCTCATTTGGTGATCAGAAATAAATAAATAAATAAAAAATAGTGTTGAAATCACGTGTGCTGCTGTTTTATTTTATTTTTTGCAGAAACCATGATGCATTTTTTTCCTCAAGATTCTCTGATGAATAGAAAGTTCAAAAGAACAGCATCTGTCTTAACTGTCATTTTGACCATTTTAATGTGTTCTTGCTAAATAAAAGTATTCATTTCAAAATGCAAACTTTGGAATGGTAGTACATGCCAACTAATATGATTCAACAATATTTATAAATGAACAATACCAAGACTAATAAATGCTGTAAAAAATGTTGTTCATTGTTGATTCATCATACCTAATGGATTAACAAACTAAGCCTTTTTGTAAAGTGATACCAAGCCAATAATGCAAAAATGCAAGATGCACTGATCATTTGCACTGATTGTTAGCTACCAACATCATGTCTAACAATTTTTTGGATAATCTGCAAGCACTCCAACTATTTATAAATGAGGTGGCCCTTGAAAGGATCTGGCAAATATTCATAAATATTCATGCACATTTAGATTTTACTAATGCTAGTTGAACCTTAAAGGAGAAGTTCACTTCCAGAATGAAAAATTACAGATAAATTACTCACCAACTTGTCATCCAAGATGTTGATGTCTTTATTTCTTCAGTCGATAAGAAATTATGTTTCTTGAAGAAAACATTTCAGGAATGTTCTCCATATAATGGACTTCAATGGTGCTACCAAGTTTGAACTTCCAAAATGCAGTTTACATGCAGCTTCAGAGGGCTCCAAACGAGAAAGAAGGGTCTTATCTAGTGAAACGATCTGTCATTTTGGAAAAAAATTGACAATGTATATACTTTTTAACCTCAATGCGTAGTCTGTGTAATCCGGGTAAATACAGTTAGGGTAGAGCGAAAAACTCTCATCTTGTTTTCTTCTTCAACGTCAAAATCATCCTACATCATTGTTTTACCTTTTTTTGTAAAGGCGTTTGATCTTTGTACGTTCACTTTGTAAACACTGGGTTGGTACTTTTGCAGCGATGTAGGGAGATTTTGAAGTTGGGGAAGAAAACGGATGGAAGTTTTTCAACATACCCTAACTGTATTGATCCTGAAAAATAAGTTCATGCAGAGAATAGACAAGATGAGCGTTTAAGGTTAAAAGGTATATAAATTCTCAATTTGTTTAGAAAATGACAGATCGTTTCGCTAGACAAGACCCTTCATCCTCGGCTGGGATCGGTTAGAGTCCTTTGAAGCTGCATTTAAACTGCATTTTGGAAGTTCAAACTTGGGGGCACCAATGAAGTCCACTATATAGAGAACATGCCTGAAATGTTTTCCTCAAGAAACATAATTTCTTATTGACTGAAGAGAAAAAGACATGAACATATTGGATGACAAGGGAGTGAGTAAATTATCTGTAAATGTTTGTTCTGGAAGTGAACTCCTTTAAAAAACAACAACAACAACATAAAAACAAAAATAAAATGTCTACAGAGAAAATATATTGCATATGCTAAAACCCTTATACAGTGTAATCCTTGCAACGTATTTCGTCTGTATTTCCTACAGAGAGTGCATGTCTGCAGCCAGAACCTTCTCGTCTCTTTCTCTCTCATCTCTGTCTAACTGCTTTCCATTGTAGCCTGCTTTGTTTCTTTTCTTCTTAAATTAGAAATGTGTTTCCCATAATTGCTGCTGATGTGTATATAGTACAGAAGGAATGTGGCATTCACCAGTGGAGTTAGTGTTGGGTCAAATGAAGATCAAGGCAGCTATCTGCAGGATTCAACATCTCCTCCCAGCAGGCACACAACGTCATAAGACGTTGGTATTTGGTTAGATTTAGGTTGCGACGTCGGGTGACCAAAATTCAACGTCGAGCCAACGTCTAATGACAACGTTAGATTGACGTCTAATAGCGATATCAGCTGACGTTGATATTTTGTTGTTTTTAGGTTGTGTTGCAAAGTGACCAAAATCCAACGTCGAGCCAACGTCTCAAGCCAACGTCATATTGATGTCAAATACTGACATTTAGACATCAGGTATGGCAACCAAAACCCAACTTCTCCTAGACGTCATAATTGTAACGTCCACCCAACGTCCAATTCTGACATCATTAGACGTTGATCTTTTATTAGTTTCAGGTTGTGGCATTAACTAACCAAAATCCAACGTCGAGCCAATGTCTCAAGCCAACGTCATATTGATGTCAAATACTGACATTTAGTCGTCAGGTATGGCAACCAAAACCCAACATCTCCTAGACGTCATAATTGTAACGTCCACCCAACATCCAATTCTGACATCATTAGACCTTGATCTTTCATTAGTTTCAGGTTGTGGCATTAACTAACCAAAATCCAACGTCGAGCCAACGTCTCAAGCCAACGTCATATTGATGTCAAATACTGACATTTAGTCGTCAGGTATGGCAACCAAAACCCAACATCTCCTAGACGTCATAATTGTAACGTCCACCCAACGTCCAATTCTGACATCATTAGACGTTGATCTTTCATTAGTTTCAGGTTGTGGCATTAACTAACCAAAATCCAACGTCGAGCCAATGTCTCAAGCCAACGTCATATTGATGTCAAATACTGACATTTAGTCGTCAGGTATGGCAACAAATACCCAACGTCTCCTAGACGTCATAATTGTAACGTCCAACCAACGTCAAATTCTGACATCATTAGACGTTGAACTTTCATTAGTTTTAGGTTGTGGCATTAACTAACCAAAATCCAACGTCGAGCCAACGTCTCAAGCCAACGTCATATTGATGTCAAATACTGACATTTAGTCGTCAGGTATGGCAACAAAAACCCAACGTCTCCTAGACATCATAATTGTAACGTCCAGCCAACGTCAAATTCTGACATCATTAGACGTTGAACTTTCATTAGTTTCAGGTTGTGGCATTAACTAACCAAAATCCAACGTCGAGCCAACGTCTCAAGCCAACGTCATATTGATGTCAAATACTGACATTTAGTCGTCAGGTATGGCAACCAAAACCCAACGTCTCCTAGACGTCATAATTGTAACGTCCAGCCAACGTCAAATTCTGACATCATTAGACATTGATCATTTGTTAGTTTTAGGTTGTGGCATTAACTAACCAAAGTCCAACGTCGAGCCAACGTCTCAAGCCAACATCATATTGATGTCAATACTGACATTTAGTCGCCAGGTATGGTAAACTAAACCTTAACATCTCCTAGGACGCTATAATTGTAACGTCCAACCAACATCCAATTTTGACATCATTAGACGTTGATCTTTCATTAGTTTCAGGTTGTGGCATTAACTAACCAAAATCCAATGTCGAGCCAACGTCTCAAGCCAACGTCATATTGATGTCAAATACTGACATTTAGTCATCAGGTATGGCAACCAAAACCCAACATCTCCTAGACGTCATAATTGTAACGTCCAACCAACGTCAAATTCTGACATCATTAGACGTTGATCATTTGTTAGTTTTAGGTTGTGGCATTAACTAACCAAAATCCAACGTCGAGCCAACGTCTCAAGCCAACGTCATATTGATGTCAAATACTGACATTTAGTCGTCAGGTATGGCAACCAAAACCCAACGTCTCCTAGACGTCATAATTGTAACGTCCAGCCAACGTCAAATTCTGACATCATTAGACGTTGATCTTTTATTCGTTTCAGGTTGTGGCATTAACTAACCAAAATCCAACGTCGAGCCAACGTCTCAAGCCAACGTCATATTGATGTTAAATACTGCCATTTAGTCGTTAGGTATGGCAACCAAAACCCAATGTCTCCTAGACGTCATAATGGTAATGTACACACAACATCAAATTTTGACATCATTAGACATTGATCTTTTGTTAGTTTTAGGTTGTGGCATTAACTAACCAAAATCCAACGTCTAGCCAACGTCTCAAGCCATCGTCATACTGATGTCAAATACTGACATTTAGTCGTCAGGTATGGCAACCAAAACCCAACGTCTCCTAGATGTCATAACTGTAACGTCCACCCAACGTCAAATTCTGACATCATCAGACGTTGATCTTTTGTTAGTTTTAGGTTGTGGCATTAACTAACCAACATCCAACGTCGAGCCAATGTCTCAAGCCAACGTCATATTGATGTCAAATACTGACATTTAGTCGTCAGGTATGGCAACCAAAACCCAACATCTCCTAGACATCATAATTGTAACGTCCAACCAACATCCAATTCTGACATCATTAGACGTTGATCTTTTATTCGTTTCAGGTTGTGGCATTAACTAACCAAAATCCAAAGTCGAGCCAACGTCTCAAGCCAACGTCATATTGATGTCAAATACTGACATTTAGTCGTCAGGTATGGCAACCAAAACCCAACATCTCCTAGACGTCGTAATTGTAACGTCCACCCAACGTCCAATTCTGACATCATTAGTATTAAATCCTCATTAGTTTCAGCGTATTAATTCAACGTTCCAACGCCCAGCCAACGCCCTGCCAACGCCATATTGATGTCAACACTGACATTTAATGGCCAGGTATGGCAAAATCAAAACCCAACATCTCCTAGACGCCAGAATTGTAACGCCCACCCAACGGCCAAATTTGACATCATTAGACGTTGATCTTTATTATTCTTAGGTTGTGGCATTAACTAACCAGTCCAACGTCAGACAACGCCGCCAACATCACATTATCAAATACTCACATTTAGGCTGCATGTATGGTAAACTAAACTCCATCTTCTAGGATGTCATAATTGTAATGTCCGTTAACGTCCACTTGATATCATTAGACGCTGATCTTGTTAGTTTTACGTTGTGGCATTAATCCAACTAAAAATCCAACGCCGGTTAATCTCAAGCCAACGTCATATTGATGTCAATACCGACATTTAGTCGTCAGGTATGGCAATCCAAAACCGAACATCTCCTAGGACGCCATAATTGTAACGGGCCCACCTTAAACATCCAATTTGACATCATTAGACGTTGATCTTTTGTTAGTTTTACGTTGTGGCATTAACTAACCAAAATCCAACGTCGAGCCAATGTCTCAAGCCAACGTCATATTGATGTCAAATACTGACATTTAGTTGTCAGGTATAGCAATAAAAACCCAACGTCTCCTAGACGTCATAATTGTAACGTCCACCCAACGTCAAATTCTGACATTATTAGACATTGACCTTTTGTTAGTTTTAGGTTGTGGTATTAATTAACCAACTTCCAATGTCGAGCCAACGTCTCAAGCCAACGTCATATTGATGTCAAATACTGACATTTAGTCGTCAGGTGTGGTCATCATTAGACATTGATCTTTCGTTAGTTTTGGGTTGTAGCATTTACTAATACTAACATTTAGTCATAAGGAACACAGTACAATTTTTTTATATATATATAACTGTATATATTTACAGCATTTTTCTGTCACTTTAAATTACCCTAAATTCTGTAAAATACAAAGTTCATCATATATTTTAATGTTTAGGTGTTTTTACATTCAAACACTGCAAATCTAAATACAAACACAGCTGACTTATTTTATCACACCAAATAATTCACAGTTTGTTGTTAAAGAGTAAAGCTGCACTACTCTCCAGGTTGAAACTTTCAGGCCTCTGTCCACGCACCAGTTGATCCAAATTGTGTTGCAAAGGAAATTGTGAACAGAGAAAAGTACACGTAATCCTTACAAGCTCATACTCTCCAAAAAACACACATTGACTTTCACAAACACAGGGCATACAGCCATCGTAAAGTATTGGTATATGTTATCTGATCAGAATATGCATTTGTTATTTGTGTGAGAGAAACCCTATCCCTAATGACCCTGGTGAAAAAAAAACAGTATATGCTGGTAGGTATGTTTTGAAGCTGGAATGCTGGTTAGGTGTGTTTTGGTGCTTTGGTCAAGGACCAGTATAAACCAGCAAAGGACCATCTTAAACCAACACCAAAACATACCTAACCAGCATCAAAACATGCCTACCAGCATATGCTAGTTTTTTCACCAGAACAGAGCATGGAGAAATAGGGTCTGAAAGGACTGGAAATGCATACAAGCATGCAATGTGTAGAAAACACAATAAAAAATATGGAAAATTTAGAATCCTCAGTTTGTCAAATGTTCATGTCTGCATTATGGAAACACATTGCTGTGAGGTGACAGCTTAACTGTGCCATCTTTCTGCTGCAAGCAATACAGTGTTGAAATGAATGACATTCATTATCAAAGTCCTCAATTATTGTTGAAGTAGTTGGACAGCATTTCAGCATTTACAGTTTACATTTTCCCATTCCATGAACGCTGTAACAGCATTACCACTGCAGTCAACATGCAAGCTGTAGACAAATGTAACTTGTATGAAATTATGGCAGTGTTTGCTGCAATTAAGTCTGTGTTACTGTGGACAGAAGAATATTGTAGTGAACATTTGAAGTGAATCAAAACCTTTCATCTAAGCTGTCCAAAACAACCTAAACAAAAAACTGTTCTTGTTTTAGGACAACTTTGATCAACATTTTTGACCCACTTCAAATGTACTGTAAACCAAAACTAACAGGTGGTGTAACACTGCAATACAACAAAGGTATACAGAAAGATAAGATACAGAAAATGCCACAGTTGCACAGCTGCATTTAGGCATAAAAGTGGTTATAAAGGAAATTAAGGCAAGGGATTTATTAAAGTTCAAACAGTAAACAGCACAGATGTACCAAACCCTGCTTGTAAGCAGATGTGAAAACGCCATTGGACCAATTAATTAAATGTAACAGCCTAAAAAATAAAAATCAACATACATATATATTTGCATACTTTCGTTTAAAACTAGTTTATTTTTCTACAGTTGCAACGTTATTTGATGTCTCTCCGTGTTGCTTTGGTCGTGATTGGTTAAACTGAATGTCATCCAGGAATCTGGCCAATGACAGTTGTGCGCGCCTTCTACCGAACAAATTTGAAGATACACATCAGTTCCGTTTCTGCTCGCTCGGTTTGACTGCAGTCCTGCTTCGCTCGGTGCACAAGTAATGGCTTTTACATGGATTATCACACATCTGACAGATGAATTCTTTTTTGAGTTCGATTGAGAAGGAAAACGTGCGAATATGAACACAGACACTTAACGTGACCAATGGCCAATGCATACATTGCAAACGGCAGAAGGTAAACATCTTTTATAATTTTTCTAAGTTACTACTGTTACTGTTAAATCGATATACTTGTCGCGATGACAATCTGTTGCCGTGTTTTGTTATTATGTTTTAATACTGTCGAGATAATGCTGTGTGCAATGACGATGTCGTGGTCATGATATGAAGTAACTGGTTTAGATTCTTTAAAATCATTTTTATATCGCGGAATGTAGGTAAATATGTCCGCGTAGCACTACAAGTTATTGATGTTTTAATAAAGAAACAGACATAACATAACATGACAATAAATAGCGGGACATGTATGATGTTAATATGAGTTAAGTACAGAAGGCTGTCTTTTGCTATCTTATTTTTATTAACAAAATGAAATGGTAAAAATAACTATTGTGATGTTACTGTAAAAGAAAATGTCTGACTGGAATATGAAAAACTGGCTGTCACACTCGTTTAACAGAGAGGACATGAAACCATCATTCTTGGACTCTGAAGAACACTGTGCAAATCATGCTTTTGGATCTACAGTGAAGTTTTTGTATTAAGCTGGTGAGTAGGCTAAATTTTTGTAAGCCCATGTCTCTGTCAGTAGTTAATATTGTTTTATTAATCCTGTTAATATTCATTTGTGTGTGTGTGTGTGTGTGTGTGTGTGTGTGTGTTTTCCACCTAATGGTCCAGACGTTTTGGGATTGAAAATTTGCCACATGATTTCCCGTAAAAGTGAGTATTCATGTAATTTTAACATTAATACTTTAAATGATCGTGTGCTGTTATAGTGTGAAAATGTGAACAGGCAAAGCAGGAAAACTGCACCAGGGCACCCCTCTGATTTCTCAAACTTGCTTCTTAAATTTAGCTCACTCAGAATGAAAACTCCCTCATCATTTTCTCACTCTCATGTCTTTTTTTAATCTTTTTTTGTGTTCCACAGAAGAAAGTCAGTTATACAGGTTGGAAAAGACATGGGTAGGTAAATGATGACAGAATTTTCATCTTATCCACCTTAAATGTAAAAATGGACATGGCCATTTGTAAATTTTATTGGTCTTGCTTCCGGTCTCTATTTTTAGCTGTACAGAACCGAACGATTTGCTGCTTGATATTTCAAATTGTTGTGTCTTACCATATTTTTTAAAGTGTATTATCTTATGGTGTGTTCACACTTGTAGTTTGGTTTGTTTGGTTTATTTGGTCTGGAGCAAAAAGGAAAATAATATATTTGGTGCTAGTCCGCTTAACGTTCACACTGGCATTTTTCACAGCGAACCTGATTGGTCAAATTGAATGATGTATATTTCGTTACAGAACTCACTGAACACTCCAAACATAAGGAAAATGTGCGTTCGACTTAAAGCGGCATTGCAGGTATATAACATCAAAGTACTCATTCACTGATCGGTCTGCTCAGCACCGCTTTAAAGGGATAGTTCACCCAAACATGAAAATTTGATGTTTATCTGGTTATCCCCAGGGCATCCAAGTTTTACGCCACTAGTATTTTCACCAGCTAAAAAATGGTTTAAAGTAAGTTATTTCTTTCTTTTGCTGTAGTGTGTCAGTAAAAAATATCGGTTTACATTTCCAAACATTCTGTTTGCCATTAATTGTAATAATCTAGTGAGATTTTTGTTTTCACAAGGAGTCTGACAACAGCCAGTGCTCCACACTGAGATCTGATCTCACCATCATCCAGTCTGTCTCTGGAATGACATGAAGACACAGAAAAACTGAGACAGACTAAATCCAGAAGAACTGTGGCAACGTCTCCAAGATGCTTCAAGAAACCTACCTGCAAAGCTACCTGAAAAATTTTGCGCAAGTGCACCTATAGGGCAAAAGCTGCTTTAAATGCAAAGAATGATCGCACCAAATGTTGATTTCATTTAGTTAATAGAAGGTAATTGATAAAGAAAATCTATTTATGACAGCATCCTCATTTTACAGCATTTTTACACAAGTGCCTACAACTTTTAACAGTGCTGCAGCTTTGCAGGTAGGTTTCTTGAAGCATCCTGGAGACTTTGTCACAGTTCTTCTGGATTTAGTCTGTCTGAGTTTGTTCTGTTTCTTCATGTCATTCCAGACAGACTGGATGATGATGAGATCAGATCTCTGTGCAGAGCACTCGCTGGTGTCAGACTCCTTGTGCAAACAAAAATCTCACTGGATTATTATGATTAATGGCAAAATGAATGTTTGGAAATGTAATCTGATACACTACACACTACAGCAAAAGACTGACTTTAACTGACTTTAAACCATTTTGTAGCTGAAGAAAATACTAGTGGCCTAAGACTTTCGCACAGTACTGTAAAACAAGGAAATTCTTTAAATGCAAAACCGCAATTAACAAGCGTGTGTTGAACTGTGGATGTTGTACCAAACGGTTTGATATTATATTGAGTATTGTGACGTCCCTAGTGTGCACCAAGGTTCGCATGGCAATGTTCACACTTACTCAAATGAACCGCACTAACAGAGCAATCGCATCAAAGTTTGTTTTAATCAAACCAAACATGACAAGTGTAAACACACCCTTAATTATGAACACACTGGTTTGTAATGCAAACAGTTTTACTGTTTGCAGCACGTTGTTGTTCTTCTTGTTATTAACCTACAGCGGCTATTGGCTTACTTCTGCGTTTAGGAATAAGGTGGATAAGTGTGATATTATGAGAAATTTAATGATCTTCTCAAGTACATTTGTTAGACATTTCACCCACTTGTGATAGAAAAACAGTGTAAACTTATTAATAATAATATTAATTATAAATATACAGGTATTATTATACATGCAATTAGCAATTAATAAAAAAATATTAGTTGTTTTTAATTTTTGGTTTGCTAATTGCCATTTTTCTGCGTACAAAATTTGTTTACTTTATGATACATCTGGAAAAATGTGTTCATTGTTGTGAATACTCATATTCCTTATAAATACCATCTCAAAGTAGAGTACACAGACAGCAGTGAGTAGAGAACACACACCTAGAGCAGTGGTCAGCCTTTTTTGCTGTGGGGCCCATGGGAGTTACGTGCCTTGCTCAAAGGACACCTCAGTTATGGGTAGTGAGGGTGGAAGAGAGCACTGTTCATTCACTCACCTACATTTCCAGTACTGAGACACAAACCAGTGACATTCAGATTACTATTAGATTACAACTAGATCATTAAATTAGCCAGAATGTCTCATAATGTCAACAGTTTTTTAAAGAAAAGGTACATAAATGAAATTCTCATTTTTAAATTTTTTAAAAATAAATCATCTTTTTTTTCCTATTATTTTTTTTACCTCCAGATGCACCAAGGATCCAGCTGATTACTTCAGTTTTGAAGGACTGCTCTTTATCTGCTGTGCCTGTCATGTCTGGTGCAGAATCATGGACCTTTATTTGTATGTTTTGATTTATCATTACACTTATCATTACACTTTTGTAGCTAGGACTCTGGATTAAAGGATTAAAGGAATAAAAGATTAAAGTTCACTTTTAGAAAAAAAATTAATTATAGATAATTTAATTACCCCCTTGTCATCCAAGAGGTTCATGTCATTGTTTCTTTAGTCAATAAGAAATTATGTTTCTTGAGAAAAAACATTTCAGGGATTATTTTCATATAGTGGACTTCAATGGTGCCCCCACGTTTGAACTTTGAACCAAAATGCAGCTTCAAATGGTTCTAAACCCAGACAACGAAGAAGGGTCTTATCTAGCGAAACGGTCTATTTTTTTATTTTTTTTTTAAACAAATTGACAGTTTATTCACTTTTTAACCTCAAATGCTCGTTTTGTCTCATCTCTGTGATGCACATGCATAGTCTGTGTAATCCATGTCAATACGGTTAGGATATGGCGAAAAATTCCCATCATGTTTTATTCTTAAACATCAAAATCATCCTGCATCGCTGTTTTACCTTTTTTTTTTTTTCTGTAAAGAATGTTTGATCTTCTTTGCATGTTCACTCTGTAAACACTGGGTTGGTACTTCTGCAGCAAAGTAGGATGATGAAGAAGAAAATGGGATGGGAGTTGAGTTTGAGGTTAAAAAGTATATAAATTATCAATTTGTTACAAAAATGACTAATTGTTTTGCTAGATAAGACCCTTCTTCCTCGGCTGGAATCGTTTGGAGCAGGGGTCACCAGATCCGGTCCTGGAGGGCCGGTGTCCCTGCAGAGTTTAGCTCCAACTAACCAGCTAATCAAGGTCTTACTAGGTATACTTGAAACTTCCAGGCAGGTGTGTTGAGGAAAGTTGGAGGTAAACTCTGCAGGACACCGGCCCTCCAGGGGCCCTGGTTTAGAGACATTTAAAGCTGCATTTTAACTGCATTTTGGAAGTTCACCATTGGGGGCACCATTGAACTCCACTATATAAAGATAATTCCCAATTTTTTTCCTCAAAAAAACATAATTTCTTACGACTGAGGAAAGAAAGACATGAACATCTGGGGTGACAAGGGGGTGAGTAAATTTTAATGAAATAATTTAATAAAATCTTAGTTCTGGAAGTGAACTACTTCTTTAAAATACAACGTAATATTTGTCCACATATATTATCAGAGCTAGTTAAATATGGGAAAATATTGTGAAAATACAAGCTAAAATAGGTTTTAAAAAAAGGTAAAATCATGACCTCATCATGATACTAACCCTAACTTGTAGGATAAAAATGCAATTTTTAGTTTTTCAGTTCCTCCTTAAGAACTGTTTGTGAGGAATCTGGTTACATTAATTTACATTTATGAATAATGAAAGTTTTAGAATCAATAGTCATTTTAAACAGTGTAAATCTTGTAGATGTTTTGTATTTCTTCAGTTCAGAATATTTAATTCAACTTCTTTGATCAACTTCAAATTGTTCTGTTAAAGGTGAAGTCCACTTCCAAAACAAAGATTCACATATAATGTACTCACCCCCTTGTCATCCAAGATGTCCATGTCTTTCTTTCTTCAGTCATAAAGAAATTGTTTTTTGAGGAAAACGTTTCAGGATTTTTCTCCATATGACTGATATGGTGCCCCGAGTGTGAACTTCCAAAATGTAGTTTAAATGCAGCTTTAAACGATCCTGAATGTGGTTGTAAATGAAACGATCGGTTATCTCAAACACTCGTCTTGCCTCACTCTCCTTGAACTCTGTGTATTCTGGTTCAAGACAGTTAGGGTATGTCGAAAAACTCCAAAAGTTTTTTCTCCCTCAACTTCTAAAATCATTTCAAAATCATCCTACATCGCTGCAGAAGTACTGACTCAGTCTTTGCAAAGTGAACATGCAAAGAAGATCAAACACCCTCAACCAAAAAGGTAAAAAAGCAGCGATATAGGGCGATTTTGAAGTTGAGGGAGAACATGAGATGGGAATTTTTTTGACATACCCTAACTGTCATGAACCGGAAAAAAAACAGTCCAGGCAGAGTAAGTCAGGATGAGGGTTTGATATTAAAAAAAGTATATAAATTGTATTATTATTTTATGAAATTAACCGATCGTTTCGCTAGATAAGATCCTTCTTTCTCAGCTGGGATCGTTTTACAACCACATTTGTGATCGTTTGAAGCTGCATTTAAACTGTATTTTGGAAGTTCAAACTCGGGGCACCATATCAGTCCATTATATGGAGAAAAATGCTGAAATGTTTTACTCAAATAACATAATTTCTTTAGAACTGAAGAAAGAAAGACAAACATCTTGGATGACAAGGGGGCGAGTACATTATATATGAATCTTCATTTTGGAAGTGGACTTCTCCTTTAATTGGTAAAGTATTTTAAATGTTGAAATGTATTTGAAATGTATTTCATTTAAAATGTATACAGTTTTTCTTCAAAAACTGAATGATTACATTTTCAGTTTTGTACAGTATACAGACTTTGTATTTTGACTTTTAAAAATAAAACTTTTATTTTAACATCTTGAGAATGCTTCAACACTTTAATTTTTGGTTTATTTTTTTTTAAATAACCTTAAAATAGGAAGTGTTTCTCTGCAGAACCTTAAGTACTTGTTAGCACTTTATTGAATGCGTTTGATCATAATAATCTAGGAAAAAATCTGTAAAATTGCAGTGTTACTCCTTGCAAAATTATGACAGACTGGTGATATTACTGAATTCATAGTGTGAAACATCCCGAAACATTGCTTTTGATACCATATAAGTGTCATAAATTTCTCAATCAGTTGTTGGTTGTGTTTAGAGATTTTTCTACATGTTCACATTCTCACTGCATTGTAGCATCAACACAAGGAAGGTTTTAGGTTTTGAAATTGTATGATACAGTATCAGTTGTGTTTCCAGAAGACAAAAGTCTAGCAGTTTGGGTAGGCCCATAATCTTCCATCTAGCACCACAGTAGAACCAGTGTGACATCTACATTAGATATGACGAACCTAACACAAACTATAACAAGCGGTTCATAA